>JAAALK010000086.1:12335389-12659776 GCA_019279435.1 Zizania palustris | reverse complement strand
GGCGGGCTCAGAGAGATGGTGGGCTCGAGAAAATTCTCGATGATGGAGTCGGAGACGAGGCCGGGGCGTGGTGTAGGGGCGCTGGTGGAAGGCCTGGCGGGGGAGGGTCGTGGCGGGATCCTCTTGGGGCGAGGGAGGGGCTCACGGATGGGCTTTTTCTTCCTAGGAAGAAGAGGAACCATCTCCGCTATATCCTTCTGCAGCTGTATGATCTTGCGCTGCAGCTCGCCGTTCTGTTGGATCAGGTTCTTCGTTTCTTCACGAAGAAATGCAACCGCCTCATGGTGCTCGTCGGCGTCGAGCACCGCCTCGGTGTGGAGATCATCCATGGCCTGCAGAAGACGCGACTGTCGGGCCATGACCGGATCACGCACGGAGTGAACTCCGAGGTAGATGCTACGGTGGGCTCCGGGAGTACGCTTCGGCACAAGCCGGAAGGATGAGTTCTGAAGACGATCGTCGTAGATCATCCTCAGCTCCATGAGGGCCTGGAGGGCGACTCGTTGGCACGCGACGTCGAAAGTCGGGCCTCCAAGTGCGGTGGTGTAGGGCGGCAGATGTTCTCCGGAGCCATGGACGGTGAGGGAGACGTCACAAGGCCCGGCGAACTCGTCGGGGTAGACTCCTTGAAATTCGGGTTCGAAGAGGAACCCGAGGAAGGTGAGCATCATGCGGAGCTCCCGGACGAAGCCCTCATAGTGGCGGCAGTAGCTGTGGACTTGGTAGACTAGCATCTACAAAACAGCAAGTTGAATAAAAGTGAGGAGAGGAACAAAGTTTATGAAGTAGATTTTCAAGAAATAATTTCCTATGGCTAATGGCTAGGCGGGTCTGTTTGGCTTCCTACAGTCGAGTCGGCTCTGATACCATCTTGTAGCGCCCCGATTTATCAAATCGAGACATTATTGAATTTCCATAGAAAAACAATAATACAAGAGGTTCATCATGCGACAACGTACATCCGATAAAATCCATGGTACGCAGACCATATTTATTACAACATTGTTTTAGTAAAAGCAGTAATAAAGTAAGTAAACAACGGCATGACGAACGTCTTCTTCAGGATCTTTCTTCTCGACTGGGTTGCTACTCCAGACCGTCTTCAAGATAAGCATCCTCTGTGGGGTCCAACGGGTATGAGTACAAAAAGTACTCAACAAGCCACCGCAAATGCAAATAATAATGCAGGATAATAAACAAGGAAGGATAAAGGCTAACAATGCGGAATAAAGCAGTTGCAGTTATGGCATTTAGTGTAATCATATTTTTAATCATGCGGAAAGTAAATATGAACATCATCAACATCAACTAACTCGAGGAGTACGTTTTACCTCCTCGCACAACGGTCCTTACATGTCAATCCATCATGCACATACATATTCAGAGTAAACTAACTGGGGGATGTTACACAACCCGCCCTTGACCGTGGGCTCGGCTTTTCGAAAAGATTTAAGACTCTGATCAGAGATGTACTACTGTACCCACAAGGCACGCACTCATCTCAACGAGATGACCCATTTCACGGGAACTCGTGCCAAAACCTCAATATGAGATGTTCCAAGCGATAACCACCCGCTCTAGGTTTCGCCGGCGCGCCGGGCCGCATCCCGGCTAACGTCGCACCCCCTTTTGCGCCACATTGGTACAAGTCACCCGCAGGTGCAACTTGACCCATCTCCAAGTGGTGGCCTCGGTTTGGAACAACCCATACCTTAGTTAGGACTTACCCACTAGACTTGTGGTTAGTACGTAAGTGTATTGCAACGGATCCCTCAGACCGGTCCTTATAGTGCCCCGGGTGCGACTGACCAATGCCCTAGCTTGCACCCGGAACCCACCATGCATACACTCACAACCATGACTCATCACCAACAGAATTTCCAAGGATAAGAAGTAACAGGGATCATGTAATAGAACCATTTTACTACGACTCATCTTTATCCTATAGCGGCCGTGTCAATACTTTGGACACTAGCTAATATCATTGATCATATGGTGACAAGGAGGTTCGGCGAGATAGCATGGCTTGGGTTGCACATCAAGGTCGGGGGATCCTAAATAAATATAATGTAAGGGTTCATTTGACTAATGCATATACATAACCTATGTGTTTTAGCGATAATCAATTCAAACATGGGTTCAATATGTTCAAAAGAACTGTTTGGTGACTTGCCTTGTTCAGCAAAGGGAGAGGGAGGGACTTCGGGAAAGTACTCCGGCTCCTCGGCGGCGTCGTAGTCTTTTTAATATAAAGATTAAAACAAAAAGAGCACAACATTCAACCAAACCATATAACATTACATTACAAGCATATAGGTTAAAGTTGGTTTGATTACAAATAAATAAACTCAAAGGTTAAGGTTCTGAACTTTATAAATAATTTTAAAGGGATTAAAATGAAGGGTTGTCCTTTTTAGAAAACAAATGCTTAAATGTGATTATTGTCATATTAAATTCTCAAATAAGTGTGAAATGAAAAGTTCATGTCAACTTGGTGGTTTTCAGTGAATGGACAGAAAGGAAATTAATATAAATTTTTCTGAAGTTTAAATATTTTAATCCATATTTTAATCCTAAAGGCTTTTGAATAATTATTTGGATAAACATAAAAATGTCAAAATAAACCTACTGTTTTTATTGCATAAACATGTAGAGAATAATTTTATGAATTTTCTAAAATTGAAATGGTAATTTTTAGAGTCCAAATGTATTAGATATGAATTTTACAAGTTTAAAAGCATTTCTGGAATTTATTTTCAAATTTTAAACCTCTCGGGTCCACGGTGAGCCAGGCCCACGGTGAACCCGCGCACTGTGCGCGTGCGCCGGGTCGATCTGGACCGTCGGATCCAGATCCGACGCGCGAGGGCGAGGCGGGACGCGTAAGTCGCGATGGACGGCCAGGATTAAAACGTTCGAACCGGTACCACGTGGACGCACAGGATTAAACGCGGGTTTTAAATACAGACGGACGCACGAGATCGCACCGTACCGCTTCACTCAGATCCGACGGCCAGGATTTAAACCGAACAGATGATTTAATCCAAGCGTTGGATCTGGATCGCACGGCCAGGATTAAATCCGGCACAGTGCGTGTCGGGGGGGGTAAAGTACCCCTTCTTCCCCGACTCCGGTGGTACGACGGCGAGCGATTCCGGCGAGGTCGAGGGCTATCTAGTCTAGCTAGAGCTAAAAACAGAAAGGGGGTACCGAGGGGAACAAAAGGGTACCGTTGCGGTGGTCCGGGGTCGACGGAGCGAGGCCGGCGACGAGCGTAGGCGGTGGAGGCGTTCGGGTCCTTGGCGGCGACGGCGATCCGGTGGGGTTCGACGTCGGCGGAGGGGTGGCCGAGGTCGGGGTCGTTCTCGCGGTCACGTTGGTGGCGGAGGCACGGGCGGAGGTGGTCCGGTGCGACGGCGAGCAGTGGCCGGAGGTGAATCAGAGAGTGTGCGCTAAAAAGCGAATTGCGAGTGCTCTATTCGTTCTCGAGGCGATTAAGCGTGGGGGTCGGACGCGGCTCAGGCTGGGGGCTTAAATAGGACACCGGGGAGGGCTCGCATGCAAGGAAACCGGCCGAGGGCCTTTACTCGCCGGCGATGGCTCGGCCATGCACGCGGAGCGGCGATCCCGTGGCGTAAACGCGAGGGTTAAAGCGGGGAAACGGTCGGCCGAGCGCGGGGGGGGCTGTTAATGGCGCCAATTTAATGCGGGAGGGGCCAGCGAGGCGGATCCGAGGCGGGGTCGTCGGCCGGCGCGATTTGGGGGCGACGGCGGGAGGTTGAAGGCGAAACTGACAGGCGGGGGCCACTGGCCAGTGAGCGCGAGCGAGCGAACGGGAAGGCTGACGGGTGGGGCCGCGGTGTCGGGTGCGCGCGCGAGGGGAAAGTTTCGGCGCCGACAGGTGGGGTCCATTTGTCAGTCTAAGGTGAGCGCGGTAACGGGCTGGGCCGGCCGGGAGAGAGAGAAGGGAGGGAGAGGAGCCCATTACTGTTCCAATACTTTTCTGAATAAAAATAATTCCAGAAAATAGATTAAACTATTAGGGCTACTTCCAAGGTTGATAAAAATTTATAAAAATTCCCAAAATTATATTTTGGTCTTAGGATCATATACAAAAAGTTTCACCTCCTAATTTGATCACCTACTCTATGTTGTAGTTCAAAAGGGTATAAAAGGAAATTAAAAATAATTTCTGAAATAATAATTCCAAGAAATTGAATTTAATAATATATTTATTGTTTTGAAAATTTGGGGTGTTACAGATAGCACCATCCATCCGTCGCTTTATGCACCGTAATTGGGACTATGTCGGACCCTGCTTCTGCCACCTGAATATCAGTGGTCTGGTGGTGTAGGTGAGGTGTGATATACTTTTCACAGTACTGCCTTGAAAAGTAGTATAAAATAAAATTTAAACAAACCTATTATAGAAGGCTATTTGTATAGACCAACTACATGTGCAAATAACTTACCACTGACTTCTTATTAATGATCGTGTTATTTATTGTGCATATATATAACCGACTCTCGGAGGATAAACATGTCGAGATGTCTTGTAGGAGAGCCTTTATTGCTAGAGTTATATCTGTTGGATTGCCAAAATAACAAATGTGCTTCAATTGGTCCATTTGGTTGGTGTCGACCTCCCTGGCTATCCGCTTCCCCTTCCTATCTGCAACATTGCTTGAACCCTCCCCTGACATTATAAGAAACCATGATAAGAACATAAACAAAAGATGTGCATGTGTAGGACCGAAAGTAGCGACCAGAGGGGGGGTGAATGGGCGCCTAAAATTTCTTGCTAAACTATAATCTAATCCCAACACCAAAACAAACTCAACCAGACAAATAATATTAGCAAAGCAAATTACTAGAATTAAAGTTGTCTAGACTAAAAATAACCGGTTATCTAATTAAAATAATATTAAAGATAAACCGAACTAAATAAAAATGACTGTAGTAAATAAAATGTGTTCTCAAGAATATATAATGGCGAAGGCAAAATACCTAAATAACTCACTAATAATCCGGATAGCAGTTTAAAAATAAAATACTAATCAACTGAATAGAATATGGATCATCTAGAAATTAATTCAGACATAAACCTAAAATATTTCACAGAAAACTAGAATAAAAATATTAATGTGACTAATAAATTTTTCGGTTTATGTGAACGGATAAAAATTACTTAAATAGAAATTATGTGGGTACCAATAATATTTTGCAGATTAAATTAATCACGAAATTTCTAAACGAATTTTCAGCTAATTAATTTAATAGATGATTATCTATCTAACTAATCTACTTAAAAATAGGAGATTAGATCTACTTACCTGCACGCAGTCACCGTCTGCCGCAGAGAGTCCTGGAGTCATCGTCGCGCAAAAGGTACCTGGCCGGACGCCTAAAGCTTTCTTGTGATTAATCTAGTCGTGCTCTTGGGAAGCATGCAAAAAGGGAGAAAGAACCTCCGGTAGCTTGTTGCTTTGCACCAGAAGAAAATATTTTGAGCCACGCCGTGGGCCCTACTTGCTTGGGACTGCCGCCGCCTGTTGCAGACGGACTGCCGCGCCTGTTGTGCTGCAAAACACAGCTATGGCCTCCTGCTGCAGCCAAGCGTAGCCTCTGCTCCCGTGTAGGCTAGCTGTGTGCGCTCCTAGATGAATGGGTTGCATGCACATCACACAGAAAGAAAAATCCCGCCGGAAGGGAGAGACCAATGCTAGGTGCGGCGACGAGAGAAAAAAAACGAAAAAAACGAGGCAGAAAAAAACAACGGACTGTAGATTGATCTAAAAAATAAAACAGTCATCTATCCCCAGGGGGATAGGGGCCTATTTATAGGCGACTCCTAATACATGTGAGAAACCATGTTGAAAAAAATGGTTTTGATATTCCAGATGTGATGAGTGATTGTCAACGGAAGTCAAAGAAGAAGAGAAATAAAGACCTGTCGAGTCTGAGGCACATGTGACTCAGGTACACGGGCAGCGAGCGACAGCCGGGCAGAGGAGCCGCGGAGTCAGGCTGGCCCAATCTGGGTACATGTCTAGGAGCAACAGATGATCCACCAGTCTGTTGACTGGGTTTGACTCAGGTACACGGGCGGCGAGCGATTGCTGGGCTGAGGAAGCTGCGGGGTCTGGTCGGCCCAATCCGTGTACCCGGTGCGAAGACAGTGGACGTTTTGTCAGTTTCGGCGCAAAACAGACAACCTATGATTAATTCATTTTTAGGATATTAATATTTAGTTTTTAAGTTTAGAATCTTTTTATTTGAGTCAGGTGATTTTTCTAAGAATATTTTAGTAATTTTCGAAATTTATTTTAGAGCCAGTTTAATTTACCTTAAGGGTAAATTAGTCTTTTTATGTATTAGGAGTCGCCTATAAATAGACCCCTATCCCCCTAGGGATAGATGACTATTTTATTAGATCAATCTATAGTCCACTTTTTCGGTTCGGCCATTGTTCGTCTCCCACCGAAGATTTTCTATCTGCAGATTCTGTTCGCCACCGTGATTCTTCACTTTCAAAATCTTTTCGACGGCGTACACGGCGCTGAAAAGTCTTGCTACATCATCACGGGTGCGGGCCCCACGACATCTTGCAGCACGGCGTCAGCTCTGGTAGACGTGCCCTGCACCGGCCGGCGTGCAACTGCAGCTACGGCTGTAGCCTGCTGATTTCCTGCGTGCGCAAGGCAAAAGCAGCGGCAGCTGCTTCCTCTGCAAACGGCGGGCAGCAATTTTGGCCAGCCATTTTGATTGTGCACGGCAGTGCGTGGGCCCCACGGCAAAACTTTTCTTCACGGCAGTAGTACTTCGGCCACAGCTATCCAGGCGTATGTTTTTTTTGTGCAGCGCGCGGCTCGCGCGAACAGGCGGCGACGACTTCTTCAATGCAAGTTAGTTTGCTATTTTTTAGTAGATCATTTTTAGAGATAATCATCTATTAATTAATTTGCGAAAAATTCGTTTAGAAAATTCATGTTAGTTTATTAGTCGCAGTAGTATTTTAATTCTAGTCTTTATCTGAAATATTTTTAGGTTATTTCAGAATTAATTTTTGGATGATCTATATTTTATTCAGTTAATTAGTATTTTATTTTTAGACTGCAATCTAAACATTTTATTAATATATTTAGTTTTTTATTATGTTATTAAATAATTCTAGTACCCATTTTTATTTTAGCTTTAATATCATTTTAATTAGAACACCGGTTATTTTTAAGCTAGACAACTATAGTTCTAGTAATTTACTTTACTAATATTGTTTGTCCGGTTAAATTGGTTGGGTGTTGGGATTTCGATATAGTTTAGCAAGAAATTTTTAGGCGCCCATTCACCCCCCACCTCTGGTCGCTACTTTCAGTCCTACAAGTGGTATCGGAGCAAGGTTAGGGTTTTCTAATATCTTAACCGATTCTAAACCTAGGTAGTGACCATGACGTCTCCTAGCAAAATCCCGTCCCTAAAGGCTTTTGGCTACACTTATTGGAAGATTCGCAAGCGAGCATACCTTATGAGCCAGAGTTCGGACATATGGGAGATTTGTGTTCTTCCTAGTTTCACCATAACGACTATTGTTGCGGATACTGCTGTAGATGTAATTACCCAACATCAAAATAATAGTAAGGCGGTGAATATTTTATTTTCTGGTCTAGGTCCTAGTGAGTTTGAGCGTGTTAGCCATCTCACCACTGCTCGAGAGATCTGGGCTACCCTCCAGGCACACCATGAGGGGACAGCTCAGGTCAAGGCTAGGCTCTACCAGACCTACCGGCGTGAGTATGAAAATTTTTCACAGAAGCCGGGTGAGACTGTTGAGGCTTTGTTTGGTCGTTTTCAATCGATCCTTAACAAGCTTCACGTTAACAAGGCCGAGCGTGATCAGCCGGTCTCGGATCATGAACAGGCGCTTAAGGTACTCCATACCTTGGACCCTAAGATCTGGGAGATCAAGGTCTCTTCTATTGTTGAGAGCGCGTCTTATGATACCTTGACCGTCGCAGATCTTTTTAGTAAGCTCAAGGCCTTAGAGGTCGATATTCAGTTGAGATCAAATCTCACTGATTCTAGTTCCAAGACTCTGGCACTTGTGACACCGTCTGCTGATCCTAATGCCATGACTTGTACTGCCTTTTCCTTGATGTCTATCTCCGAGGAACAACTTGATACTCTAGGAGATGATGATCTGTGCTTGTTTAACAACCGGGTGCGACGTGTCTATGATAAGCGAATGTTTAAGAGACACGGCACAAAATTCAGATGCTTTGAGTGTGGTGACCCAGGGCATTTCATCGCCGACTGCCCCAAGCAGAAGAATTACAAGAAGGGCATCGGCGGCAACTCCTACAACTCCGGCAAGTATGACAACTCCACAAAGGGCAAGCCCAAGACAAGATTTTTTCTAAAGGCTATAAAGGATTACAGGCGTGAGAATAAGAAGCAAGACAACACCTTCTTCGCCAAGATGGAGAAAAGATACTCCAAGAGATACTCGTCTTCCTCCTCGTCTTCAAGTTCAAGTGATGAAGAGATCATGATCAGGAAGGGGAAGGACAGGGACAATCCGGCGGGCCTCTGTTTCATGACCTTCGGGGACAAGCCGAAGAGTCGCTCACGTCACAGCCGAAGACCTCACAAGAGCTTCTGCTCAATGGCTCTTGGGGAGAAGAAAGAAAAGGACTGCTTCGACGACGACGACGATGAGAAGGCATCTTCCTATGAACAAGAAATTGTTAATTTACTAGAACAGAATAGTCAGGAGTTGAAGTATCGGGAGAAACTACTTAGAGGGGCTAAGAAGAGGATAGATGAGCTTGAGAGTGAGCTTGCCACGGCGAATGGCAAGATTGAGAGTTTGTCTTCTTCCCCTTGCTTGGGTGATAATGGTGAGTGCCCTAACTGTGAGGTGCTGTTGTGTGACCTGACGACTCTTAAGTCCAGGTACACAGAGAGAGTAGATGAGAGAGACGCATTGGCCACTGAGCTTGAGAGCGCTCAACAGGAGCTAAAATATGCTCATGCCACTGTCGTCGCACCTTGTGTAGACTGCCCATCCTATTTAGCTAGTATAGCTGAGCTGAGAGCCAAGAGTGATGAGCAGTTGAGCGAGTTAGCTGGAGTGAGAGCTGAGTTGGAGCAGACGAAGCTAGAGCTTGAGATCTTATCATTTCCACCCACTGTTTGTGAGAACTGCTTGTCCATTAGAATGGAGTTGATCAAGCTAAAGGCAGAAAAGTCTGTCGATGTTGATAGAGAGTGTGAGATCTGCTTGTCTTAGGTGGAGGTGTTAGCTTCTTTGAGAGAGGAGCTAGCTGATGTTCAGAACGAGAACTTTTACCTCCGTCAGATCCTGAGTTGGATTAGTGCCAGAGAGCCACAGCTCGGCATGATGATCCAGCAGTTCAAGAGACCGAATGGGTTTGGGGTAGGTTACACCTATACTAAGGCTGATTTTAAGAGTGCTATTAGCCGAGCAGTGGAGTGGAGTAAGATGACTCCCGAACAGAGATATCCCAAGACTCACTCCACTGAGTACTTTAAGGATAGTCAGCCCAAGGATGGAGTGATCCAAGAACAACCTAAAGCTCCACCTAAGAAGCAGATCTGGGTCCCAAAGCCTAAAACTCTCCACACTTCTCTTGATTCTTTACCTGGACCCTCTCACACCAAAGATGATACACCAAACACCACCAAGCCTAAGAATCCCAAGCCTCAACCACATACCAAGAAGCCTACCTATCACTGTGAGTTTTGTCAGAGAGACGGGCATCTTGAGGAGTTTTGCTTCAGAAGGAAGCGGGTTGAGCGAGCACAGAGAGCTCGAGGTGGGCAGGAGCAGTTCTACCAGCAGGGTGGTAGACAGAGAGTTCCTCGATGTAGAGAGAGGCTAGAGGTCAGGCCACGTCGTGTAGGTGGTGGTAGAGGAGACGGTTTTTATGATCGTGCTCTAGAGGGTGGTTTCAATTCCGGCAGAGTTCCAGATCGTTATGGATACGGTTCTGGACATCGTGACCGTGATTTTAGGCAGAACAAAGGACCGCGCTTTGAGCCGTGTTTTGGTCCAGATTCATATGATTCTTTCTGCTTTCCTACATACGAGCAGATGGCTCGTCACTGGTTTAGCACTTTTGCTAAACCTGGCATAGGATCGTTTGCTCCCACTCATGATTATTGATCTTGATTTGGGAGTTGTGTATCCTTTTGGGATACTTTGAGTCAGTTTTTCTTTTCTTCTTTATTTTTTACTGAGTCTTTTTGTGTGCGTTCATATCATGCATAATCATAAATCACATTTTGAGCTTGCTTCTGTTATATGATTAATCTGCTTTACTATCTCTAGCTAGTATATGTTTTTGATTACTTGTCGATGATCATGTTCTGTTTCAGTTCACATGATATATATGATATTTGTCATATGCATGGCTTTTATATTTTAAAATTGAAAAATGATCACCATTGCTTCTGGTAACTAGCATGTGTAAGTTGAATGCGTTCGCTATCTTTTACATGCCTTGTAGCTAGATCCTTACTTAGATGCAGATATGCAACTTGGACATTTATATGCTTTAAATATGCAAAATGTGCTATAAAAATGATAAAAAATCAGAAAAATGAAAAATTTACGCATTTTTATGATTATTAGAAAAGATCTAGGTGGATTTTCTTTGTCGCATTGCATTGTTCTGGACTGCTTACCATAGCACTTTGGTATGAACTAGGACGATGTAATGTATGCCAAGACCAATGTCTTAAGCTTCTGATAGTCCAGTTCTGGCCTAGGCTTGACTTGGTCGGTTAGCATAAGGTTTGACATGCAAATAACCCCTGGCAAAAATGAAAAATATAAAGAAAAAGAAAAAGTCTGAAAAATTTAAAAAGATGACAAGATGCTGAAGCACTTTGTTTTGGACAATGCTTATCTTGGTAGATATCAGTTAGCTTTTGCATATCATGTTTTACCTTGCTTGTCAACTAGAAAATGTGGTGATGCTTTTGTTTGGAAAAATCGAAAAATGCTTGCTAATGACTCTCTTTAGATATCATCTGTTGCACTGATTATGTCATGTATCTTAAGACAATATATCTTTTGCTATACCTGTTAGATGTTGTAATTGCAGTCAATCATATCTAAGAAGAATGCTTTTCACACTCCACCTGCACCCCATCTGCATTCATGGCATATTTTGAGGGGGAGCTGCATTTTAGGGGGAGCTTGTGTCTATGTCTTTTTAGAGTGCATTTAGTCTCACTTGATGAGTCCAATTGTCAACAAGGGTGAGAAATTTTGGAGTTTAGGAACGGTTTTTAGCTTTCTCTGGGATTTATTTCACGTGGAGTTCCTTGTTGGTAATTCTGAGATTGCACTTGTTTTTGAGTCTTTATTTTTGGTTAACCATAATGACCATTTTTCTTGCTTCTGTTTGGCTTTTGGTCATTAGGGTTAAACTTTTATTTTATTTCTTCTATTTTCTTTTGTCTTTGTTTTCCTGTTTCCACTTGTTTTGCAGGTTCTGAAGATGAGCTGAAGAGGGTGTTGACAATGCACTCATCAAGGGGGAGATTGAGAAACCATGTTGAAGAATATGGTTTTGATATTCCAGATGTGATGAGTGATTGTCAACGGAAGTCAAAGAAGAAGATAAATAAAGACCTGTCGAGTCTGAGGCGCACGTGACTCAGGTACACGGCCAGCGAGTGACAGCCGGGCAGAGGAGCCGTGGAGTTGGGCTGGCCCAATCCGGGTACATGTCTAGGAGCGACAGATGCTCCACCGGTCTGTTGACTGGGTTTGACTCAGGTACACGGGCGGCGAGCGATTGCCAGGCTGAGGAAGTTGCGGGGTCGGGTCGGCCCAATCCGGGTACCCGGTGCGAAGACGGTGGACGCTTTGTCAGTTTCGGCGCAAAACTAATAACCTATGATTAATTCATTTTTAGGATATTAATATTTAGTTTTTAAGTTTAGAATATTTTTATTTGAGTCAGGTGATTTTCTAAGAATATTTTAGTAATTTTCAGAATTTATTTTAGAGTCAGTTTAATTTATCCTAAGGGTAAATTAGTCTTTTCATGTATTAGGAATCGCCTATAAATAGACCCTATCCCCCTGGGGATATATGACTATTTTATTAGATCAATCTATAGTCCACTTTTTCGGTTAGGCCATTGTTCGTCTCCCACCGAAGATTTTCTATCTGCAGATTCTGTTCGCCACTGTGATTCTTCACTTTCGAAATCTTTTCGACGGCGTACACGGCGCTGAAAAGTCTTGCTACATCATCATGGGAGCGGGCCCCACGACATCCTGTAGCATGACGTCAGCTCTAGTAGACGTGCCCTGCACCGGCCGGCGTGCAACTGCAGCTACGGCTGTAGCCTCCTGATTTCCTGTGTGCGCAAGGCAAAAGCAGCGGCAGTTGCTTCCTCTGCAAACGGCGGGCAGCAGTTTTGGCCAGCAATTTTCATTGTGCACGGCAGCACGTGGGCCCCACGGCAAAACTTTTCATCATGGCAGCAGTACTTCGGCCGCAGCTATCCAGGCGTACGGTTTTTTTTGCGCAGCGTGCGGCTCACGCGAACAGGCGGTGACGACTTCTTCAATGCAAGTTAGTTTGCTATTTTTTAGTAGATCATTTTTAGAGATAATCATTTATTAATTAATTTGTGAAAAATTCGTTTAGAAAATTCGTGTTAGTTTATTAGTCGCAGTAGTATTTTAATTCTAGTCTTTATCTGAAATATTTTTAGGTTATTTCAGAATTAATTTTTGGATGATCTATATTTTATTCAGTTAATTAGTATTTTATTTTTAGACTGCAATCTGAACATTTTATAAATATATTTAGTTTTTTATTACGTTATTAAATAATTCTAGTACCCATTTTTATTTACTGCAGTGATTCTTTTTAGTTTAGCTTTAATATCATTTTAATTAGAACACCGGTTATTTTTAAGCTAGACAACTATAGTTCTAGTAATTTACTTTACTAATATTGTTTGTCCGGTTAAATTGGTTTGGTGTTGGGATTTCGATATAGTTTAGCAAGAAATTTTTAGGCGCCCATTCACCACCCCCCTCTGGTCGCTACTTTCGGTCCTACAACATGAAAAGACTAATTTACCCCTAGGGTAAATTAAACTGACTCTAAAATAAATTCCGAAAATTTCTAAAATATTCTTAGAAAAATCACCTCACTCAAATAAAAATATTCTAAACTTAAAAACTAAATATTAATATCGTAAAAACGAATTAATCATAGGTTGTCAGTTTTGCGCCGAAAGTGACAAAGCGTCCACCGTCTTCGCACCGGGTACCCGGATTGGGCTGGCCCGACCCCGCAGCTTCCTCAGCTCGGCAATCGCTCACCGCCCGTGTACCTGAGTCAAACCCAGTCAACATACCAGTGGATCATCTGCCGCTCCTAGCCATGTACCCGGATTGGGCCAGCCCGACACCACGGCTCCTCTACCCGGCTGTCGCTCGCTGCCCGTGTACCTGAGTCACATGCGCCTCAGACTCGGCAGGTCTTCATATCTCCCTTCCTTTGACTTCCGTTGACAATCACTCATCACATCTGGAATATCAAAACCATATTCTTCAACATGGTTTCTCAATCTCCCCCTCGATGAGTGCATTGTCAACACCCTCTTCAGCTCATCTCCAGAACCTGCAAAACATGTGGAAACAGAAAAACAAAGACAAAAGAAAATAGAAGAAAGAAAATAAAAGTTTAACCCTAATGACCAAAAGCCAAACAGAAGCAAGAAAACTGGTCATTATGGTTAACCAAAAATAAAGACTCAAAAACAAGTGCAATCTCAAAATTACCAACAAGGAACTCCCCCTGAAATAAATCCCAGAGAAAGCTAAAAGTTTAACCCTAAACTCCAAAATTTCTCCCCCTTGTTGACAATTGGACTCATCAAGTGAGACTAAATGCACTCTAAAGAGACATAGACACAAACTCCTCCTGAAATGCAACTCTCCCTCAAAATATGCCATGAATGCAGATGGAGTGCAGGTGGAGTGTGAAAAGCATGCTTCTTATATATGATTAACTGCACTTACAACGTCTAACAGGTATAGCAAAAGATATACTGTCTAAGATACCTGACATGATCAGTGCAACAGATGATATCTAAAGAGAGTCATTAGCACGCATTTTTGATTTTCGCAAACAAAAGCATCACCACATTTTCTAGTTGACAAGCAGAGTAAAGCATGAGATGCAAAAGCTAACTGATATCTACCAAGATAAGCATTGTCCAAATCAAAATGCTTCAGCAAACTTGTCATCTTTTTAAATTTTTCAGACTTTTTCTTTTTATTTTTCATTTCTGTCAGGGGTTATTTGCATGTCAAACCATATGCTAACCGACCAAGTCAAGCCTAGGCCAGAACTGGACCATCAGAATCTTAAGACATTGGTCTTGGCATACATTACACTGTCCTAGTTTATACCAAAGTGCTATGGTAAGCAGTCCATAACAATGCAATGCGACAAAACAAACTCACTTGGATCTTTTCTAATAATCATAAAAATGCATAAATTTTTCAATTTTCTGAATTTTTTCATTTTTTTTCATTTTTATAACACATTTTTCATATTTAAAGCATATAGATGTCCAAGTTGCATATCTGCATTTAAGTAAGGATCTAGCTACAAGGCATGTAAAAGATAGCGAAAGCATTCAGCCTACACATGCTAGTTACCAGAAGCAATGGTGATCATTTTTCAATTTTAAAACATAAAAGCCATGCATATGACAGATATCAGATATATCATGTGAACTGAAACAGAACATGATCATCGATAAGTAATCAAAAGCATATACTAGCTAGAGAAAGTAAAGTAGATTAATCATATAACAGAAGCAAGCTCAAAATGTGATTGATGATTATGCATGATATGAACGCACACAAAAATACTCAATAAAAAATAAATAAGAAAAGAAAATACTGACTCAAAGTATCCTAAAAAGGATACACAACTCCCAAATCACGATCAATAATCATGAGTGGGGCCAAACGGTCCAATGCCAGGTTTAGCAAAAGTGCTAAACCAGTGTCGAGCCATCTGCTCGTATGTAGGAAAGCATAAGGAATCATATGAGTCTGGACCAAAACGCGGTTCAAAGCGCGGTCCTCTGTTCTGCCTAAAATCACGGTCACGATGTCCAGAACCGTATCCATAACGATCTGGAACTCTGCCGGAATTGAAACCACCCTCTAGAGCACGATCATAAAAATCGTCTCCTCTACCACCACCTACACGACGTGGCCTGACCTCTAGCCTCTCTCTACATCGAGGAACTCTCTGTCTACCACCCTGCTGGTAGAACTGCTCCTGCCCACCTCGAGCTCTCTGTGCTCGCTCAACCCGCTTCCTTCTGAAGCAAAACTCCTCAAGATGCCCGTCTCTCTGACAAAACTCACAGTGATAGGTAGGCTTCTTGGTATGTGGTTGAGGCTTGGGATTCTTAGGCTTGGTGGTGTTTGGTGTATCATCTTTGGTGTGAGAGGGTCCAGGTAAAGAATCAAGAGAAGTGTGGAGAGTTTTAGGCTTTGGGACCCAGATCTGCTTCTTAGGTGGAGCTTTAGATTGTTCTTGGATCACTCCATCCTTGGGCTGACTATCCTTAAAGTACTCAGTGGAGTGAGTCTTGGGATATCTCTGTTCGGGAGTCATCTTACTCCACTCCACTGCTCGGCTAATAGCACTCTTAAAATCAGCCTTAGTATAGGTGTAACCTACCCCAAACCCATTCGGTCTCTTGAACTGCTGGATCATCATGCCGAGCTGTGGCTCTCTGGCACTAATCCAACTCAGGATCTGACGGAGGTAAAAGTTCTCGTTCTGAACATCAGCTAGCTCCTCTCTCAAAGAAGCTAACACCTCCACCTAAGACAAGCAGATCTCACACTCTCTATCAACATCGACAGACTTTTCTGCCTTTAGCTTGATCAACTCCATTCTAATGGACAAGCAGTTCTCACAAACAGTGGGTGGAAATGATAAGATCTCAAGCTCTAGCTTCGTCTGCTCCAACTCAGCTCTCACTCCAGCTAACTCGCTCAACTGCTCATCACTCTTGGCTCTCAGCTCAGCTATACTAGCTAAATAGGATGGGCAGTCTACACAAGGTGCGACGACAGTGGCATGAGCATATTTTAGCTCCTGTTGAGCGCTCTCAAGCTCAGTGGCCAATGCGTCTCTCTCATCTACTCTCTCTGTGTACCTGGACTTAAGAGTCGTCAGGTCACACAACAGCACCTCACAGTTAGGGCACTCACCATTATCACCCAAGCAAGGGGAAGAAGACAAACTCTCAATCTTGCCATTCGCCGTGGCAAGCTCACTCTCAAGCTCATCTATCCTCTTCTTAGCCCCTATAAGTAGTTTCTCCCGATACTTCAACTCATGACTATTCTGTTCTAGTAAATTAACAATTTCTTGTTCATAGGAAGATGCCTTCTCATCGTCGTCGTTGTCGGAGTCGTCGAAGGAGTCCTTTTCTTTTTTCTCCCCAAGAGCCATTGAGCAGAAGCTCTTGTGGGATCTTCGGCTGTGACGTGAGCGACTCTTCGGCTTGTCCCTGAAGCCCATGAAATAGAGGCCCACCGGATTGTCCCTGTCCTTCCCCTTCCTGATCATGATATCTTCATTACTTGAACTTGAAGACGAGGAGGAAGATGAGGATCTCTTGGAGTATTTCTTCTCCATCTCGGCGAAGAAGGTCTTGTCTCGCTTCTTGTTCTCACGCCTGTAATCCTTAAGAGCCTTTCGAAATAATCTTGTCTTGGGCTTGCCCTTCGTGGAGTTGTCGTACTTGCCGGAGTTGTAGGAGTTGCTGCCGGTTCTCTTCTTGTAATTCTTCTGCTTGGGACAGTCGGCGATAAAATGACCTAGGTCACCACACTCAAAGCATCCGGATTTTGTGCCGTGTCTCTTAAACATTCGCTTATCATAAACATGTCGCACCCGGTTGTTAAACAAGCACAGATCATCATCTCCTAGTGAATCAAGTTGTTCCTCGGAGATAGACATCAAGGAAAAAGCAATACAACTCATGGCATTAGGATCAGCAGACGGTGTCGCAAGTGCCACAGTCTTGGAGCCAGAATCAGTGAGATTTGATCTCAACTGAATATCGACCTCTAAGGCCTTGAGCTTACTAAAAAGCTCTGCGACAGTCAAGGTATCATAAGACGCGCTCTCAACAATAGAAGAGACCTTGATCTCCCAGATCTTAGGGTCCAAGGTATGGAGTACCTTAAGCGCCTGTTCATGATCCGAGACCAGTTGATCACGCTCGGCCTTGTTAACGCGAAGCTTGTTAATGATCGATTGAAAATGACCAAACAAAGCCTCAACGGTCTCACCCGGCTTCTGTGAGAAATTTTCATACTCACGCCGGTAGGTCTGGTAGAGCCTAGCCTTGACCTGAGATGTCCCCTCATGGTGTGCCTGGAGAGTATCCCAGATCTCTCGAGCAGTGGTGAGATGGCTAACATGCTCAAACTCACTAGGACCTAGACCAGAAAATAAAATGTTCACCGCTTTACTATTATTTTGATGTTGGGCAACTACATCTGCAGCAGTATCCACAACAATAGTCCTTATTGTGAAAGTAGGATGAACACAAATCTCCCATATGTCCGAGCTCTGGCTTATAAGGTATGCTCGCATGCGAGTCTTCCAATAAGTGTAGCCAAAAGCTTCTAGGGACGGGATTTTGCCAGAAGATGTCATGGTCGCTACCTAGGTTTAGAATCAGTTAAGATATAAGAAAACCCTACCCTCGCTCTGATACCACTTGTAGGACCGAAAGTAGTGACCAGAGGGGGGGTGAATGGGCGCCTAACAATTTTTTACTAAACTATAATCTAATCCCAACACCAAAACAAACTCAACCAGACAAATAATATTAGCAAAACAAATTACTAGAATTAAAGTTGTCTAGACTAAAAATAACCGATGATCTAATTAAAATGATATTAAAGATAAACCGAACTAAATAAAAATGACTGCAGTAAATAAAAAAATAAAATGTGTTCTCAAGAATATTTAATGGCGAAGGCAAAATACCTAAATAACTCACTAATAATCCGGATAGCAGTTTAAAAATAAAATATTAATCAACTGAATAGAATATGGATCATCCAGAAATTAATTCAGACATAAACCTAAAATATTTCACAGAAATCTAGAATAAAAATATTACTGTGACTAATAAATTTTTCGGTTTATGTGAACGGATAAAAATTACTTAAATAGAAATTATGTGGGTACCAATAATATTTTGCAGATTTAATTAAACATGAAATTTCTAAACGAATTTTCAGCTAATTAATTTAATAGATGATTATCTATCTAACTAATCTTCATAAAAATAGGAGATTAGATCTACTTACCTGCACGCAGTCGCCGTCCGCCGTAGAGAGTCCTGGAGTCATCGTCGTGCACAAGGTACCTGGCCGGATGCCTAAAGCTTTCTTGTGATTAATCTAGTCGTGTTCTTGGGAAGCGTGCAAAAAGGGAGAAAGAACCTCCGGTAGCTTGTTGCTTTGCACCAGAAGAAAATAATAAAATAGTCATCTATCCCCAGGGGGATAGGGGCCTATTTATAGGCGACTCCTAATACATGAAAAGACTAATTTACCCCTAGGGTAAATTAAACTGACTCTAAAATAAATTCCGAAAATTACTAAAATACTCTTAGAAAAATCACCTGACTCAAATAAAAATATTCTAAACTTAAAAACTAAATATTAATATCCTAAAAACGAATTAATCATAGGTTGTCAGTTTTGCGCTGAAACTGACAAAGCGTCCACCGTCTTCGCACCGGGTACCCAGATTGGGCCGGCCCGACCCCGCAGCTTCCTCAGCCCGGCAATCGCTCACCGCCCGTGTACCTGAGTCAAACCCAGTAAACAGACAAGCGGATTATCTACCGCTCCTAGCCATGTACCCGGATTGGGCCAGCCCGACACCGTGGCTCCTCTACCCAGCTGTCGCTCGCTGCCCGTGTACCTGAGTCACATGCGCCTCAGACTCGGCAGGTCTTCATATCTCCCTTCCTTTGACTTCCGTTGACAATCACTCATCACATCTGGAATATCAAAACCATATTCTTCAACATGGTTTCTCATCCTCCACTTTGATGGTCGTTGGGGTCTTCTCATCACCAAAGTTAGTGTAGAATTTTGTCATAACAATCAATGGGGTCTGTCCTATTGTTATTACAAAATAGTCCCCTTGTGTTAGGTCACCTCTTCAGCTAAATTCAGACCACCCTTTGTGGAGGCATATCGTACCTCCGCTCCCACAGCTCACAACCTCAACCTCAGTTCTGAACCCATCTCTTGTCATTATTTTGAGGGTGTCGCCAGTACGAATGTTATTGTCCTCACAAAATCTTTTTGATAAATACTATAACAGTAATAGATGTGCTTCAGTTTGTTAACACAATAAGCAGGACATGTAATGTACAAAAAACTATAACTAAACCTGGTGACGCCCACCGTGAACTAGATAATTAATCTTTATTAAGCAACTATCAGAAACACAAGTTGGTACTTGTAGATCATTTGGAATCCTTGTCATATCCCTAATTAAAAAATTCAATAAACAAATTTCAGATAAATGATTTTATAAACTAAAATTTAATAGTAAGCATAAATAAACTTATGAGAATGAGAATGCAACCGAGGTGTGGAGGACACATATGATGGAGTGGCGAGGAGCACGATGAAGGCAACCGCGGCGGCGGAAGTATAGGGTTAGGGTTGCGCAAATTGAAAGCATGACGATTCACTTCATGCTCTGCTTGTTTATTAGTGGGAGTCATCAGTGACGGGTGATAAACTTCTTTAGTGACGGGTGGAAATATAACCCGTCACTATACGGGATATCTTTAGCGATGGGCCATACTATAACCCGTCACTAATGGGGTTGTCCTTCCTTAGTGACGAGTCATACTATGACTCATCACTAATAAGGCAGTGTTGCTGACGCATGTGAAATAACCTGTCACTAAAAGTGTATTACTGACATGTGTCTTTTGTCTATCACTAAAGTTGCGTCACTAAAGACCGTTTTTATGGTAGTGGACGTGGGTAAAATAGATTGGATCTGTTAAAACACAAATCGGTTGTAACCGAATTTTTAGTTTTGAAATGCTGGCGACCAAGGGCTATAACCTCTGTATAAAGAGAGAAGGAGGTTTTGGAAGACAAGCTTTTGATAGTTTAGACCTATCCACAAAAAACTTCTCTCCTCCCTTTCTTGATCTCAAAAGTTGAGATTGAGGATCTCTCGTTTTCTCACGAGCGGTGCTAGCACACCGATGTGAGAAGGATTACATCCCTGGACGTGTGGATACCGTAGAGGCATTACTTCAATAGCGATGCTCGTGGACTTCATCACATGAATAACTACGTCGTCTTCACCGATTGGATTGGCGAGGAACGGTCGGGATGAAGTGAGAATAGGAAAAGACGCACTTCCTCAACATCTTCTTCTGCTGCACTTAGCATGTCTTGTGTTAAAAGGTACCGATCTATGATCTTGCACGCACATGCTTCTTGGTCTTTGGGGCGAATTTTTTGAAATTTCCGGCTAACGTAGCTTCCCCTTTCCCCAACATACTGTTCATGTGTTCCGGTTGTTGTTGTGAGCAATGAAATGAGATTAACCTAATCAAATCATGTTTCATATATATACTCTCTAGTAACTGGTGTACTATCTGACAGTGTGACCAATATATGATCTCCAGTCGTAACATGTGATATTTTATTGAGTCAGAAATTTATTTGAGTGCATATTTTAAAAAGAAATGATGCCATAAAATATGATGTAATTTTGGTGTAATTTTCTCATGGGCGATGGTGATGTTCGAAAGTGGTATTTTGGTCTCTAGTTAGCGATGAAAGTAGTATTTTGATGTAATAGCACTTGTAATTAGTAGAGATGGATCTATACATTTTTCTATGAGTAATGGCTAATGTTAATGCATAATTGAATCTCTATTTATAATTTATTTTGAATAAGAATATATCACATTGCTTATTATTATTGTCGCGGTATTACTAGGTATATTTTAATAAATATTATGTTCTAAATATGTCTTTTCCATTAAAAATAAGATTCAGTTGCAAAGAACGAGATAAATATGAGGTTCAGACGAGAATTTATTTTAAAGAAACCGTCGATTGAAATATAATTTCCATAAATGATGTCCAATATCATGATAATATGAAAAATATATTCGGCGGTGTCTATGTCGTGATGGTACTTAGACACTGCATTAGCAGACTTAATCATACTTAACTGATCAATTATTACTGTTGTAGAAAAGGACCTTAGTGTGTGGTTCCCTTATCAGGAACGAACCGGTTGATTCTAAAAAAATTGTTATTTTGACACTTTAAATATATATATATATATATATATATTATTTATGATAATAATCTTGAGGCTAACACATGAGACTACCTACGTTAATAAGAACCGGATGTCAAAAATATAAAAATCATTTCTTTAGATTATTTTTTTTTTGAAATAGACACACCTAAATGAGGATGTGTCGTGCAGTAGCGCCCCGATTTATCGAAATCGAGACATTATTGAATTTCCATAGAAAAACAATAATACAAGAGGTTCATCATGCGACAACGTACATACGGCAATATCCATGGTACGCAGACCATATTTATTACATCAAAGTTTTGGTAAAAACAGTAATAAAGATAATTAAAATTCTGCATGACGAACATCTCCTTCAGGATCTTTCTTCTCGACTGGGTCGCTACTCCAGACCGTCTTCATAGTAAGCATCCTCTGTGGGGTCCAACGGGTATGAGTACAAAAAGTACTCAACAAGCCACCGTAAATGCAAGTAATAATGCGGGATAATAAACAAAGAAGGGTAATGGCTAACATTGCGGAAAAGTACAGTTTCAGTTGTTGCATTTAGTGTGGTCACGTTTTAATCATGCGGAAAAGTAAACATGAACATCAACAACATCATCTAACTCGAGGAGTACATTTTACCTCCTCGCACAACAGTCCTTACATGTCAAACCATCATGCACATACATGTCCAAAGTAATCTAACTGTGGGATGTCACGCAACCCGCCCTTGACCGTGGGCTTGGCTTTTCAAAAAGATTTAAGACTCTGATCAGAGATGTACTATTGTACTCACAAGGCACGCACTCATCCCAAACGAGATGACCCATACCACGGGAACTCGTGCCAAAACCTCAGTATGAAGTGCTCCAAGCGATAACCACCCGCTCTAGGTTTCGCCGGCGCGCCGGGCCGCATCCCGGCTAACGTCGCACCCCCTTTTGCGCCACATTGGTACAAGCCACCCGCAGGTGCTGCTTGACCCATCTCCAAATGGTGGCCTCGGTTTGGAACAATTCATACCTTAGTTAGAACTTACCCACTAGACTTGTGGTTAGTACGGAAGTGTATTGCAACGGATCCCTCAGACCGGTCCTTATAGTGCCCCGGGTGCTACCGACCAATGCCCTAGCTTGCACCCGGAACCCACCATGCATTCACTCACAACCATGACTCATCACCGACAGAATTCCAAGGATAAGAAGTAACGGGGATCATATAGTAGAACCATTTGCTACGACTCATTCTTTTATCCTAAAGCGATCGTGTCAATACATTGGACACTAGCTAATATCATTAATCATATGGTGACAAGGAGGTTAGGCGAGATAGCATGGCTTGGGTTGCACATCAAGGTCGGGGGATCCTAAATAAATATATTGTAAGGGTTTCATTGGACTAATGCATGTATAACCTATGTGTTTTAGCGATAGTTTAATAAAACATGGGTCCAATATGCTCAAAAGATTGGTTTGGTGACTTGCCTTGTTTAGCGAAAGGCGAGGGAGGGACTTCCGGGAAGTATTTCGGCTCCTCGGTGGCGTCGTAGTCTTTTCAATGTAATAAAGTAAAATAAAATGAACACAACATTCAAGCAAACAATATAATAATACATGATAAGCACATAGGTTAAAGTTGGTTTGATTAAAAATGAAATAAATTTAATTGTTAAGGTTCTGACATTTATTTCATAAATAAATTTTAAAGGAATTAAAATGAAAAGTTGTCCTTTTTAGAAAGGGGTGTTTAAATGTGAATAGTGTCATATTAAGTTTCTTAATAAATTTTTAAATGGAAAGTTCATGTTAATTTAATGGTTTTCAGTACATGGACAGAAAGGAATAAATATAAATTTTTCTGAAGTTTTAAATATTTGAATTTGTATTTTAACCCTAAAGGCATTTGAATATTCATTTGAATAAACATGAAATGTCCAAAGTAAACCTACTGTTTTTATTGTATAAACATATAGAGAATAATATTATGAATTTTCTGAAATTGGAATGGTAATTTTTAGAGTTCAAATGCGCCAGATATGAATTTTACAAGTTTTAAACCTTTTTTGGAATTTATTTTCAAATTTAAATCCTCTCGGGTCCACGGTGAGCTAGGCTCACGGTGAACCCGCGCACTGTGCGCGTGCGCCGGATCAAGATCCGCCGTTGGATCGCGATCGGGCGATCACGGGCGAGGCGGGGGAGTTAAAATGGCGTGGACGGCTGAGATTAAAACGTTCGAACCGGTACGCAATGGACGCTCCAGATTAAACGTGGGTTTTTAAAACTAACGGACGCGCGAGATTAAAACATACCCCATCGCTTAGATCCGATGGCGCAGATTAAATCACACATGGGATTTAATCGGTACCGTTAGATCCAGATCGCACGGCCAGGATCAGATTCGACATGGCACGGGTACTCGACCCGTGCCGGTCGTCTTCTCCGGTGACGGCGAGCGGGCCAGCGGCCACGGCGGGCGACGGCGGTCGGGTCTAAGGCCTAAAATGGAAAGAGGGGGCTAAGGGGATCACGAGGGTACCCTTGCGGCGGCGAGCGGTCGACGGAGCGAGGCCGGCGACGAGCGGGGGCGGCGAAGGTGTTCGGGTCCTTGGCGGCGACGGCGATCCAGCGAGGTTCGTCGACGACGGAGTGGTGGCCGGAGTTGGGGAGGTCCGTGCGGTCGTAGCGGTGCGGTCGGCGAGGGCGGAGGGAGACTCCGGCGACGGCGATCGAAGGCTGGAGGTCGGGCGGCGGTGTTGTGCTAAGAACCGAATGGAGGGCGCTCGGTTTGGTCTGGGTGCAATTGGACGCGTGAACCGAACGCGGTGGAGGGCAGTGGTTTAAATAGGGTCATCGGCGAGGGATAATGGGCGACGAATACAAGGAAAGGGGAGGGGAGGTCTTCAATGGCGCCGGTGAGCCTCGGCCATGCACGCGAGCGCTGATCCCGTGGTTTAATGGCGAGGGTTAACGGGGGAAATGGTCGGGAGAACGCGGGGAATTCAATGTCGTCGGGTAATTAAGGTGAGGGGGCCGGCGAGAGCGAATCCGAGGAGGGGCTAGGGTTTCAGCCGGCGAGGGGGGGATTTGGGGGTGGATCCCGCGGGGAAGACGGGTCCGACAGGTGGGGGCCACCTGCCAGAGAGCGCGAACGAGTGAGGGAGGGCGACTGACGGGTGGGGCCGCGATGTCGGGTGCGCGCGCGAGGGGAAGGGTTCGGCGCCGACAGGTGGGGTCAGGCTGTCAGCCTAAGGCGCGCGGGGTAACGGGCTGGGCCGGCCGGGAGAGAGAGAAGGGAGGGGAGGGAGCCCATTACTGTTCCTAAGGTTTTCAGATTTAAAATAATTGCAGAAAATGGATTAAATATTATAGAGCATTTCCATAGTGGATAAAATTTTGTAAAATTCCTCAAAAATATATTTTGGCCTTGGGAGTTTATACAAAAATTTTCAGCTCCTGGTTTGGTCATTAACTCTATGATGTAGTTCAAAAGGGTATTAAAGGGTATTAAAGGTATTTTCAGAAATATAAAATCCAGGAAATTGAATTAAATAATATTTTTATTGTTTGAAAAAAATTTGGGGTGTTACACCTGCTTTATTTGAAAGCAGAAGGAGTCTCACAGAATAACATGTCCAAAGGTCTAGTGAACCAAAGAAACCCCCTAACCTGACCCCCTATCACCTAGGAACCAAGAACCTCATCACACCCAGCAGAGAGAACCCAAGTACGAAGTTACAAGACCGGACATTCAAAAGGCATACCCAAAAACAAACCCCACAAAACTCCACATCTCAAGCTCCCAAGCTAAGCTAACCACCAGACAAAACCAACCTCAGCCGACGACGAAGAAACAGCGCCACCATCAGATCACCGACCGCTGACGCTTCCCACGGTGTCCCCCCTTGGAATTTGGCCGATTGCTGCACGCAGCAAGGCACAGCACGCTTCCACCTCCACCAACAGTGGCCCCCGAGCCAGCTTCTTCCACTGAATCATGAAGTTAAGCATTTTATAAGGCACATCAAAAACATTACCAGAAATCTTATTATTAAAAATGTAATCATTGCGAACAATCCAAATAGACCAAACTACAGCAGCAACCACACTCAAGTAAGCAATTCTCCTCCTCTTGCAGCAGCTCATATTCAAGATGTCAAAAACCTACCAAGTACTTGTTAAAGAACCCGTCCACCCCAAAGCGTCTCGAATATAACACCAAACAAACCGCAAAACAGGACATAAAAACATAAGATGATCAACTGATTCCATCACATCACAAATTTTGCATCTCGGATCTCCCACCCATTTCATTTTTTGCAACTGCGCCCCCACTTGGATTTTTCCACGAAGAACCAACCAAAGAAACACTTTAACTTTGACAGGAGCCACAACTTTCCAAACCAAGCTGAAACGATCATCTCTCACCCCTCTAAACGACATCCACTGATACAACGATTTAGATGAAAAACCCTTCTTGTCAAGCTCCCAAACGATCTTATCCCCCTCGGTGTTTAGTGACATCCCAGCACACATGTCCATAAGCTCATTCCACAGAACACCCTCCTCAGGTGAAAAGGACATCCTAAACTGCAACGACCACGGCCTTCCACAACCACAATGAACATCTACTCCCTGCTCATTACACATCTTATACAAGTCATAAAATCTGATCTTAAGAGCCATCCCCCCACCCAGTAGTCATCCCAAAATCTGGTGTTTCTCCCATTCCCAATCTTAAAATTACAATTATGAAGAACCCAAGGCTTTATTTTCTGTAAACTATTCCAGAAGCCAGACCCCTTGCTACTATTCCCACCAAAAGGAGAATCATCCAAATTATACTTTTTCCTAAACAACTCAAAGCAAATACCATCATGATTATTAAAGATGTTAAAAACCCATTTCCCCAAAAGAGCCATATTCATAATCCTGGTGTCCAAAAAACCCAAACCCCCATCCACCTTGGGCAAACACAAAGTTTTCCAATTAACCATATGATATTTTCTCTTGTTTTGAAGACCCTCCCAAAAAAACCTACTTCTAATTTTATCCAGTTGGGAATGGACAGATTCAGGCAACCAAAAAAGACTCATACAATAAAGAAGAACGCTATTAAGGTATGAGTTAATGAGCACCATCCTCCCCCCATAAGAAAGATACCCACATTTCCAAGTAGAAAGCTTCTTCTCCACCTTGTTGATTAACTTACCAAAATCGGCCACAGATGGCTTAGAATGAGAAATGGGTAGGCCAAGGTAGGTGATAGGGAAGGAACCCATCCTACAATTAAACAAATCAGCCACCCTTTGACCTTCCTCCACAGAAACCCCCAAAGCATACAACTCACTTTTGTGATAGTTTACTTTCAAACCAGACAAAGCCTCAAAGCAATACAGTAGAAATTTAATGGTAACAAAATTCCTCTCATCAAAATCAAATAAAAGAATTGTATCATCAGCATACTGAAGATGAGTGACCCCCATGAAAAAGATGAGGAACCAACCCCCTAACATGACCACTACTCTTGGCTTTAGACAACAATTCCGAGAGAGCATCCACCACAAGGTTAAACAAAGCCGGAGACAAAGGGTCCCCCTGCCTAACCCCTCTATAAGTCTTAAAATAACTCCCAACCGAACCATTTATGTTAATGGCCACCCTCCCTCCCACAACTACACTTTTCACCCACTCAATCCACTTGGGATGAAAACTTTTTCTATCTAAAACCTCAAACAAAAAATTCCATTGCACCCTGTCATAAGCCTTTTCAAAATCCAATTTGAGCACAACACCCTTCTGATTTTTAATTTTAACCTCATGTAAAATCTCATGCAGACTAACAACCCCCTCAAGAATATTTCTGTCGGGGATAAAAGCAGACTGGCAAGGATCAATGTACTTATGAATGATTTTATTCAATCTGATAGAAAGCACCCTAGTAATAATGTTATAACACACATTGAGTAAACAAATAGGCCTGAACTGAGAAATAGAACAAGCATCTAAGATTTTAGGCAACAAAACAATTTCCCCAAAATTAATTCTCCCAAATATTCAAAAACCCCTCATGAAGCTCTTCCAACATTTCTAAAAATTGGGGCTTAAAAATATGCCAGAAAGCTTTTAAAAAGTTAACAGAAAAGCCATTTGGGCCAGGAGCAGTATTTAACTTCATACCTTTAAAAGCCAAATCAAGCTCTTCCCCAGAAAAATTCATGATCAGATTTTGATTGTCCAACACCTCAATCTTTTTACTGTCCTCCCAGAAATTGTCCCTCAAATGACAATAACCATCCACTTCCGATCCAAACAATTTTTTATAAAATTCATAAATGTGATTTTTAAGCTCTACAGGTTCATTAATAACCACACCATTCTCTTCCAGGAAAACAATAGAGGATTTACGCTTCCTATTGGTGGCAGCCCTATGAAAGAAGCTGGTATTAGAGTCACCTTCCAACAACCACTTCTGACCACTTCTCCTACTCCAGTACTCAGCTTCTCGCTGATAAATCTCCCCCAACTCTCTATCTAAAGAATATCTCTCCTCCCAATCAGAATCAGACAAAACACCTCCATTAGTTGTATCTTCAAAAGACTTAATCTCCCTCATGATCTCTTCTTTGCGCCCCCGTTGACTTCTCCTTAAGTTACCCCCCAACCTCTCAACATTTTCCTAAGACCATTCCCCTAAACTTTCCAAAAATCCAAAATATTTTCCAGCCCCCTCCTCGGCCACTTAGAACAAAGCCAATCTCTAAACCCTTCCATAAGAATCCAGGAATTATCAAATTTAAAAGGGGCTCTGCTATTACCACTATTTTTATCAAGATCAACTATCAAAGGACAATGATCAGAACCAACTCCAGGTAAAACAGTAACAAAAGCAAGAGGAAAAAGGCCAACCCAAGAATTAGAAATAAGAACCCTATCCAGGACTTCCCTAGTAGGATTGCTTTGCCTGTTAGACCAAGTGAAAAAACCCCCAGTTTTGGGAAGTTCACCCAACTCATTATCATTGATGAAATTATTAAAGGCTTCCATCCACCTCCAATTAATAGCCCCCTTGGATTTTTCATGAGTATATCTAATCAAATTAAAATCCCCTCCCATCACAACAGGATACATATGATTAACCGACTTACCATTCAGCTCCTGAATGAAATCACACTTAAGATCATTAAGCACAGGTCCATACACATTAATCAGCTCCCAACAATGTCCCCCCAACTTCATTTTAATAACAATATTGATAAAAAAACCTCCCTGATCCACATCAATGACATCAACCAAATCTAAATTAACTCCCATCAACAAACCTCTAGAGTGTCCAACAGCAGGCTTAGTCAACCAATAGAAATTCCTTCTGGAACAAAAGCTGTCAAGCTCTCTAGAGGTAAAACTAACTCTTCAAGTTTCTTGCAGACAAATAAAATCAAAATCGAACTTAAAGTCCATATCAGCAAGAAGTTTCCTTCTCCCCCCATTGCCTAGCCCTCTAACATTCTAAAAAAGCGCCTTCATGTTCAACATCTTGAAACCCCCCATTACTCACTATACACCCCTCATGCTCTACCTCTATACTACTTATCCCTTTATCTAAATCAATAACACCCCCCTTATCAACTCCCTGATCCTTGATCATCTCATTTTTTCCTAATAGCCAAACAGAGCTGAGTCTGAGCTAGTTCTTTGGCCTTAAGAGTAGAAATGTGAGCATCTACATCACTCTCCGACCTCCCTAACACAATGCCAACATCACAAGCAACTTTACCCAGCACATTATTATCAACCCCCTGTAAAACAGTAAATCTAGAAATACCTGAGATGTCATCTTTCTGATCAGCCCGTTCCTTTGCCTTGATAGGAATGGGAATCTCATCCCTCTTAATGCGAGCACTTTGATGCACTGCCACAGGAGGACACTTCTTTTTTATCACTTTATTAGCTTTTCTCCCCACTTTCACACCAGTAGACACCCCTTTACCTCTAGGATTAACACTAAAATTTTCATCACAAGACATCCCCACAGCCAACACATTATCAACTGTAACATTTTCCTCTTCCAATATAAAACCTAGATCAGACAGCTTATCCTCATCACACTTTCCAACCTCTTCACATTTATCATGCTCTCTCACCCCCTCCAGCTTATGCTTCACCATATCATCCTCCAAACCCCCTAGATCTTTTTAGACCCATCCACACTGTGAATAGACTTCTGTCGACACCCTTCATTACCAGGATTAAAATAGCACACATGTATTTTTGACAAAGCATCATCATCATAAACCTCATCAGAATCCCCATCAAAGCCATCATCATCTTGAGGAGCTTGTCCCTTCTCTTGGTCACCATCCTTAAAACCCTGATTTTCATCAGAAGGATCTAAATTATCATGATCCATCTGACTACCACCAGCTGATCCACCAGATCCTTTCTGTTTTCCCAAATCCACCTTAGCATCATGAGGCCATTTTTTATCTTTTTCCAAACCATCTAACTCAGGAACCCATCTAATCTTAAACCTTTTCAGATTCACAAAAACATCAGAACATCCACCAATCTGCCATGGATCCCTACAAACCACTCTCACCCTCACAGGGCCCCCTTCAACAAACTAGCATCATCAACCTCCATAGGCTTTCCCACCAACTTAGAAATACATTTCACATATTTTTCCTCCCTAGCTAGTTGTGGAATCCCAAAGGCTTTAACCCAAACTGATTGTAATTCAGCAAAAGACTCAATAGTTCTTTCAGTCTCCCTAATGTTAGCTTTAATCTTGAATTTCTGAAAATCAAAAGACTTCAATCTTGCTAACTGCCTCCTAGCTTCCTTTGAAGGAAAATCAACTAGAAACTGATTTTTATCAACTTGAACCACATTCCAATCCCAATTGTTCTCATACAAATGATTCAATTCAATTAACACTTTTGATTCAGAACATACACCCTCCTCCACAGATAAAATCCCAGTAACTAGAGCTTGAGCCACTACCTTAGAGATCTCCAAAACTTCCACATGATGAAAAGCCTGATTAGGCAACCCATACCCACAAAGCTCTAGAATAGGATCACTTTTCACGGCATTTTTCTCCTCCATCAGCGGACAGTTAGTGGAGATGTGACCCGGTTTTTTGCAAGCAAAACAAAGGGTAGGGTTTGAACAGTTGGCTTGATGATGACCAAAAATTCCACAATTAAAGCAAGTAATATCCTCTCATTTGTTCTCCCTAGGACCCCTAAAATCCCTTCTGAACTGAGATTGTCTCTGACCACCCTCCCTTTGCCAAACAAAATTTCGATCTGGTCTTCTCCCACCATCCCCTGACCACTGCTCCCATCCCCTCTTACCATCCCCCTTACTTCCCCCTTCTGCATCCTGAACCAACTCTCTATCCCCTTGCAGCACCTCCTTTTCCACCATCCGACGTTTTCCCCCCAGTTTTAGCATCAAAACCCTTCGGATCCATACTCCCAGATGCTACAACCTCAGAAAAAGAACGTGAATCCACCAACCTGGGAGAAGAATGACGGATCCTCCGTGCTTGCGCCCCGAACCTCCGGATCTCTTCACGTGAAGCAGGGAACCCTAGAGACAGCGACTGGCTGGAAAGCGGCGCACCAAGCGGCAGCCACAACCACGACGTAGGCGAAGGACTCCACGACTGACTGCAAATCTCCAGCAAATCAAACCCCTCACCCTTTTGGTCCACCGGGCCGCACGCACCTTCACTTCCTCCAGTCCTCCCATTGGGCTTCCGCTTCTCCTCCAGCCCAATCAACCCCTCAGCGCACGGCACCACCAGACCACTTTCATTCAGCCCAAAGGACTCCTCCAAGCCTCCTCCATTCGGCCACGGCGGCCCAAGGCTCCGCTTCCCCTGGACAAAGGCCTCTTCGCCGGGGATCATCGCCGACCCGCACCTTCCCTCCGCTGTCGGTTTGTTCTTTTTTTACGCTATCTCCGCTACTTTCTTTCCGTCCTGACTTTCTCTCTTTCTTTAGATTATCAAAATAGCAAACCTCGGTATGGCTGTTTAGTTTGATGGATGGATTGGAACTGAGCGGAACTAAATCATCACTGCAAAATGAATATTTTTTAGGAATGACATGTTCCTCGCGGCCAGGAGTACGATGCGGCCTTGGATGGCCGATGAGGGTCGGCCGTCGGCGGGTGGCGATGCGGCGATGGACAGCAGCCAGGAGCGGCAGGGAAGGCACGGCTTGAAGGGCGAGGGTGTGCCCGCGCCGCCGGATTTTAGCTCTGGTGGCTTCAAAGGACGGGAGGCCTGACCGAGTCAAACTGTTCTTTGCGGCACCGTTTGCTGTGAGATTAGTTTGTTTTTTTATTCTTCATCATCTGATTTAAGGAAGTGGGGAGAAATTTGGTGAAGAGGTTTAGAGATCAGTATTCATCCTGCTTGCCACATTGCCGATGAAGAATTTATTTGTGTTGGAAGAATCTTTTTTCTTGTGCGGGTGGTGGTCACACCGACGTACCTGGCGATCGTGATGGAGTACGCCTTCGCCGGCGAGCTGTTCGACCGGATCTGCAACGTCGGGAGGTTTAGGGAGGACGAGGTGGTGAGTTGGTGTGCTAACCCGTGCAACTCATTTGTGTTGTGGGCTACTGCCACTTGAGGGTAAGAACAGGAGGGATTCCATCAAAGTTTGATTTTATTTCAGCACAACAAAGCTAGGATTTTGTGATGAAAAACTGGTGTCCAATGCAAATGCAAAATCATATTTGTCATAGAAGAGTGAAGTCATCCATTCACATTTTTTTCAACCAAACATAAAACTAAATCGTTTCAATCCTCATCATTCCTCAAACCAAACACACAATCAAAACATTTTATTCATCAAACCAAACATATAATCGAAATATTTTATTCATCCAATCAAACACTCTTATAAAACTATCTTGTTCATGTGACGACTGAACCAACTGTTTCTATTTCCGCTCTAACACCAAACCAAACACTCTCCAAAATTAAAAGTGCCCCGGCTTGCTTGGGGTAGTCATGTAGAAGTAGTAGTGTAGTCAGAGTACCGGTTGAGTTCAGTAGCGTTAAAGCGGTTCCGCCGCTTGTCCGAAACTGATCGCATTAATTAACTGACTAATTGATTAATTAATCGGTCACGACGTGACCACGCGCGCGCATAAAAGCAAGCCCCCTCCTGCTTTGGGCCGCTCGCTCGTCTCCGACACCGAGAGCGAAAGCGAGACGCCGACGTGGCGACAGCGAGCGAGTGTAGAGGCGGTGAGGTGAGATCGCGCCATGCGGTGGAGGTGATGATGGAACACCTGAGCCTGGTGCCCCACGGTGGAGGGAAGTACAAGGAGTGCATGCGGAACCACGCGGCGGTGAAGGGCGGGCAGGCGTTCGACGGCTGCGGAGAATACATGCCGGCGGCGCCGGACTCGCTCAAGTGCGCCGCGTGCGGCTGCCACCGCAGCTTCCACCGCCGCGCAGCGGCGGCGGCGTTGGGAGTCAGCGATGGGGCGTGCGCGTCCCTCTTCTTCCACCCGCCGCCACACTCGCACTCTCACCACGCCGCGCAATAGGGGTTTCTCCCGTCCGTGCCCGCGCTGCCGTACCACGCCGTGCCATCCGCCGCGATGTGGCCCCACGACGCTGCCGCCCGCGCCTGGTCGGAGACGCCGCCACGGCTAGAGGACTTCGGCCTCGGCAGCGCCGGCGGGACTAGGAGTGGCAGCTTCGTGCAGTAACGGTTCTGGACCAAGTTCACCCCGGAGTAGAAGGAGAGGATGCGCGAGTTCGCCGAGAAACAAGGGTGGCGCATCAACCGCAACGACGACGGCGCACTAGACCGCTTCTGCCTCGAGATCGGCATCAAGCGCCACGTCCTCAAGATCTGGATGCACAACCACAAGAACCAGCTCGCTTTCTCCCCCACCCCCACCTTAGCCGCCGCCGCAGGCATGAACCCCGGCACCGGAGTCCGTAACCAGCATCGACGATGGCGATGATGACGACACCGACGTCTCCCCGCCCCATGCCGCCGTCTCGTCCCCCTCCCCCTCCCCGATCAGCGTCTAGCCACAGTTGTAAAGCCTGCCTCACTGGCTCACTAAGCACCAATGAGTTCTTATTTAATCACTGGGGTTTAGCTCTAATTTAACTAGCATCCCGTTCCATGTAGCTAGGCAGCTAGTCAGTTCGTGTTAATGACTACCTCTATTAGCGGTCATGCCTCCACGGTCTAGCTCACTCTGCTTTACCTGAATTGTCTCATTTTTAGTTACTACTCGCTTACTGGAGTGACTAATCATCGTATTCGTGTCTGGCTCATTAACACTACGGGCTAATGGGATGCAACAATGTCCCATATCACACTTCCTTGGCTAAGCAAATAAGCCTTCATGTGCACCTTCCAATAAGCATAATCTTGACCATCAAACATTGGGATCTTGGTGTTCCTTTCAATGTCGTCAAAACAAGGATCATAATCGGTTAAGGTCAACTCGTGATCAAACCGGCTCTGATACCAATTGTGGGATCGTAATGGCGACTAGAGGGGAGTGAATAGGCGCCTCAACACTTTCTTTCGAATGTGATGGCCTAATCAAATCACCCAACGCTCCTCTAAAAACTCAGTTTCAAGTTTTAAACCAATCAGTACAAAAATTGAGCTCCACAAGATCGAAAATCACCAATCAGCTTTGTTTCAAGATTTTTAATCGACAAATATCAAAACACTCACACAAGAGATCAATTCAAGTTTGTAGTAATGAGTCAGCATGTTTCGATTCAATCTCAAATGAAATTCTTGCACTTCTGAAATTTTTTAGACAATGAATAGTAACAATGAATTTTATCAAGATTTATCATTCATGTTTGAACCAATATGTGTGTTTCAAATTCAGAGTGATTTTAATTCAGCACATGTGTTTCAGTTCAGAAACAGATATTTAAACTTGCAGAAACAGAGAATACTGTACTTGAACAGTAACTGTTGAAAAGTACTATAGCACGTTTGAAAAACAGTAAATAACTGAAATAGAACAGGAACAATTCTCACAAGATTTTATTCTGAACTTGGTTTGAACAACTGAACAAAAACTTGTTTCTTCTCTTTTAGATTTCATAGTATTTCAGATCAAACAACAGATGATCTTTTAGAATTAAACAAATCAAAATAGATTATCTAATCTTTACTCAATTCTCAGATTCAATATTCAGAAACTACTCAGCACAAAATTAATTTCAGCTCTTGATTCATCCAATCAATTTCTTGTACTATTCATCTTGAAAAGAATATCTCAATGTGAAAATATTCAGATCATATAATCACAAAAGTGATTCACAGCACTAAACTACTTGCAACAAATTTATAGAACCAGACAATATCCCAAACTGAACAGCAACACTAGACATAATTCTGATTTCAGCAAAAGTGTCAAAAACTGAAAAAGTACTGGTCTTCCTATAAAGAAAGCATCATGAGATGCATCTTGAGACTCACTACAATTTCCAAAAATGGAGCATTCAAAACCTTCTCTTCAAATAATGTTTTAACTCAAACCTCAAATTCTGCTGGGAAGTTATCAGAAAAAAACTTACAAAGTTGGATTCAGAACAGCTAGCCACATGCACAAAAACTGTTCTGTTTTCAGATTTGAAACAGAGTAATTTTCAGAAATCAGTCACAGATTTATGCTAGACTAATTTGATCCATAATCAAGCACAACAAACTGAATCAGAAATCAAATTCACACTCAGAAACTCTCACTGCTAAGAACCAAAAACCACTCTGAAGTACTTGCACAATTCAGATTCACCAAATCATTCAAACAGATCAAAGAACTTCCACAATTCTATTTCTGTTCAATCTGAATTGTAAACAATTTTGGTATTAATTCAGCAAGTATTGAATATCACAAAGTAAATCTCAGCCAAAACTTCAAAACTCAAAGAATCAACACTGATCAATCAACACACCTTATCAATCTGAAAATCTTCTAGCCAAACAGTGAACAGCAGGAATCAAGTGATTTAGACCAGGAAATCAAGTCTTCTTCAAGAGTAGGAAGGAAGAACTGAATATAGGAACTCAAAATTGTACAGTAGTTCAAACACTAAACAGATCAGTAGGCAATTAGAAATCTGATACAAACTAGATGAGAAATAGTGAACAATTTTCAAAACATGTTTAGATTTAACAAACTCGGAGAAACTTCACTTTGGATTCTTCAGAAACTATTTCAGACCTAACCAAAAACTCTAGCTAACCAGAACCATATCCTGACAAGAAGATCTGATCTCTAATCATACTAAGGTGAATAGCAAAATCAGGGAACATTCATTGCATAAAAGTGATAGCACTGAAAAATATCACACAGCTTATTTTAATCAGAAAAGCACACTGGTTTCAGAAGTTTGTTTGCTGAAAATCAATAACTAAACATGTTTCAGTTCATATATCTAGCTTCAACGAAGTTCAGAACCTGAAACTGTATTTCTGCAACAACATACTACTTCAATTCAGATTTCAAACATCAATTTCAAAACAGGTTCAGATTTAATTATTTCTCCAAAAAGACTTGACCATCATTCAACCATGAAATTACTCAAGAATCTACCCAAAAATCAGCCAAGATGCTGATGAATACTTGAAGAGACATTTCATCAAACATATGGAAGGCTAGACCAAAACTGAAACAAATTTCAGAGTAATTTTTTCAGCAGTGTGGTGCCTACTTTGAGCAGCAAAATAATTCAGAAGAAATCGCAGAAATCCTTTGTAACTTTTGAAAATGGATCAATTCATGCTCAACAAAAGTTATATAGACATCTAATACAAGTTCAGCACTGGATTTACCAGAAAACGCAGCACAAAATCAAATTCAATCACAAATATGAACCAGCGCTGGAAACAGACTTACCAGGAACAGTATTTGCCGAAAACACTGTGTTTAATCCGAAATGTCCATCTCAGCACTGTTCCTCGTCAAATGATGCTTCAAAATCAAGTTTACTCAGCAATTTTTTCTTGGAATATTTTCTCTCAAGTCCTCAAATGGTTCAGCCAACTTGGAGGGATAATATCTAACCAACTCATGTTCTAGAAGCCCCCATTTTACACATAGACCCTTAGTAATTTCAGAATTAGTAATTCTGAAAATTATCCTATAAAAACTAAAAGTAGAATTACAAAATCACTCTCCTTTTAATATAATTTCAGAGTAGAACCACTCTAAAAGTTATACCAAGAGGTTACGCTACAAAACTGAAAATTTAAACTAAAACTAGACACCTATTTATTGAATTAACAAAAACATTATACGTTTCGACGGTTTTTAGCAAAAACCGACAAAGCCTCTCAACCCTTCGACTCGTGACACCGCTTCGCGACTCCGAGCGCCAGCAAGCCACTTCCGCTCTCGATCCCCTCGAGCCACCTGAATGCTTGTCCTGGCCTCCCTCTCGCAAACCCGGTCGTCACGCCGTTGCAGTCAACCGTTCGTCAAAGTCTCGCTCCATCTCTTCATGCACTCTTGAGATCTTCTCCAACTTCGCCCGGCCTCCCTGATCCTCTGGCATCAAGCTCCCCGCTGGACCCTCGATCACCCGCCGTCGACAGTCGGTTAGCATCTCCTCCCTGTTAGTAATTATCTCTCGGGGAGGAGAGGGGGACCAAGTCCCTCTCCTCCCTGGAAACTCGGAATCATCCTAACAGACCTCCTGGTCTTTAGGCACCCTGATCGGGGGTGCCCCAACTGAATCGGTTGAGGGGCCCCTGCCGCGCAGTGCCATACAAATAGGGGAGAGGTTCTCAACGCTAGGGTTGATGCTCACGCGACGAAAAACTCTCCCAACACCCCAAGATACCCGATCTGCTAAGGCACTGCAACGGTGGGAAGCCTCCCTCGCCTCCACACCGCCGGACGTCGGACTTCAACGACGCCACAGCACCACGCCATGGCGTCCCCACTGGCAAGAAGAAAAGGTACGCCATACCTAAGTTTTACCCTACTAGTCGTAACCCTAGACGATCCCTAAGAACCCTAAGTCATTAGTGCTTATCAATGGTATCAGAGCTTGGTTATTCTAGGGTTAAGCTAGTTAGGGTTAGGGTGGTGTCGGGCTCCCTTGAGCCGACGCCACCACCGCTAAGAACCCCCCTAAGCCCTCTGTAAGCCCACAATTTTGCCCGCTCTCAGAACCGATCCCCTCTGTTTCCCCTGGTCCAACCCGCAAGATCCCTTCGGGTAAACCCTAACCCTAATTTTCCTAAAGGGGGGCTGGGGGTCTCACCTTGGCTCCTCGGATCGCCGCGCCGCCGCTCGCCGGTGGTCGGGACCGCTTAGCCGCGCCGCCGCTCGCCGGAGGCCGAGAAGAGGGCCGCGACCCCTCGGGTCCCTCCGTTTTTGGCCGCCGCGGGCTTGCTCGACGGAGCCCCGCTCACCCTTGGGTGAGCGTGGCGCTCCGGCCAGCTAGCCGACGACGGCAGACCGTCGGTGGCTGCCGCGTGCTCCCGTCGCCGCGCGCTCGCGCCACCGCGCGCCGCCGTTCGCCCTCTCACTCAGGTGGGGGGAGGGGGAAAATGAGTTAGGGTTTCCCGGGGACGCGGCACGAAAGTTTTTTTGTGCGGGCGAGATTGGCGCTTGGCCGTCGGATTTGATCCGACGACCAGCGTTGATCGGGCCATGTTTTAGCCCAGGCGGGGGCGCCAATTCACGGCTCAGGCCCAAGTTGTGGCCAAGGTGAGCGGGCGCGCGCGTGGGGGGCTGTGGGCCGGGCGGTTTTCTCTTTTGGGCCGGCTTGTTTTTCGTATTTGGGCTGTAAGATTTGCACAGTAATATGCTGAATTCAGTTTTATGAATTTTCAGAATTAGTTTTTCATTTAAGTATTATCTGGAAATTCATAAAAATGCCCAAAATTAAGAAAAGATAAGTTATCCGTGAAGAAAATTTTGTATAATTTTGTATAGACTCAGTAGTTTGTGTTCTGAATTTTTTCAGCATTTTAAGTATTTTTGTGATATTTATTTATTAAATTTAGTCTAAGGACTATATTTAATTGAGGAATATCTATTAAGAATTTTGTTTATGTTTAAATTCAGAATTTTGCTGATGATTAAACAGTGTATTATTTTAGTTTGGGAATTCCGATGTGCTATCACTGTTAATCATATCACTTTGCAGCATTTTTTAGCATTTTCATAATGTTTTCCTTATTGAATTTAGTCAAAGGACTATATTTAATTGGGAAATATTAATTTAGAACCTTTTGTTTAAGTTTAAATTCAAGTTTTATTATTGTTTTAAGCAGTGTATTAATTAAAATTAAGTCTTCCGCTGTGCATGTTTAGATTAAGTCTTTCATTATGCGTACACTGTTTAAAATTAGTACCATGTTGCAAATTCAGAATTTTATTACTGATTAAGCAGTGTATTAATTAGTTTTAAGTCTTCCGCTGTGAATACACTGTTTTAAGATTAGTACCATGTTCATCCTATCAATTAAGTAGCATTTATTCTGTCAATTAAATTTGAACCAACGAGATAATTTAATTTGGTATTATAAATGTTGTGTTTTGTTAACATAGTGATTTTATCTCCTGACCAACGTTGGTGATGAAATTACTGTGGTTCAGTTGAATTGATTCTATTTCTGCCCAACGGTGATGTAGAATTAATTCGCCTTTTAAGTATATCACATGTTGATTTTGACCAACGTTAAATTTTCATGTATCACATTATGTCTGTTATAAGATATTTGATAATGTTCCTTATTAGAAATGTTCTAAGTTACATCTTCGTCATTGAGTCTCTCAATGATAAGTACTATGGTTCAGTTTAATTGATTCTAATTCTGCTCAGCGGTGTTTTAGAATTAATTACAAATCTAAGTATGTCACATGTTAATTTTGACCAACGTTAAATTTTCATGTGCAATATTTATGTCTGTAATATAACATTTTTTTTCAAAACCGTTCCTTTTAGTTAGTAAGTCTTGCAAACTCTCCATCATTGAGCCAATCGTGAGAACTATGGTTCATGGAGAGAAGACATTGAGATAGCGCTTACGCTAAGGGACATTGATCTTGCATTGTTGCATGATTATCCCACTAAGTCTGTGGAGCCAGTGATTTATGACGATGAGAGCCAGTAGGCTTTCGTTGTAAGGTCACAAGACTTCACGACTTTAAGGATTAAGTACGACCTAAAGCGTATTAAGTGGAATCAATTGAACCAAAAATGCTTAAAGATAATTAAGAGATCCTTTTTGGACAAAGTTAGGGGTTCTATTCCACCTTTCGGTACTGCAAAACAGTATCTCAGGAAGGTGGAAAGTCGGTTCATAGGACCCTACCATGCGTATGTTGGTACGCTTATTAAGAAACTCATCACTGCAGAATATTGTGGTGGAGGAGTTAGAGAGCACATACTGAGGATGATTCATAGGGCTTCCCTGCTGAATCAACTAGATATGGAGATCTCCGATGGTTTCCTTATCAATTTGATTTTAATGTCCCTCCTTAACGACTTTAAGCATTTTATGGTCAACTACAACTTCCAGCCTAAAAAACTGGAGTTTAGACATGCTGATTTCAAGCTATGTATAAGAATTAAGTAAGCACATAATGATTTAGTTCATAATGTGCAACCTAAATAAAGGGGAAGAAGCATTATAAGACTCGTTCTAATAATGCTAAGGACTCCTCTTATAAGCTCACATAAAGGAACATGATGTCAGCCATTGTAAGGAGGAACGCCACATGAAGGAATATGTGGAGTTCCCCAAAAAAATGGATGAACAAGAATGGTAATAGATGAATTTTCGCACTTAGAAATAAAGTCTTTAGTCTTGCTTTTGAGCATGACAAACTTTATTTATTTTCTCAAGATGATTTTATCATCTGAGAATAATGATAAGAGCAAAAAAATTGATGACGTATTTTCGAAATTATGGCACTATCTAATGGGTCATATTTCGAGGGGGAGGATTGAACGTTAAGTCAATTCTTCCGCTTTAGTTTCTTTAGACTAAGTTTCATGCATAGATTGCATTAAGATAAATACGTCAAATAAATTAAGAAAGACACGAAATTAAGTTTAATGATTGTAGTAATTTTTATTTCCTGACCAACGTTGGTGATAATGTTATTATATTTAAGTTCAATTGATTCTAATTTTGCCCAACCGTGATTTAAAATTAATTTATTAACATTTGTCCAATCTAAGAGCGATCAAATCATCAGTTGCTCTGGATAAATTTAAGATGTTTTTAAGGCTGATTCTTATATCAGCATGATCTAAAGTTTAAAAGAGTAAGATCTGACCGTGCTACGGTCAATATACCCCGTATGGCCGATTTCTTGAACTCTTTTGCAAGGTTCTATAGAAAATGGCAAAATAGCCTGGTATTTATATCGGGTGTACCTTAGCAAAATAGAGTGGCTATAAGGTGCATTCGCACTTCAGTGGATATAGTAAGTAGTATGGTAAGTTATTCCACTCTACCGATTAATTTGTGGATGGAGGCATTAAAACCACCATTCATATTTTTAATTGGATCCCTAATAAGTCTGTGCCTAAAAGCACCATAAGAATTATGGACAGGACGATAACCATTTTCTAAATTATTTTAGAATAAGGGTATGTCGTCCTGCTAAGGCTATATTTTAACCCAAATATTAATAAGTTAAAGTCCTAAGACAGTAAGTTGTCAATTTTATTGACTGCAAAGATAAGTCTAAGTGATCTCATTTTTAATGTCCTAATAGACATGTTAAGTTTGTAGAAACGAGACATGCATTTTTTGAAGATGCTTTAATCAGGGGGAGCACGGTACTAGAGAAATCAATCTTGAAGAGAAGTAGGTTAAAGAATCCACTCCTATGATTCAAGAGCAATTTTTCCATGTACCTGTGGTAGTGTCCTTTGTCCAACACTTGAGTTTGGACCTTCATTAGCGACATCTATTGTACATGAGGCTCCTGTTATTCAGGAATCTGCATTTCTAGATGATGCTAATGAAGAAGTAAAAGAACAACTCTCTAACTTAGTAAATAATGTGCCAACTCAGATAAGAAGCAGATTAAATGAGACATTTTGTATGTCTTTTGTAGCAATTTTGTTAGCTACAGCATAGGTTTAGTATGTGTGTATATGATGTGTAGAATGAACCTTGATGGGTTCTCTCAGAGGGAGAAAGGGTTTATACTGGTTCAGGCCTCCCCTAGAGGATAATAGCCCTACGTCCAGTTCGTGGTGGATTTGGCATGGTATGCCTTGGTGTGGAGAAAAGAACTCCGGGGTCTCATGGCCCCCTGCCGCCCGTCCTATTACAAGGGGCTTGGCCCTACTTTTATAGGCACGCAGGCCTTAAGGAAATGACCAAAATGCCCTCTATAAGCCCTAGGCTCATAGGGGTAAAAGGGGAAAAGGAGCTAGCTACTGTACAAAAGTACTTTACAGCTTTACAGACGTGTCAGGTAACGTCATACTTTGACCAGCTAAACGACATACCAGGGGCGAAGGGGCCCCGGTATGGCTTCTACACTATAGCAGGGCGTAAATATCTTCTGGGTTCGGAGTAGGGCCGGAGCTCTTCAGGCAGAGGCTGCAATGGAGGCTTCGAAGTACACTCCGAAGTGGCCTTCGAAGCATGCTCCGAACAGGGGCTCCGAACCAGACCTCCGGACTGGGGCCTCAGAGCTTTGGCTTCGAATCGACTAGAGAGGGTCCAGAGGCTAGCTTTGAGGAGCTCCGAAGGGAGCTCGAAGGCTGACTCCGAACAGGGCTCGAAGGCTAACTCCGAAGAAGGCCCGGAGGCTGGCTTCAAAGTTAGCTTGAGACTTATCTTCTGGCGGTCTTCAAGGAATCTTGGGGGCTTCGCTCTGGAGGGCTCCGAGGGACCTCGCTCTAGAGGGCTTTGACGGGGCTTGGGGGCTTCGCCCCGGCAGGCTCCGAAGGGTACCTTGGAACCTAGAAACAGCTTCTTTGGGAGGATACAAGCTTCGACAGTGTTGGGCTCCGGGCCGAAGGCTGTCGGAGGCTGACGTCATTTGGCCCCTGTTCACGGGAAATCTATTCCCCCAACAGTAGCCCCTCGCGTGCAGGCCTTTGGGACGAAGGGGTGTGCGCGCCCTTGGGACAAATGACCTAAAAATCACTTCAGGGAAACATGCCTTCGGAGCTTGGACCGAAGGTGACCTCGAAATCCGCAGGTAATAACTGCCTGCGCTGGCTGTCAGAACGACCTCGGGGAGATCAAACGGCTCCGCAACGGCTAGAAAATTTACCGTTACACTGCGCTGGAACGCTTCACCATCGCTGGAGGCCCACCAAACAGTGGGTTCGGCCCACGACCGTCGGAATTCTTACCGCTCATAAATAGGGGTTTACCGCGTGCGGCTTCGGCACGCTCTCATTTGCTTTCTTCTCATTGCCTTACAACCTTCGCTCTCTTCTCCTCCTTGCCTTCGCGCAGAGCACCCTTCGCTACCTTTAGCCCCTCGCGCCGAAGTCCCACCAAAAATGCCGAAGAAGGCAGCTTCGAAGTCCCTAGCCTTGGGTCCGAGTTCGAGCTCCGCCCAACTGCAGGCAGCGGCGGCTGCGGCAGCGAAGCCTGCACCGAGGCGGCTGGGGCCGAGGGACCTTCGGATGCCCTCCGACAAATTCGAGCAGACGCTGGAGATGAGGGCCTCGATCTCCACGGAGGAGTCAGTCCGGAGGGCCTGCGAAGGGAGGATCGCAGAGAAGATTCAACTCAGAGTCCCGGAGAAGTCGGAGGCCGAGCCGAGGCCTCAGGCCGACAAAGTGGTCGTGTTTGAAGCTTTCTTCGAATCCGGCCTCGGGCTGCCAGCAGTGGGGATGCTGAGTGAAGTCTTGAGGGCTTACAACCTCGAACTTCCTTAACTCTCGCCCAATGTCGTGGCGAGGCCCGCTGTTTTTGAGTGGGCCATGAGGGTCGTGCCGACGTCTTCGTCGCCCTCCATGACGCCAACTGCTAGCCGAAGCCGAGGGAGGGAGCATACCGCGTCAAGAGGGCATTGGCCTTCGGCAGCGCTAACTTCCAGCTTCGGAGGGAGTTCCAAGATGCCTTCCCGGCGAGGGCTGTTAACAACAAATGGTACTCGAAGTGGGATCAAGAGTGGTTCTACGCCTCCGTCGGCGCAAACTCTCCCCTTCGTAGTACCAATGCCCACATCTTATATCGGCGCGAAGGGGTGGTGAAGACCAGCCCGGACACCCTTCGCTCGAGGATCTCGCTTCTTCGGAGGGTGGCGGCGAAGATGAGCATGAGGGACCTCGCGGAGGAGTTCATCACCCTTCGGCTCAGCCCCCTCGCGCGCTCTTGGACGGAGGGGCTCTTTCAAGCTTCGGGCCAAGGGAAACTACGCGAGTTGGCCTTCGAACGCTTCTGTAAGACTTCGAAACCTTTCTGATTCCATACTTCGCAAAACTTCACTCTGACTTGAACTTTTTATGAAGCCCATCTTGAAGTGAGGACTCCGGAGGAGGCCATCGCGGTGGCGGAGCGCGTCGTTGGGACTCCGACACCAGAGGAGCAGGCCCAGCGTCTTGCTTCGGTGGGGTCCTGGGAGCATTGGAATAGGGTATGGACCCTGCTTGGCTACGAGGTGCTCCCTGCCCCGCCAGACTTCTCCCACCTCGCGACTTCGGCAGCTGGTGCCAAGAGGAAAAGAGGGGACGACGACGAGCCCGAGAGTTCGAGGGTTCGGCCGGAGGTCCCTGCGACCGAGGTCTCTACCCCGGAGGAGGTAGCGGCGGAGCCCACAAGTGCTCCGGCTATCAAGAAGGCAGCGAAGGCTCTGACGGCGACGACTTCGGCGTCGGAGCCCGACGCCCCTACTCCAGCCACCAAGAAGGTAGAAGAGGCCTCGACGGCAACGACTTCGGGCACGAAGTCCGACACGCCAGCCTCGTAGCGAAGGGACTGGGGGGCACACATTGACCCTTCTTCCTTCGAAGAAATCTCTGACGAAGGTAAATCCTTCTAACATGTTTCTCTTCCATGCGCGGATCTTGACTTGGTCTTTTTTGCAGAAGGGGATGTTGGTGCGAGACCCACCGCAGTGAAGTCTGCAGAGAACGACGCTGGTGCGAGGTCCACCGCTGCGAAGCTAGCAGAGGCCTCCAGCAACAGCAGCAGCGGCAGTAGCTCGGAGTCTGACAGCTCCTCGTCTGAAGAAGATGGAGGCAGCGGCCGCGGCGAAGGGGACCCCCAAAGCGACGAAGAGGTCGATGTGGTGAACCTAGGCCCTGCTCCGCCGAAGCCTGCTCAGGTGGTCGCGACGAAGGAGATTGTTCATCCTTTTCGGCCGAAGGGTGCCGTGACGGAGGTGGCAATCCACAACTTCCGCGAGGCTTGTGCAGCTGCGGAGGCAGGGGACTTGGTGGCTCAATTCAGCCATACGAACCCCATGGAGCTCTTCATCAGTGCGAATGAGGCCCTTGTGCGAGTGAGCAAAGTCCTACACAGCCTTCGAGTTATACCTTAACCTTCAATCAACACTTATGATTTCTTGAATTCTTCCAGGCCTTCGCGTTGAATGCAGCGGCTTTGACTTCTGCGGACAGGAGGATGACGCGCCTGGCAGAGGAGAAGGAGGCCCTCCAACGTGAAGTCTCGGTGGAAGCCGAGAAGCGAAGGTGGGCCGAGGCTTCAGCTGATGCGGCGAGGGGTGAGGCCGAGACGGTGAGGGCTGAGGTAAAGGCGGCGAAGGCTGAGGCCGAGGCAGCGAAGGATGAGACCGACAAGGCTAAGGAAGCCTTGGCTTCGGAAATGGATAGGCTCCGCGCGGAGCTCTAGGCTGCGAAGGCCGCCGAAGCCCGGCAGGCGAAGGAGAATTCTTCCCTTCGTCAACGGGCTCAGAAGCTTGAAGACTTCGTCGTGGACAACCTTGATGAAGCCACTCAGAGTCTGACCGAAGTCCTCGAGCAGATAGGGACTGAATGCCGGGCTCTGGACTTCGGCGACCAGGATCCAATTGGGGGTCGCGCCGAGTTCTTGAAGGTAGTAGCTTTGACGGCAGAGCAGTCGCTGAAGGGCTTCGCCTTGATGGCCGGCCGAGTCGTGGGCCAAGGAGTGTTGCAGATGCTTCATGACGCGGGGTGCGACCACCTTGAGGCAGCAACCTCCGTGACCCCGATGGCCTTCGGGGGCCAACACTTGGTGACGCCTCCGACATACGTCCGCGGAGCCTGGCGGTGCCTTCAGGAGCCTTGGAAGGAACAAGGCTGTGAAGCAGTCCTCGAACTTCAGAAGGCCCTCCGCCTTCACTGAGCCAAGGCACTTGCTGCGCCAAATCGGCCTTCGACATCGACACCTCCGGCTCCGAAGGTGTAGATCTCCTTAGGCTTCTTGTAATACTTAGTTGTAGGCTTGTAAAAACTTATCAGCTTATTAATATGAATGCGGGGGTTTCTTATACCTGCCCAGGCTTAGCCTCCGAATGTTGACTTCGAAGTGCTTGAGGACTCTGAAGAACTTCAACAGTTGTGGGCAGTCCTCGAAGTAGCTAGGTCCGAAGGCCCCCCTCGGTTTAAGCTTCCGAGGGGGCCTAACGGCGAAGCCATCCCCGAAGTAGCTCAGGATCTGCTAGCCATTGTGAAGACGGAGTCCCTTCAGAGTTCTTCATTTTTTCCTTCGCGAACGGTCTTAGCGGGCGACGAAGCTTTAGAATTCTCTGCCTTCGATACGGCACTGCCTGCCTCGCTAACTCGGAGCGACCTACAAAGTAGAGGACGAGGTCCGCGGGCTTCAGAGCCTAGACGAGCCAGACGTGGGAGGGCAGGCTCCGACGAGGCTTCGTCCAGCCGAGGGGGCCCTTGCCGAAAGAAAAGCAAGCGAGGGTTGCGGCCTCGCACTCGATTCTTCTTAGGCTTAGATACATACTACTCGTAGTTTTGTTTTCGAAGCATATTTGTAACATACTTCTCAATTATCATTCAATGAATGGAGTTTATGGTATTTGCATACTTCGTCTGCATGCTTCGCATTGTCTGATGACTTCGAATGTTTTAGCTTATCACGCTCGTACTGCGTATTACATTCGCACACCTCGCATACATGCTTCCCCCTTTTGCTCGTGGCAGCTAGGGACTTAGTCGTTGCTGGTGCGGGCAATAAAAAATGTGAAGGGGTGCGCCTTTTTGTCGGCTTCGGATGCTTGAAACGTATTGAGCGAAGGCCTCTTTTGGGCTTCGACCGCATTAATTTGGAGCGAAGCAAGGCTTCAGCGTAGCCAAATTAAGCGAAGCATGCTTCGGCATGCTAGGATTTGGATGTTGTGCGTGAGCGAGGCTCCGAAACGCACTTAGATTTTTAAGCGAAGCATGACTTCGACATGTTTAATTTTTAGCTTAGATCACGTCACACGAAGCGAGGCCTCGGTGCACGTTCAGATAGCGAAGCAAGGCTTCTTGAACTTGGTCCTGTAGTGAAAAGGATATTTGGTGTGGATTCACCGAACCTGTGATAGTTGAGCCACCTTTGACTCTAAGCCACCTTCGACTCTGAATACTAAGAATGGATCTCAGTATTCTGGGATACCTCCAGCCGGTGGCCTTTGGATCCCGGACGCATCAGGTCGATGACCTGGAGTCCTTGGACGCATCGAGCCAGTGCCCCGGAGTCCTTCTAGCCCACTTCTACGGGCCCGGAGGCACTGTGTAGCCTTCGGAGGGGTGCTCCGGATTTTGTAAAGCGAAGCGAGGCTTCGCATTTTAAATAAAGCAAAGCAAGGCTTCGGGTTTTTGATAAGACGAAGCAAGGCTTCGGATTTTTTCAATAAGATGGGGCAGGAGTTTGCTTTAAAGGCGAAGCAGGGCTTCGAATTCAAGGCGAAGCAGGGCTTCGAATATACATCAAAGTGATTGCGAAATTGTACATCGAAGTGGTACTTCGGATAGTGGACATACCTCATAAAGTAGCTGAAGGTTGGCCTCGTAGCCCCTGGGGCTTCGGACTTCCTTCGATGCATGAAGCGGAGCCCCTCGCTAGAGGGTGAGCTCCGGTATTCGAAGGGTAAGGGAAGGCGAAGAGGTCCTTCGATCTGCACCCGAAGCCCCTTGCCGAAGGGTGCACGAAGCAAGAAAGCTTTGAAGCTCCCCCCTCAAGCGTACTTCGAGTTGCAGACACTGGCAGAGAACTTAGCTTTTTGTACTAAGGTCCCCACGGACGGCGCCAACTGTTGTAGCAATTTTGTTAGCTACAGCACAGGTTTAGTATGTGTGTATATGATGTGTAGAATGAACCTCGATGGGTTCTCTCAAAGGGAGAAAGGGTTTATACTGGTTTGGGCCTCCCCTAGAGGATAATAGCCCTACGTCCAGTTTGTGGTGGATTTGGCATGGTATGCCTTGGTGTGGAGAAAAGAACTCCGGGGTCTCATGGCCCCCTGCCGCCCGTCCTGTTACAAGGGGCTTGGCCCTACTTTTATAGGCACGCAGGCCTTAAGGAAAGGACCAAAATGCCCTCTATAAGCCCTAGGCTCATAGGGGTAAAAGGGGAAAAGGAGCTAGCTACTGTACAAAAGTGCTTTACAGCTTTATAGACGTGTCAGGTAACGTCATAGTTTGACTAGATAAACGACATACCAAGGGTGGAGGGGCCCCCGGATGGCTTCCACACTATAGCAGGGCGTAAATATCTTCTGGGTTCGGAGTAGGGCCGGAGCTCTTCAGGCAGAGGTTGCAAGGGAGGCTTCGAAGTACACTCCGAAGTGGCCTTCGAAGCATGCTCCGAACCAGGGCTCGGAATAGGGGCTCCGAACAGGGGCTCCAAACCAGACCTCCGGACTGGGGCCTCGGAGCTGTGGCTTCAAATCGACTGGAGAGGGTCCGGAGCCTAGCTCTGAGGAGCTCCGAAGGGAGATCGAAGGCTGACTCCGAACAGGGCTCGAAGGCTAACTCCGAAGAAGGCCCGGAGGCTGGCTTCGAAGTTAGCTTGAGACTTAGCTTCTGGCGGTCTTCAAGGAATCTTGGGGGCTTCGCTCTAGAGGGCTCCGAGGGACCTCGCTCCAGAGGGCTTTGATGGGGCTTGGGGGCTTCGCCCCGGCAGGCTCCGAAGGGTACCTTGGAACCTAGAAACAGCTTCTTCGGGAGGATACAGGCTTCGACAGTGTTGGGCTCCGGGCCGAAGGCTGTCGGAGGCTGACGTAATTTGGCCCCTGTTCAAGGGAAATCTATTCCCCCAACAGTCTCATTTAAGGATTCTTTAAGAATCATTAAGGCATATTATGACTTAGAACTGCATCAGATTGATATAAAGACGATATTTTCAATAAGCTTCAAGTGAGAATGTCTATATGACGCAACTAATTGTTTTGTCATAGAAAGGATAGGAAATTTTAGGATGTCGTTTATCTAAGTCCATTTATGGACTTAAATAAGTTTAAATAAAGGCACCTAAAATTTAATTAGACTATTAGAAAATTTTGGGTTTTAAGGAGAATGAAGAGGACAATTGTGTTTATGCTTAAAGTTAAAGAATAGGAAATTTATTTTCTATTCTTGTATGTGGATGATATTCTACTTGCAAGTAGTGATGTCAATCTACTATCAGATACTAAGAAATTCTTGTCCTCTCATTTGATATTAAGTATCTTGGAGAAATTTTCCTATGTGTTAGGATTAGAGTTTCTCTAAGATATCATTAAGGGGGTATTAAGATTATCGCACAAGGCATACTTAAAAAAGATACTGAGAAAGTATATAGTATGCATGCGTATAAGCTATCGCCTGATCCGATAGTCAAGGGTGATAAGTTGGGAACTTTTAGTATCCCAGGAACCAATATGAGATCGATCAAATGAGATTGGTTCCATATGCTTCTGCTGTCGGAAGCCAATGTATGCTCGATTATGTGTTCGCCCTGACTTAGTTTATGCCACCGAAATGCTTGGCAGAAATCAGAAAATCTAGAAATAGATCACTGGATTAAATTAAGAAAGCCTTGAGTTTTATGTAAGTCACAAAGGCCTCATTCTAACGTATGTAAGATTAGATAACCTAGTGATTGCATGTTATTCAAAATAAGTTTTTGCGAGATTTGTGAATACTAAGTAGTCCACATTAAGTTATATATTCATACTCGCAAAGGGAGCTATGTCGTGGAAAAGCTCCAAACAAACTATGATGGCATCTACCATGATGTATGCCAAGTTTGTAGCAAGTTGTGAGGTCGCCGGACAGGCACTGTGTTTTTTAAGAAACTTATTCCGGTTTTAAGAGTGGTCGATAGCATTTTAAAACCACTTAAGTCATACTGTAACAATGAGTCAACAATATATTTCTCCTATAACAACAAGAAGTGTGTTGCTGCCAAACACATCTAAGTTAAGTGTTATATTGTTGAGGAGAGAATCCAAGATCAAATGATAAGTAGATCATATAAGTACCAAGCGAACGCTTGCGGATCCGCTCACAAAAGGCTTACCTCCCAATGTGTTCAGAGAATACTTAGTCGACATGGGCTTAAGGTAAGCCTATGATCTATGGATTTATAAGGGCCCAAAATGAGTCGAGAAACTATTTCAAAGTGGAAATGTGCATTGTAGTTGTTGAGTTATATAGTACGTAACTAACTATTGTGATGCAGCATGCTCTATGCATTGATCCATGATGGAATAGATGTAATGTTAAGTTAAGTTAAGAACTAAGTCGAGATCTAGGGGGAGAATGTTAGTAATTAGCTCTCGGGGAGGAAAGGGGGACCGAGTCCCTCTCCTCCCTGGAAACTCGGAATCAGCCTAACAGACCCCCTGGTCTTTAGGCACCCTGATCGGGGGTGCCCCAACCGAATCGGTTGAAGGGCCCCTAGTGCACAGCACACTATAAATAAGGGCGACAGTGCACAGAACAGGTTGATGTTCATGTGCTAAGTCATCCCAAAACCCTAAAAACCGATCTATGTGTGTGTTGGAGTGTCGGGAAGCCCCCTTCGGCTCGCCGGACTTGGACCGCCACAGCGCCATCGCCATGGCGTCCTCCACATCGGCAAAGAACAGAGGTACATGCCATCCCTATGTTTTTACCCTACTGGTCTAACCCTAGGCGATCCTAAGCCTCCTTAGTTCTATCACTCCCTGCATAAACAAGACAAGCCAAAACAAGAACGCGACGCACTACCGAACCCTTGGCAGCCAAACCTCCATTCCACATCGAAACCCTCGATGCACTCAAATCACTCTCAATCACTCAACTACTCAGTCATTCATCCTTTCTCACTCATGCAGTACATTGCTTATAACTTTAACTCTTTAAGAAGTACTACATTGCTTTGGTTGTATTACTCACCGATTCAATTGTTGTTGTTAATAGTTCAATTTGATGTTTGTTAGGTACCAGTAAGATAGTAAAAAAAACGCGTTAATTGGTTTTGGCTGTTCGTGCTTATGTCGTAGGGGCAGGCTTTGTTCTCCCGTGATTTGGTGGTGGTTTTGGTCGTGATCTCGGCTGATTGTTTGTATGAGCCTGGCTCTGAGCCGTTGAGATATAGCTTGTAGGTTCATGATATCTGTTTCCTTAAATAGATAACGACTTCATATAGAAAGTTACTTCATATAGAAAGTGTTTGGTCGACTATACAAAATTAGAGGGTGTTTGGATCCTGAGACTAAATTTTAGTTCGTGTCATATCAGATGTTTCGACATTAATTTGAAGGATCGACATTAATTTGAAGCACTAGACGTGAACTAATTATAAAAATAATTGTAGAATCGAAGACTAAATCGCGAGACGAATTTTTTAAGCCTAATTAATCCATAATTAGCAAATGTTTACTGCAGCTTCACATTGTCAAATCATTGTGTAATTAGACTCATTAGATTCGTCTCGTGAATAATCCTCCGATTATGAATGAATTTTATAAATAGTCTACATTTAATATTACAAAATACTCCCTCCGGTACAAGAATACTAGTCGTTCTGGCTTTGTATGCAAGTCTCATGAAACAAGTCGTTCTAGTTATTAAATGACTTTTTTCCCGTTTTACCCCTGAACTGTCATTTAGTTTTGGCTTTTCCTCTTCCTTGGCGCGTGGTCCTAGCACCATAAAAGTAATGCTTCAGCATGCAGCAATAATTGCTAGCTCCTAGGCCCTGGCGCCATGCAAAGAAAAAAATTATGCTTCGTCTTCATCTCGCATGCGCTGGTTCTCTTCATCCTCTCCTCACTCTCTCCTCTTGCCATGCAAAAGATAGCATCTGATGTATTAATCCACTGCTGGTAGCATCCCTCCGCCTAGGCGCCCTATTACTCCACCGCTGGTAGCACGCCTCCGTCGCGACCCTCATCTTCTTCAACGCGCACACCGCAAGAGAAGACCCCCACCATCTCCGGAGGAAACACACTATGGATGAGCTTTCAAAGGAGGCAGTGCTTGTTGTTCCTGACTCCGAGGATGGACATGAGGACCTCACGCCGGAGGACATCACGCTGCTTCCTGACTCTGAGGATGAACAGAAGGACCTCACGCCGAACAACGTCACACTGCTTCCTGGTTGTTGCAGCGGATTGCATGACATGAAAGATCATGAGATGAGATGGTTGCTGGCTAGCAGGAAGGTATGTTATCGGTGTGGACTCATGCACAGCAACTACGCAATCACGTCATGGATATATGGTCTCGACGATTTTGATTGTGAGATTCTTATTCCCAACATTGATGAAATGAATATGTATGGCAGTACACTCATATTACCTCAGGAGGTGCTCAAGAAGCTCGATAATATACACAAAAAGAAAGAGTTTGATGACAACAATGCTGAGATCGACGAAGGTAAATAATTAAGCATTTCTACATGTTCCATGCAGCAAGAGAAGCCATAGCATTGGCTAACAATGACGCCTCACAAGTGATCTTCAAGGGAAGTCGACCCTGCCTCTCTAGTTTTTCTTTATTTATATGAGGAATTCTGAATTTATTTGAACCTGTAACCTTCATGCACTCCTTTAAAACTAGTTGAAGTGTTACATACATTCTGTTTGCTTTCCGTGGACAGTACTCATGGAATGCCTGTTTCATGATTGCAACAAGTAATAATTAGTATAAAATCTATATTGAACTTTGTTTTGTATAACTATGATATTGTCTTACCTCTTGGACGACCGGAACAAGATCTTCAACTGTTTTTGCAGTCTTCTTGTATTGAATGGATTGTATAGCACGAAAGAAACCCAAATCTAGAATGTTGAAATCCGGTGAATTAGGTGGTTGACATATTAATCGAATATCAAAACCTCCTTGCTTAGCAGCTTCACAAAATAGTGGATCATCAAGTTCTAAATGGGATGGTGCATTATCTTGTACGATGTAGATTGGTTTGTTCATATCCTCGCGTGGCCACTTTGTACGAATAGCCGGCAACACTTTATCAACCATGAACTCTCTAATGACATCTCTAGTGATTGAAGTGATGGGCTTCACTACCCATGTCCCAGCTTGTCGGTTCACACTATTTCGTTTAGCACGTTCATAAGTCACAAGAGGAAAACATCCTATCTTCCCATCAAAAGTGCAAACTCCATTGTTAAATCTTGATCGAGCACTTGCACAAAGGAACATGAGTCTAGGGATGTAGTTCTTGCTCTTACATGTACGGTGGGGCTCATCTTCATCAGGAAGCAAGTAGTACTTGTCAGATTTTTGAGTAAGAAAGAACCACAAGCGCTGAACAGTGCGGATATGCAATCCAAATTCTGTAGCAACTTGGCCGGTCACATACTTAGCTAGTACTCCATTAGTGCTTCTAGCTAACAAGGTTTGGTACACTTGTTTTCTTATTTCATTGGTCATATCTTTCCTTCTACCAGTACCTATTTTGATTAGTGAAACAATAGCCATCATTAGTGAATAGAATTATTCAAATAGAGAGCACTATATTTTCAAAATGGAATATCAGGAAGCATTGATTTAAACCAGAATGTGTTGTTTTAAATCAGAATGTGCACTTACCAGCAATGTCATCTACAAGTGCTTCAACGTTTAAATCTATCCCACCAACATATTGTGACTCCATGTTTAAATTAAATCCTATTAAAAAGAAAACTAAGTATTGAGGGTATACGAACAAATAGTTGCAAAACAAATGAAAGAGAAGATCTGAGTTACCATCGTGATTTTCCCATTGGAGCTCCACGTTTAGATCGAACTCAGCGATGAAGCGTTGTTCCAGCTCTAAGTTTATGGCCATCTTCTCCTACAGTCTATTTGGATTTTTTTAATTCTATAAGTACTCTAAACCTTGTTGCACAGCAAGCTTCACTGTGATGTTTAAATAGACCACTACTAAGCCTCATCATCTTCTAATGTGCACACAAAATGCCGCGCAAAAAATGTTAGCGCGCCAACATGAAAAACCAACCGCGCTATGCAAAAAGGAAGTGCCTGGAAAAAAATGAAAAGTGCGCAAGCGCGCCATGCAAAAGTGCCTGAAAAAATGTGCGCCATGCAAAAAAAAGCGCTGCTTGCACCAGACAAGAATCGAACTTTGGTCTCATGGCACTAGCCACTGAGTAGAGGGATACTATTGTATCATAGTTCATTCTAGTACTACTTACTCCGTATTTAATATGGGCAAAGATGGAAGAATGCTCTCTAATTAATCACTTCTTGGTATCTGAAATCATGTCTTAAACGACTTGTTTTTCTATACCGGAGGGAGTAGTATTTAAACATTGGATGTTATAGGGGCTAAAAATTTTAGCCCCATCCAAACACCCCCTTAGGCTAGTTGGTGGAATGTAGGTTCATGATATTTGCTTGCTTGCCAAGCCTAATTTGGTTGACTCAACAAGTTACAAATTGCTCCTTCCTTAGATCAGAATCAGCTCCTCTATAATTAAGAAGCCGACTCTATACAAATTGCCAATCATGCCTCAAAGTAGATCTCATTACAATAAAACCTCCATCCACTTACTATTCAATTTCGATCGGATGGATTGAAGAGGGCATGAACCCCAGTGATCTCATTTGCATGAGATCCTGCTTTACCGAAATAGAAATAAAATTTGTTTCATGCAGTCGCTCGGTACAGCCCGTGACACACTGTAAGCCACACCCTTTCGTCCACGATAGCATCTGAAACTAGCTACTTGGGCCTGTGCAACCACAGCGGATGCTCACAGTCCCAGGCCGCAGAGCGAGTCCACGAAAAAACTCGACATCATCCAAGCAAACGCTCGATGGTCGATGCTACGTTCACGTCAAGATAAGACATGTTTTTAAGCTATATATGCATGCATCCCGGCTGCAAACCTGCAGCGACTACAACTCTACAAGCATGTAACTATGGAAGACGAGTCTATAAGCAGAGAAGTTTTTGAACTACTACATCAAACCTAAAACGAACTACCAGATCGACGGACGCCATGGACAAGTCCTAAAACTACAACGAAGCTAGCTGCTACAACATTAGTCAGATTCACAACCAACATGGACGATTTGACAAAGCTACCGAGCTGCTACTATACGATTTGACATCGCTGTGGTACCAGCAAGGTTTGAGCCTAGCAGGCGCTTCCCGTCTGGAGGCGTCGAGCCAGGTGCACGAGGTGCCACGTCAGCGCCATCAGGGTCAGCACGTTGCACAGCGAGGAGTAGCCGTTCAGCTTCTTGAGCCGCTGGTTGAGCCTCAACATCCTGCTCTTGGATGACGGCGTGTCCGCCGCCGCCGCCGGCTTCGTCGCCGTAGCTGTTGTTGCCGTGCCGTCTGATGGTTTGCGTGTCGCCGGTGCTGCCGTGGGAACGGTGGTGGTTGTTCTGGCCGTTGCCACGTTGACGACCGGCGGGTCTACGACGTCGGTCATGTCCCTTCCCTTGCCTTCTTCCTTCTCCATCTTTATCCTCTCGAACATCACCTGTGGAATTGAAAAACGCAAGGAGCTAATCAGAAAATTATGGAGGAACTAGGAAAATTCAAGGGTGGGAGGACGATGAAGCGATCTTACTTTTGTGGCTTTCGGCTCGAGGAGCAGCATGTTGGTCACGACCAGCGCCAGCGTGGCGAGAAGGTTAAAGCTCTGGGCGCGAGCGGCGACGCTGCTCCGCTCGCGGCCGAGCAGGTGGGCCGCGAGCGTGGCGCCGACGCCGTAGGCCACGAAGCGGAAGTACACCGGGTACAGCTTGCTCTGCACCATGCCGAGCTGCTGCCGCGGGAGCGCCGCGGCGAGGACGTAGCTCGAGATGAACGTCACCCACACGGACGCGCCATAGGCCACGGCGAAGCCCAGCAGGTGCATCACCGCCGTCGCGGTGCGCGCGGCTTCCCTTGGCCAGACGAGGAGGTATGCGGCGGCGTCGGACACCACATCGCGAGCCCTCCGCGCGATGTCAGCAACCTCCCTGGTCTTCGACTTCACGGACTCCTCGGCTTGCGCCGCCTCGTGCACGGCGGTTCCCGCGGCCTCTCCCGCGAACTGCTCTGCACTCTCGGCGATGTCGGAGACCCAGTCCTTGGCGTTCATGGCGCTCTCTTTCGCGCTCTCCCCGGCATGTCTCGCCGCTTGTGAGACCTTGTCCTTGGCGCTCTTCACGGTCTCAGCTGCACCGTGCTGCACGTGAGACGCCTTCACCTTGGTTTTACCCGCTGCTTCGGAGACCTTGTTCTTGGCGGCCGTGGCGGACCTGGCGGTTTCCTTCACTCGCGACGCAGCGTCGGACACCTTGTCCTCGGCGCTCTCCTTGGCACGCGAGAGCACTTCCTCGGCGCCTCTCACCGCATCCTCCGCGCCGTGACCGATAGCGGAGGCCTTGTCCTGCGCGCCATCCTCTGCTTCCTTTGCCGCACCGCAGAGCATGTCCTTGCAGCACTTCACTGCGTCGAACGCCTTTCCCGTCGCGCACTCCTTGGCTTCGGACAGCTTCTCCTTGCCGCCCTCTGCCGCGTCGGAGACCAAGCCCCTGGCCCTGTCCGTGAGCTTACCGTCTCCCTCGACGCCGTCGATGGCATCGGGGAGTAGGACGTGGGTCTCCTTCACGCCATCGACGGGGGACAGCGGGAGCTCGCGCTCGTACTCGACGATCACCACACGGCGTCCCTCCCGTACGACACGCTCGCCGCCCTGCTGCCCTGCTGCTGGCGTCGGCGTCGGCGCCGGCGCGGGCGACCAGACGCCCGCTGCGACCAGGGTGGAGAGGACAAGCCCAATGGCCACAACGTTCATCATGGCGATGAGACGCCGTATCATGGGAGAACACGCGTCAGCTCCTCAGCTACTGAGTGAGGGAGGAGGAAGAAGCAAAGCGACCGCAGTAAAAGCGCAGAATCGCTCAGCTCCTCCCCTCCACCGCGTCACGGCGCTTAAATTCGCGCGCGCATTGAGCCGCCGATGCTTGCGGAAGCTCTGGGGGACGCGCCGCGGCTCACGCGTGGACATGCCGCAGTGCATGCGGTGGCCTAGTGAGTAGCGAGCTCGACGTTGGCGCGAGCGACACGCGTGGACGAACGTGGCTGGGCGCCGCGCTGCTTCGGGTCTCGCGCGCACCGGGCTTGACCTGTGGAGAAGTGGACCGCGACGGGGGATCGCCTGCGTGCAGCCCATGAGTGAGCTCGACTAAATCCTCACGGCCCATAGATGTTTTGAGGGGGAGCTTGGCAGGCTTCGCGGTTGGCCCAGCAAGCGAAAACCCTACTCGGTTCGGGGAAGCCCCCTCGCCTGCACCGCTGCACGCCCCGCCCCCGCCGCCGGAGATGGAGATGGAGGACATCGAGGACGTGCTCGGTCCGGCAGGGCTCTCCGGCGGTGGAGCACCTCCCGGGCTCCGCCTCCCACTCGCCGCCGTCGCCGTCAAGCCCAAGCGTCCCAGGTCGTCCAGGATCGCGCAGACCCGGCCTCAACCCGAGGCCCGGATCCCCGGAACGCAGGTGCAGCCGCCGTCATCACTCGATCTCCATGTGTGTCTGTTTTTGTATTTCCACGTTTAATCTGATGCGCTTGATGATTCGTTCATTTGTTGCAGACGATATACGTGAAGACGTTCGGGTGTTCACATAACCAGGCAAGCTTCCTCCACATTATTTTCTGCCTTGAATTTCTGCTGAAATTGTACACGCTAGCGTACCAACTATTCTAGCTTATATGAATTATGAAGTGCTATATTTCTACAGTTCCACTGATAACTAGAACCTAGTTGAACTGCTGAATTGAGTAGTAATCCGTGTGTGGTTTGTGGGCTAGTGGCTTGTGCATGGTGAAGATGTAGGAAGCTAATGGTTATGGTGTTTGCGAGGTCTTACCGTTGCTCTTTTCTGCTCTGCAGAGTGACAGTGAGTATATGTCGGGGCAGCTCTCGGCGTTTGGATATGCGATCACCGAAGAGCCTGAAGGAGCAGATTTGTGGCTAATTAACACGTATGGTTCAAGTTTCTTGTTTCGTTATTTGCTTCTTTCCATCTACTACCACTTGCAGTTCATACAGTATACACGAATTGGCCAATTGGGTTTAACTTGACCGGCGATTTCAAAATGGTGCTGCTTTGGTAGCACCATTGAAAACTAGCTATTTTGTTCTTGAAAATTCCATGAACTGCATATTCTTGGGACCAATTTATTGAGTACATTTCTCTCGGGTCATGGTGTTTCATAATATTTGACCTCTGCATTATGTGTCAAACCTGTAGTGCCTAAGGGTGAGATATTTATTAACACATACTTATTGTGTCATTCCAGATGCACTGTGAAAAATCCAAGTCAATCTGCCATGACAACTCTCATATCAAAATCTAAGAATGCAAACAAACCTTTGGTTGTGGCTGGATGTGTGCCACAAGGAAGCCGTGATCTGAAAGAGCTCGAAGGTATTAGTGTAATTGGAGTGCAACAGATTGACCGGGTTGTTGAAGTAGTTGAAGAAACCCTAAAAGGGCATGAGGTTCGGCTGTTGAGTCGGAAAACACTGCCCTCACTTGATTTACCTAAGGTACAACTCATGTTTCTTTTCATGATCGTACACATATCAATTGTATATGGCTAGTATAGTGGGCACATTATGTGCTACCTTTTTACTGTTTGGCATATGCTGTAGTGCACTGATATCATTCCTAATAACTGACCACAACTATGATTTTCAGGTAAGGAAGAACAAATTTATCGAGATTCTTCCTATTAATGTTGGGTGTTTAGGTGCTTGCACATACTGCAAGACAAAGCATGCCCGTGGTCATCTTGGAAGCTATACTATAGAAAGCTTGGTAAGTCTGCGAGCATACTGAATGTTTTGTTTGTTGATGTAAGTTCTGCTTCTTACTCAAATTTCAAGAAATATTTTTGTTTACGATTTTTTGTAGGTAGATCGTGTAAAAATTGTTGTCTCCGAAGGGGTCCGAGAGATATGGTTGAGCAGTGAGGATACTGGTGCTTACGGTAATCCATTATCCAGACCTTCTCGGATCTTCCACTGAGAGCACAGAGCAGACATATTATTAAATGACAATTTTCTCATCTGATTTTGTAAAGTTTTCAGGTAGGGATATTGGTACAAATCTTCCAAATCTCTTAAATGCAATTGTTGCCGAGCTTCCGGCAGACAGAAGCACAATGCTTCGCATTGGCATGACCAATCCTCCATTCATACTGGAACATTTGAAGGAGATAGCTAGTGTCTTGTGCCATCCTTGTGTTTATTCTTTCCTCCATGTTCCTGTGCAATCAGGAAGTGATGCAGTTCTAACGGTATGCTTGAATTTGCAGCAACATATACATACATGAAATCCAAACATTATTTGCTTGTAACTAATATCAAGTGTCTGCACTTGGCCTGATTAACTCCACAATTACACATATCAGGCAATGAATCGTGAATACACTGTTAGCGAATTCAGGAGGGTAGTTGATACTCTCTGTGAACTTGTCCCTGGAATGCAAATTGCTACAGATATTATTTGTGGATTTCCTGGTATGGTAAAGATCTTGGTTTAGCTACTCAACCTTCCATAGGGTGATCATTTATGAGTAACCTTTATCTGTGTTTATTAAATCATAAATCTTCAAAGATGTTGATATTAGTTTGACATTTTTTTAGGTGAGACTGATGAAGATTTCTCTCAAACTGTTAACCTTGTAAAAGAATATGAATTCCCTCAGGTTCACATATCGCAATTTTACCCCAGACCAGGTATCATGTTCTATCATTTGTTTTTATTAATGTTCTTCATCAATGTTTTCTCCCTTACATCTTCATCTATAAGGCTGTTTTTGTTTTCTGTAGGAACACCCGCTGCTAGGATGAAAAAAGTTCCAAGTGTTGAAGTGAAGAATAGGAGCCGTGAATTGACTTCAGTTTTTGAATCATTTTCACCCTACAAAGGAATGGAAGGCAAAGTAGAGAGGATATGGATCACTGAAATAGCTACGGATGGTGTCCATCTGGTAAGCGGATCATCCTTTCCACCAGTCATACATCAATAATGTTCGTTCTAGTAGCCACATTTATAACCACACAAACTGCTTTCCTGAAATCACTTTTTGCTGCACAGGTTGGACACACCAAAGGATATATCCAGGTGCTCGTTATTGCTCCTGATAGCATGTTAGGAACATCGGCAGATGTGAAGATCACATCTGTTGGGAGATGGTCTGTGTTTGGTGAAGTGATAGAAGGATCCATTGTAGCGAAAGAAACACACAAGGAAAACCACACTGATCTGCAAGAAGAATACAGGCCAAGCCAGGTTGAGGAAGCTACTTGCTGTGCCGCGGACTCTTGTGGTGTCTGTGCATGCTCTGATGCAGCACAACAGCGCGGTTCTGGTCCACAGCGACCTGAAGATCCTAATCCCTCTAATGGGCCTCAAATTTGTGGTGATGTTACTCGTCAGGAAGCTGCTCAATCTAAACTCGTGAGAAGAAATGTTGGGGGAACGGTGAAAAACAACGAAACTGATACAGCAAAACTGGTAGGGAAGATTCAGCAGCTAGATGTAGCAACTAGGAGGTTCCCAACTGTTGACACGATTCTGTGGGGTGGTTTGGCCGTAAGCTTTGCCACGACTGTAGCCCTTGTTGTACTGCTTGCGTACAAGATTTCTTCCCCTCCCTCTTATTAGCCTGGTGGCTGTATAACTATTGTTGATTTGTGTGATACTGCTCAGTTTTGTCGATTTTCTGTATTCCATCCGGTATCTGCTAAGCTTTTTGCTCTAATCCTCCTTTCTCAGAAACTTTGTTGAGGTGGCAAGATCTTAACTTTGTTGATCAGGTTTCTTGCAAATGAACTCCCATTTTGTGTCGCTACCAGCATTTATAAGATCTTGGGTCAACACAGGCACTCATATTTGATCTTGGGGCAACACAGGCACTCATATTTGATCTTGGGGCCCAAAGGTGGAATCTTTTCTCAGTAAATGCCAATTGATAGCTGAGCTTCGTTAATGGCGTCGCAACAAGCAACATCATGGCTGCAACCTGCAAGGTTGCAAAACTGGGCCTCAGGTACTACTACTAGTACTACTTGCCCTTGCAACGAGTTTGCTCTTAATAATGTTGACCTGAACTCGAAGACTTACTGCAATTAACAGCGATGGAACCATGGAGGTACGAGCCACAGTGTTCTACTGTTCTTGGCTTGCACCGTGAGGACTCGAACTCAAGTACTGTAAACCTGCAAATCTGCAATGAAGTAAAAGGTATCACGGGGTCATGGCCAGCCAGGAAAGTTCACATCACCAACTACACTGTTCTTCAGAACCACGGCTGTTTTTCAGGTTGTGGTTATATACATTATACAACACAGAAGAGTTTCCGAAAGAATCAAGAGTTTGGATGAGCCTTTTCAAGTGACAGGGTCTAAGAAACAGCTGTTGCTAATTTGGCAGGAACTGATGTTTATTAACTTTTATGTATTATTTTATTTTCTAAATTTTATAGCTACATAGTCTACGATCTTTGAAAAACACGAACTTTTTAGAAAGGTAGAAATTGTATTATTAGTTGCATCTACGGTGAACTTCCTAATAGGGCATATTCTTTCCCAGTTTGTGCCGCAAATGCTAAATGCTAAAAATGAAATGTTATATGGTTTCTACTGCCAATAGAGACGACCATAAGTATTAAAAGTTGCCACCAATGCTTAATTTTAGGGGTTGTTTGGTTTCCAGCCACACTTTGTCATAATAAAGTTATACAAATTTGATTAAATTGATAGTTATTTGTTTGTTATTACAAACTTTGACAAGACTTTTTCCGGTCTCACGTGTCAATGACTTAAAAAAATATGGTAAGATTTTTTGAAGTTTATCAAAGTATGACAAAATTTAATAATCTTATCTCCGATAAGTGTAACAACTTTTATTATCAAAAAGTGGCTAGCACCCAGCCCTTACTCTTACTCAATTTCGTGAGGAAAAAATATCTGAAGAAAGTGGGGACATGGAGTTGTTTTGGATGTGCCATGTATGTACTAGTCATGTGAACTGCAATTTATGTACGAATAGTTACTCTGGTTGTCTGCTCTCGCGTGTTGGATGCCATTGGTTCCATCCTTTTTCTTCGGAACTGCAATTCATGGCGGCAACAAGACCTATGCTAACCTTTTGCTCTGAATCTCTGATGCTCCTTCCTCAAAAAACGTGCTCTGTTTGCGACGCTGGTAATCGTAGTCCAATCGAGCGGTGACGAACTAAGGATTTGTTTTTCTAGAACTAATCGACCAGAAGTCGAATGCTGTTGCAAATTCAGCAATCTGGGAATATTCAAAAGCTAAAAATTCAAAAAAAAGGAATTAAAAATCGAATGCTGTTGAAAATTCAGAAGGTACAAATTCAAAAGGACGGGAATTAAAAAAACAAGTAAAAACAAGTTGAAAATTCAGAAGCTAAAAATTCGAAAAAAAAGGAGTTAAAAAAATTGTAGTTATCAGAGCCAGGTTTCGATCCTGGGACCTGTGGGTTATGGGCCCACCACGCTTCCGCTGCGCCACTCTGATCGTTGTGGTAGTGGTTAACATAACAATCTTATATTGAATACAAACTTGCGATAAACGCCGCGGCTGCGACTTTGCGAGGTGTCCATCTCGCACAGTCGCACGCCCTGACGACCGACACGCGGCGAGAAGCGAAACAAGCTAGGTCAACACGTGGCGTTAGCTGGCGATGCATGCACGGACACTCACCAGGTTTCCAGCTAACTACTCGGTCGGATCATTATCGTTGGTATCAATCTGAAGTATGATTAATTATTATTAGTACGGGCCAGATGCCCAGATTACAGCAAACGACGTATGCGGTATGCACAATAATATTGGAAAAAACATGTTAACTGAGCCGGTTTGAGTGGTTAGGAAAACTGATACGTACTCAGGGCACCCCCAAACCTACACCTATGATAGTTTTCTTAGATATTTATTGTGCTATTATATAGAAAAAAATAATGGGGTAAGTTATTTAATGATGAAAGATACTAGAATATGAAGAAACTATGTCTTAAATAAGATATCATATATTCACTATATCCAAGACATAGTTGAAAGTGATTGGATGAGATAAGGAGAGAAAAAAAATAGTAATATAAAAAAATTATTATAGATTTATATTAAAAAATTAGTGTTTAAAATATATTCTCTAGATAAAGTATCTTAACACGACAAAATAAAATCTCACCTAAAAAACAATAAATTAGAACTGCCTCGCGCACCTAGCTCTAGTGCGCTCGTCGTAGCAGCAGCTAGGCGCCGCTGCTATCCAAATCCGGAAAGTAACGTTTAACCGGCAAAATCTAGTGGCGTCGTTCCTGGCTTCCAGCGCGTTCGTCCACGCTTGCATGCCCTGCCTCGGTGTCTGGTCGGAGTGGCGCGCGCGCGCGGTGCATAGATGGACATCGTGGTGTGCGAGGGCGACGACGTCGAATCGCATCGGCGTGCGTCGCGCGGGCGTGTCGGCCACCGCGCGCGGGCGACATTATTGCCACATTGGCGCCGCTAGAATGCTTCTACTCAGGTACAGCAGCGTATGTAGCTTGGCTCGAACCAGGGTTTGCAGAGGGCTATGACCGATCAGTTACATCTGGTTCAGACTTCAGAGTTTCTCGTGGACGGTTTACAATAACTTTTATAATGGTAGCCGAGCCAGTAAAAAATTTGGCAACCCTCAGCTCACTCGAACTCGGAGGCCAGGCCATGCACGGATGCACCCGCTCGCCGCCGCGCGCGCGTTCCCAAGAACGGGCGCTTTGGCCGCGCACGGACGGACTTACGCGCGCGCGGTCACCAGTGGATTCCAGCGGTCACCGTCGCACCACCGCGTCCTGCGTGCAAAATGCGCCTCGCTTTTTTTCGCGGATTAATTCATAGCTGCCGGGAGTGGCACACTACTGTGAGTCCGTGACGGCGAAGTACTTTTCCCGTTTCCCGAGCCACACCACATCGCCTGGATCACCGGCTCACCGCGCACGCGCTCGCCGGCCGCGCCGGGACGTCGATAGCGTCGATGCCTGGACGGCCGCCACCCACGCTGACGAACCATGCATCTTAGGCATGAATTAATCTTGATTAGTAGTTGTGTTGCATGTTTTGCATGATCTAACGTTTAATATGTGTTTAATATGCGTGCCCGCGTTAGAGCTCTAACGCATGTGTTTGTGATAGGAATAACCTGTATGTTAGCTAGGAGTTTAGTTGATCAATTGTGTCGTGTGTATAGATGCATACAGCTAGAAATGTGCTAGTTCACGTTGAGGCTGAATTAGTTAGTTCAGTTAGTTGAGTTACGGGTTAAGGTCGTCGGATGCACGGCGTGAGTCCTAATGGTGGCGTTTGATTCGCTGATTTAGCTAGCATGTAAGTTGGCTGCTAATCACCACGTTGTAAGTAAGTTGAGCGGCATAAAAGATAGTTGTGTATAGGTATTCATCTTCTTGAGGCTAGTGTGTGTCCAAAGCAAGAGAGACGCTCGTGTTTATCGTGCTCAAGCCAGCTCATGCGTCCGTCCAAAGTAAGAGAGGCGTACGTGAAATCTTTCAAGTTTTAACAAGGCAAATTGTGGTGCGCGGACATACATGCTTTTTTTTCAGGAAAACACGCAACAATCGTCGCTGCAGGAAGACACACGAAGGAATTGTGCCTCTTTGTCAGTGCCTAACCACGCACGGCCCACGACAGTAGTATGATTTGTTCTTCATTACACAAGATCATGAATTTGCGAACCAATGAGCCACACATGCTATCGTGGCAATGAAGGAGCAAAGAGTGAGTTATTGAAACATGAAACAGAAGGAAAACTTTCAGACTAATATCCCATAAGTCTAGTCAATAGTTTCAACAAAATTTTCAGCAGGTTACTAGCAGAGAGACTAGCCTTTTGACTAGGAATGTGTTTGGTTAAGCCGTGACTATAAAAAAATTATTGTGAGTTGTACTTCGTGAAAAAACTGTTGTGGGATACTAGTTGTAAGAAAATTGAAAATCGTTTGGTTGAAATAGTTATGGAGAAAATGTTTTGGGCCGTGAGTTGTATAAAAAGTATATAATGCCCTATTTGCTTCAAACACTTTGGAGGTTTAGATGGATGAGGAGTTTTGCATCCCTTTTATTTGTGTTTATAATTTATAAGGTGACAAATTTCATCGTGTACTTTAGGAAGTTCAATTTATGAAATTTGTATTGTTGTATAAAATTTAAAATGTCAATTTATGAATTTTTGTATGGTTGTATGAAATTTAAAATGCCAAATTATGAAATTTTGTATGGTTGCATGAAATTTGAAATGTCAATCTGTGAATATTAGCATTATCAAATATTCAAACACTCGTCATACAATGAATTTGGGAGAGATGGAAATTCATAATATTTTTTATCAAATGTTTGCTTCGTCATCGTTGGGGAGATTGGTGTAGTGGTGGCTGGCTGCCATGTCTTTCACCTGCTTCATCTCCCTACACTCGAAGTAGTGCGTCGTGACAGTGGCGATGGAGAATACCTCGACAACGCCGAGCGTCAATATGTACGTGACATCGGTGGCCACCTCGGAAGCGGCGCTCGGAGGCCACCACCTCAAAGTGAGCATGAACACTAGCGAGACAATCGCGGTGAGCACGAACGTGGCGATCAGGTAGAGTACGACATGCACATTCTTACCTTGCATGAGCCGCCACACGTGGGACACCACCCAACGACGTGTAGCCCTAGCCGTTCCTAGCTCTGGTGGCCGCCGGCAAGACCTTATCAATTGTCGGCCTTGCAACCCTAGCCAGCGGAAGAGAGAGTTATGCCGCCGCCAAGAAGGGAAAGTGAACTACGACGGGCGGATCTCCAGTGGGTGGCGAATGTTGGGGAGCACAGGCGGCCGATGAAGGTTCTCGGTGAATGCTAGCAAGATTTAGATCGCGTCGCAAGTGTGGACCGACTTTCACCTTTTAACTATGCTAGAAACAGTTTTTCCCGAAAGCAAATGGTCAGGCCTAAGCTCTTTAATTGACTTTTGGCTTCTAGGATGTAGAAGTTGTTCCCAAAAGCCAAACTAAATGGAGCCTAGATTTGTTGGTCTCCACGACCAAACGGTGTTCGAAAAAGAACTATTCATGAAAGCTTCCTTTATGTTCAAATTCCAGCCCGCGTAGATTTTTACACCAATGATGTCGTGATCTTCTGTCATCGGTCGAAAAGCGATGTAATTGGGTTGTCTAATGTACCACAATTTTTTGGGAAAGCCATGAGTTTAAGTGTTAACTTTCCTGAGAGTTCTTGCCTCCATTACTCTCTTTGCATGCTCTCCTGATTAGTTGAAGGCTTTTCTTGGGAGTTTTCAATACCCGGTTCAGGACCTGCCCATAACCTATTTGGGCCTTCCTCTTTCACCCACATCTCTTTGGCAAACTGTGATCGGCCGTTATTCGAAGAAATTGGGCAGTGAAGCCAAAGTTGCTTAGTAAAAAATTGGCAGTGAAGAAAGATTAGCCCTGTGAATCCCATGATTAAATTCCAACTCCAGAGATAACTTTCCTTTTTTTGAGATTTTTGGTTTAAATGAAATGTGCAACTTATGGATGTCTGGTGCAGTATAGTACGGAATAGTACACAAATACTGTGCACGTGGAACGGACAGTAGTAAATCAGCAGTAGTAATCAATAATTTGGCTCGTTAGTTTGCGCGTTTGCGGCTAAAATTTTGGCAAAGTTGGCTACATTGCCCCCACGTTTTGGCGATTAATAAAACGAAAATGTTATGCATACGAATGGGATAGCCGACTCTCACCGAACATAAAGCTTGTGACTAGTAGTAAAACATCGATTTTTCTTTTGAGATAGAGTTCGATCCTCAACTATTTCTCGCGATATCTTCTTACGAAATTTTGTTAGGGCATCTATAACAGCCTCCGGTTTAGGTGGACAACCTGGCAAGTAGACATCATAGAAATTAACTTATCAACTCCCCGAACGATCTAATGCAATTGTGGGCTCACTACTAGTATGTTTGGTGGTGCGACTCAGCTCTCCCAATAGTTTGCCAAACTAAGTATTTGGCAAACTAAGTATTTGGCGGTGCCAATAGTTTGGAAACGGACTAAATAGATGACCAATTTAATTGACGGTGTAATTTATTTGTTTAGCTGATTGGGTTACACCAAAGGTGACAGTAAACATGGAAAACTGATCGGTTAAAAAATACAAAAAAATAATTATAAATTCATTTAAAAATATGTATTTTAAAAAACGTGATATTTTTTTAAAAAAGTATATAAACATAAAGAAAAATTGTGATACAATGGTAATTTTTTTGGTATGACATTTGTAATTGATCAGTAGAATATCACAAGTTTAGTAATGCTATTAGTGAAGCAAAAATAGGGATCGCAACGGGTTTGAAACCCGCAGGGTTTGATGAAAACCCATCTGCAAAGCAAACCCACGAAACCTATGTAAATCTAAACCCACAAAACCTGTGGGTTCAAAACTAAACCCAAAACTTATGTAATTTTAAGTAATCGAGTAAATCCACGAAACCCACGGCTTTAAATCTAAATCCGAACCCGACCCGACAATAAACGGGTACCCAAACCCACGAACCCATTGGCACAAAATTGAACCCAAACCTGTGCCCATAGGATCGGATACCCGCGTCCGCGTGTAAAATTGTCATCCTAAGCAAAAACAAAAAAAAGAGTTTTATTGGACCGACCAATTCTTTATTTTTAAAACTCTACCATTCTTTTTACGCTTCAAAACTATCCTAAATTTTATCATATGAGGAAAAAATCACAGAAACATCGTAATTCGTAAATCATCTAATTTTACGAGATTTTTTAAAATAATTTTCAAATAATTTTATATCAAAATTTGAATATAATCCGCCGGTTACTCGTACAACGCCCAGCGGCGGGTAGAACGGCGGGTAAGTAGTTCCGTGTGGGGATCCTGCATTCCTGCTCAAGAGAGATTTGTGCGCGCGTCCCGGAGCGGAGACGCGGAGTGCTTGTTCGGTTGTGCGTTCAGTGCGGGAGAGAGAGAGAGAGAGCAGCAGCAGCAGCAGCAGGCGGCGGCATCTCCCATGGGAGAGTAGTGGGGCACCAGATAGACCGAGAGGAGAGGAGAGAGGGGTCGAGACGAGACGAGACAACCCGAATGCCGCCGCTTCCTCCCGCGGGCGGCAGCGCTGGTACACTCGCCATTGATGCGCTCTGTGATTTCCTCCTCCTCCTCCTCTTCCTAGCGTTGCTCGCCGTCGTTCATTGGCGTTCTTGTTCTTGGTGCATTCATCGGTCTCTCTCTCTCTCTCTCTCCCTCTCTCTCTCTCTACGAGCTTGTCCGCTAGATTGATGTGGCGTTTGTTCCTGTGGCGCATGCGGTTCCGTCGATCCCGGGCTGACGAACGACTGAGTCGTTTGCATTTTTCCCAGTTTTTTCGGTTGGTTTGTTGATGGATTTGTTCTTGGATTGGGGGAGATGCCGCTGCACGTTTTTGTTCTAATCGGAATACTGTGAGTGAGACGATGTGTGGGATTGATTCGTGGGTTGTGTTGGGTACACAAGTTATTGGCATTTGTGGATATGCAGTAGGGGAGAGAGTTGAAGAAGTTCTTGGCGTTGGATCAGTCCTTATCTGATCTTTTCGATCCATTTCCTTCTATGTTTTTTCATCTCCTGCTCCTATCCTCGCGTTGTCCTCAGTGATAAAATGCCACCTGGTTCGAGTCGAGGTAATTTCTGGTAAAAAAAAAGATGTTCCTGTTCTCCACTGAACCCATCTAAAATCAACGTTCGTTAACGGCTCGATATGACGACATGATTTGGAATTGCCATGCTTTGATTGTTTCGTTCTGCATTGTTAAGTGTGGATGGATCGATGTCGCATCCTTGTGCTCTGGGGTTGATTTTGCTTCGTCATTTTCTATCTTCGGCTTGCCTTTTATGAACTGATGTTTAATATGTGTACTCTTTGACTGCAGTCTGATTGATTCGGTTTTCACTGACGATTGCCGAAGCTTGGTTCTACCTGCACTGTAGTTCTTGCTGCCTACTGCTGTGAAGAATCAGAACCGCCCGGTTTGCACGATCAAGCTGGATTAGTAGATCAACAGAATGGATGTGAAGGACTTGTTTGCAGAAATAGGGATGAAGGAGGAGGACATTACAACGATGCTGTTTGGAAAGAAGGTTGTCGAGTTGACAGAAGATGCATTCGATAATTCTAAAGAAGAGAGGGATATCTTTGAGGGTCTCTTCTGCAGAACAGGCGCTGACGGGGTAACCACGTCGCTAAAAGGTGCAAGCAAAGAAGAATTGATATCAATTAACACACCCTCAAGTTCAATCTCCAATCACAATTCAGTGCGATGTCGCATAGTTGAATCTTTTACACATGGCAACTTGTCAAGCTATCTTGTGTTCTGCCATAATGCCAATCACCAGACGCAGAAAAAAGTGGCCTTTCTCGATGTGGCCAGTGCTCCTGCTCCCATGGTGCAATGGACACCGCCTTCCATTGAGAGGGTCTACACTCGTAGGGCAGTGGCTCTCAGGAACCAAAGAGCAAAGCTTTGCCGTGTTCTTGATCTGGAGAAGGTTGAGATTACCGGTGTCAGACAGCATAAGGATGGTTATGGTCATGCAGTACTTTGGAATCATCTCCGCTTGCATGCAAATCTTCTGATGATGGATGCTGGGTGGAAGATCGAAGAGAGGGAAAGAGGGGACAAGAGTAAGGTCGACAAGGTTTACGAGGCGCCTGACAAAGTAATGCGGCTGTATTCTCTTCCAAGGGCTTGGAAATGCTTTGGCCAGTGGTTGTTAATGAGTTCCTGTGGCTTTGGTGGAAATGACTACGGGAGGGTATGGTTCAACATCCATGACTTTCTGTCTGATTTGAAAAATACACTGCTGTGCTTAGAACACGAAGTCCGACTTCCGAAGCAATCTCTATCTTTCCTCAACCAGTGGCAGCTCCTTGATCCTTTCATGGCAGTAGTTTGCATTGATAAGAAGGTTGCAGCTCTGAAGAATGGAGTGGCATTGAAAGCTGTAAACAGCACTGTTACATTTGTCAGTTGCACTGAGGGTAAGCTGTTGAGTATCAGGAATGCTAGCAACTCACTTGGGCTCAACCATGCGAACAACTATAGCAGCACACATCCCAGGTCACGTAAAAATCTTCTGCCGCTGCTTCAATCTGATCCACTATATTTTCCTCCTAACTCTTCTTCAGACTACCTCGCTGAAAACATTCAAATAAAGGGTCCAGATTTTCATGCCTGTGACGTGATGGAAACTGCTAATGTAGATAATTCTGCAGATAGTACTTCTGATGAGTTGCTCCTAGGAGCGAAATTACTATTTTCTCATGAAATGGATGAGATGCTCACTGGAACGATGGATGACATTAGCAATGAACAACACTTTACTGCAGCTGTCTCTGATTCACAAGAAAAAAATTCAGATGCAGGGGATAGACCTTCTGGTCCATCATCACTGCTATCTGAGATGGACAGAGATTTGAAAGCTAACAAAAATGATATCAACAATGAACAATATGATTCTGCAGTAGTCCCTGAGCCCCAATTGGTAAATAAAGATGTAGAAGACGGACCTGTTGGTGCACCGTCTCTTCTACCACAAAAGGATACGGTTCTGGAAGGTAATGAGACGAGCCTGGAAGAGGTGACAGAAACAAGATTGTTATCATGTGAAGCCACTGATAGTGCATTGATGATCTCAGAGCCACAGTTATTGTTTGTGTCCCCTCAAGATGGGACTCTTTCTTTCATGAATGATAGTATGTACAGCCAAGAGATGCGGAGTTGCCTCAGTGCTTCAGATGACACCTTAGGGACTAACATGCAGCTAAACATCCACTCCTCAGTTTATGAAGCAAGTTTGATCCAGGGATTCCTATATCTGGACAATAAGGGTTCTCCAATTTGTTGGACTTTCGTAAACCCAGAGCCTCCTAGGCAGTTGGTCTGTACCTCAGGATCACAACCAACCTCAAAGGCATTTGATCTTCATGGTGAAATGAACATACAGAGTGAACCGTTAACTTCTGAACCAAAGCAAACGTCTGCATTTGACTCAAGTGAAAACAGTCGAAAAAGGTCCAAGAAGGCTGCAAATATTGAAGATAAAACCAGTCGAAAGAAACAGAAGATAAATGATGTTCCTGTAAGTTACCGTGCAATTGATCAATATATGGAATGCACAACTAAGAATCCTGCTGTCCGTTTAATTTGCAATGGGAAAGAGCAGATAAGAGCAGCAAACATTGAGCATGTTTCATTGAACTTATTGCCTGGGAATAACAGTGACAAGAATGAAGGAACAGAAAAGCCAGTTCTTGTAAACAACAATGGCAATGATCAGGCTGGAGTAAGCATTGGATCGACAGAAATGATTGTCCTGGAAAAATCTCCCAAAAGGCAAAAGACAACATTGTTGCATAGATGCAAGTTTGGTGACAGTGATCTCCTTGTGACAGCAGTTATACATAGATTGACTGCACGCTACAGGAATCATTCTAGTCAAAGGCCTGCAAAAAAAGTTGGTTTCAAACGTCTTCCTAGATGTCGCTGGGAAAGTGAAGAGAGATATGACATGAATAATATTCCTAAAGGAGCACGAACTGTTTTGGGCAAGTTGCTTGAAATGGGTATTGTTTGTAAAGTAAATATTCTTCAATACCGAAGACCAGGAGGTAAAATTGTATTGAAGGATGGGAACATTACCAAGAAGGGCATTAGATGTCGATGCTGTGATACCGTGTTTACAATGTCCGGGTTCAAGTGTCATGCAGGTCTGCAGCAAGAAATCCCCTCTCTGAATCTTTTCTTGGGTTCTGGTAAATCATACACTCTTTGTCAGCTTCAAGCATGGTCGATCGAGCATAAGGCCAGGAAAGAACGTGCACAAAAACGTACACCACTCCAAGTTGATCAAAATGATGATACTTGTGGATTATGTGGTGATGGTGGTGATTTAATATGCTGCGACAACTGTCCTGCTAGTTACCATCAGGACTGCTTGCCTTGTCAGGTTTGTTTTCCTGATGTCCGCCCCCCTTTTCTTTGGTTAACTAACGTATTGATTTGTTCAGGAGCATTGTTTAGGAAATAAACCAAATTAGTAAATCATTAATCTGAAAAGAATTATGGCCTTGCATGGAAACTCTAGCAGTGCTAGATGTTAGAGTTAGATTGTAACCCTAAATTAACTCTGAAATAACTCTAGTCCTTAAGGTGTATGGATGCAACGGTTAGAGGTTAGAATTAGTTACTTTTTCAATCATTTGACTACTTTTCAGCTTGATTTATTGTGGCAGACTAGTCCCACTGTGTGGTGTGTGGCTGTGTGGGGATCCTGTGTGGTTGGAAATCCCTTTTTTGGGTAGGCCTTACACAAACGACAAACTAGCCCCAATTAGCACCCCTTGGAGGTGCTAGTTTTTTTTGATGAGTTAGATTGAAATAGCCCAACTCTAACCCTCCTGTATGGGTATTTTGGGGTTAGTTGGGGTAAATCTAACCCAAACTAACTCTAACCCCTGGATCCATACAGGGCCTATGTATACTCTTAAATCCCTGCTGGCAGCAAAAATGATGTTTTCAGTAAGGATCGTGTTATTGGTATAACATTTACCACTTAAAAAGTAAGAGTTTACATTAATTTGTACTATTGATTTTAGTTGAGATTAAATTAAAGTAAAATTGTAAATACATGATTCACTGGTTGATACCGGTCACTTTTGTGTGTGCACACAGAGTAGGGGAGAAAAACACCTGTTTGCATGCATGCAACTTAGGAGAAGGTTAGGGACTGCTGCTGCAGGCATGAAAAATATAGCAAAATCGGGAAGGTTGGAGAAAAATCAGGAAAGTTGAAGAAAAAGGTGGCATGTAGGAAATATTGATTCCACCACATGCAACACAAAAATATATTAATAATTGATTTCTATTATTACAAAAATAAAAAATAAGGGTGAGAGGTAACATAGGTCATCTTCTTTAATCATGACCATTAGATCTATACAAATGAACTGTTCATATTAATTCAGGTGTACCATAAAATTTCGTTTTCAAAAATTGTTGTGCCATCTCTGTAATTTGGCAAGAGAAAATGATGTTTATCACTAGCTGTCATAGGTAGTGGGCTAGGGCCACTAGGCACGACCCACATGAATAGTACTCGTGTGGATACTGTAGCAATAATTTGGGATTAAAGATAGATTATATCTCCTACAGATCAGTAATTCCTTTAAAATAGCAGATTAGAATAGAGTTAGTTAAACAGATAAAGTCTTGCAAGCTCTATAAATAAGGCAATATTGATCAGGAATAAAGTAATGAAAAAACTAGTCCAATCTCTCATCCCGTTCTCTATTCCCCATCCCAATGTTCTTCTTCTCAACCTAAGTCTACATCTCATCCCTAGTAACCGCTGCCACCTGGCTATTCTCCCGGTGGTGTTTATCTCGTCATGGATCAAACCCATGACTAGCTGTTATGACTGGCATCCATTATGGGAGGCGCAAGCCCATTAGCAGCTAGGATTTACTCCTTTAATTATGTTCCTTTCTATTTTAGTTGAGATATGATCTCAGATTTGGTTGTTAGGAGGAATAAATATAAGGGACTAATGAAATTAAGCTGAGCAACAGATTCGTTGCCGGGCTCCCCCCCCCCCCCCCCCCCACACACACACACACCACCACCCCAAATCTCTCTCCATCTCGCCGTGATCACCACGGCGCCTACTCGCCGCCGGTGGTCTAGCACCAGACTGTTGGATTTCCACCCCTACAACCTCCACAGCAATCGCAGCAGGAAGATTGACTCTATCACTAGCACTCTTCTCTCGTTTGGTCTTGTTGCCATGCTGCTCTCAGAGCAACTTATGACAAAGTGCTGTCACTACAGCATCTATTTAACCATGGCTCTGTCTGTATTGCACTGCTTGGTTAAAAGTTGTTCTGTAGTTCCATCCTGGAGATGTTAGACCCTTTCTACCTGTTAGGATGGTCATATTTTGCAGCGACATTACAGAATAACTGTTTTGCTATTTGAATATCAACCTCTAGTTTACTTTATTGTTACTGGCATAGTGGTGTAAGTCTATTTTGGCTAACTCCTTAGATTGTCAATATTCTCATCTTCCACAGCAATGTTTTCTTCTATTTTACTGATTCATGTTATACCTTTTCAGGACATTCCAGATGGTAGCTGGTATTGCTATAGCTGCCTTTGTGATATATGTGGGGAAGTGATAAATTTGAAGGATCCCAGAAGTTCCATAGCTGCTTTAGAATGCTCACAGTGTGAACGCCAATGTAATCTCTCAGACTCTTCTCACTTGGCATCTTCATTACCTCCTTACCATCTGTATGGTACTCTGGTCATTTGCTAGTATGGTTTGTTTGTAGACATTCCATGTATATTCCTGCCATTGTTTTAACAGCACATTATTCATGCACTGTAGTTTCAGAACTTATGTTATGTGCAGATTAGTAGATTAGATTAAATTAGTTAAGATAAGATTAGTTAGTTAGGATTATTTCTGTTTTAAAGATAGAGATAAGGTTAGCAGATTAGATTGTGTTAGGACGATAAGTACCCCTTCAGGGTTATGAAATAAATCAAGCAGAAAGAATTAATCAATTCCTCCTCTTCTCCTACCAATTTGGTATCAGAGCAGCCAGCAGCCAGGTTCCAAAGATCTGACGCCATGACGACGTTCGTCCCATAAACTTGGTCCGCGGAAGATATGCAAACCCTCGCAAATTTGCAGCAGGTTGTTGCCAACATCTCGGCGTACCTGGGCTTGGCTCCGGTGGCCTCCACGCTGTCGAGTTTCCCCTACGGCGTGACAGGCTTCCTCTCTGCGCCATCGCCACTGTCGGCACATGCAGAGGCAGAGAGGAAGGATCGGGAGGCGCTCAGCCCCATCCTCATCAAGGAGGCTACGGATCAGCAGGGCGAGGTGGTCCTCATGGACCCCTCCACGGACGATGCAACTCATGGCCGACAAGCGTGTCATGGAGCAGGTTGCCCTCGCTGCACCGTCTCTAATTGCGGAGGTAGAAGCACAAGGGGGAGGAGGAGAGGGAGAGGTTGCCATTGGCCAAACCCTAGTCGAGCTCCCTCTACCACAAGCTGCCTTCGCCCTCGAGAAGGCCACTGTAGATGCCCACAGGGCGACGCCAACTGTGGAGGCGTCATCGCGGGTGGAGTCCCTCTGCGCCGTCATCCCTGCAACCCCCGATGAGGCCGCCTTCCTCAAGATCCACAACGGTGCCCTCGACCCCGCCGTTCGCTCCTTCTCCAACAACACGGGCGACAACGGGGCCAAACCGGCGCCCCAGCCCCTGATCCCCATCGCTGCCGCTAGGAAGACACGACGCCTCGAGGACCTGCCACGAACTTGGCCACGTTTGCTGCGGCATCGCAAGAGGGGCGGCTGAGGCGCCTGCGTCGCTCAGCAACGAGGACGGTCGGTGTCCCCAGGACGGCCCCGTCAGCGGGAGAAGCAGCGGTCGAGGCGGAGAGGCGCGCGCGCGGTTCTAGTGGGCGCATTCAGGGAGGCGGAGGATGGAGGGGGCGAGCGCCGCGTTCCGGGCTCCCGCTCGAGCCTCCATCACCGCCGCACGTGACCTCTGTCGAAGGAGCCGAGCACCTCCTCTCTGCTGAAGGCTGTCGACCATCTGTGGCGGCTCGATGGGCTATGACAGGGGGCCACGGGGCGGCGACGGAGGGGGCCCGAGCGGGGTGGTGGCGTCTTCAAAGGAGGCCGCGCACCCAGTCGGCGGCTTCGGAGGGGGACGGTGGCATCTTCGGAGGGGGGCGTGCGAGGCGACGGTGTGTTTTTTTTTTGATCAATAACCAGTAGGAGAGGCTCCTACTGAGGTTATATATTAAGAAACACGACCGAATTAACAAACCTACATATGTAGAGTTTTTACAGTTGCGCTAGCCAAGCTAGTATTGCCTCTTTAAGACGAGGCTTACATCTGAAACTCAGCAGAGTTGTGATAGAGCGAAAATAAGAGAGCCATTCGTTAATTGAGGGGTTGCATTGGCGGAAGATGCAATTGTTACGATGTGTCCAAATAGTCCAGGCAGCTGCGATAATGACCTCCATAAAATGAAGGCACTTGTTGTCGGCTCTGGCTTGGATTATTTTGTCGAGGCACGTACCAGCCGACCCCCAGTGAAGCCCTATGCGCGCCCAGCAAGATAAACTGAAACGGCATTGGAAGAAAAGGTGTTCAGTGGTCTCTAGAAACAAACCGTTACACAGGACACAACTGCAATCATCTGTTCCATTAAAGAAATTCTTTCTTCTTAGCAAATCTTTCGTGTTCAGCCTGTCTAGCGCGAGAAGCCAGAAGAAAAACTTTAGTTTGTTTGTGCATCTACTCTTCCATAACCATTTGAAAACCGGTGAGACCTCCAAGTGCGTGAAAGTTAGGAAGTATAGCTTTTTTGTGCTGAAATTCCCCGACCCCCATATGTATTCCCAGCAATCTTTGCCACTCATGTCCCAGTTAAAAGCCAAAATAATCGCTTGTAAATCCTGGAACTCAGATAACGCCTCTGGGGACAGCGGTAAGACGAATAGTCGTGACAGATCCGGTTCAAGAATATGCTTACGAAGTGTCCCTTTGGGTTGCTTTGCAAAAGTGAACAGCCTTGGCATGGCCTGGTGAAGAGGTCGACTTGTCCAAAGGTCAAACCAAAAGGAAATTGAAGCCCCATCTTTTGCCAGTGGCTTTGCTATTCCTAGGAAGAGAGGACATAATTTAATTACCCCTTTCCACCAGGGCGAACCCTGGCGGCCACCCAAGTGAGGCAGAGCACCCCTGAGATAGTATCTATTCCAAATTAAGTCCACCCAAGGCACCTCCTTTCTGTTAAAGAAATTGTGTAAGTGTTTGATCAGTAGCGCGTTGTTCTGACTGCTGATGTTGGTAACCCCTAAACCACCTTTAGCTTTCGGTTTGCACACTTTTTCCCATTTAACTAGTGGTCTCGAGTTGTTAGATTGACCGTATCCTCTCCACAAGCAATGCCTTCTTGCCCTGTCAATCTGTCTGATTACCTTTGCGGGGAGATTGAACATAGCCATTGTATATGTCGGAAGGGCGGATAACACAGAGTTAACTATTTGTAGTTTCCCCGCAGGGGACAGAAAGAAGGAAGTTGATGTTAACCTTTTTTCTATCTTGGATAGGAGTGAGTTGAAGTCTGTGAACTTGGGATTGATCACCCCTAGTGGTAGCCCCAGATACGGTATTGGAAACGAGCCTAAAGGGCATCCGAAGGTGGAGGCCAAAATGTTAGCTTCTTCTTGGTCTAGGTTGATCGGAATCATTAAAGATTTTCCCAAATTTATCTCTAGACCTGTTAACATGGAGTAAGATTTGATGAAGCCTTTCAATTTGAAGATGTTCCGTTGGTTAGCCTTTATGAAAATGATTGTGTCATTCGCGTACTGTACGATTGGAAAGTCCCTCTGTTGGTGACAGTCTGGTGCCTGTAAAAGGTCTTTCCGATAGGCTGTGTTTAAGAAGTACTGGAGCAGCTCGACTACTAGGACGAATAGTAGTGGGGATAGTGGATCTCCCTGCCTGACCCCCCGCTTGCAAACAAAAGACTTTCCTACTTTACCGTTAAGAATGATCACTGTTCTTGCCGAGGCCATTATTGTTTCTATCCATGATATCCATAAATGAGGGAACCCCATTTGGGCCATCACAAACCTGATTGCAGAGTGCTCCACCGTGTCAAAAGCCTTTCTGAAGTCTAGCTTGAAAAGGGCCACTGGTTTTTTTGAACGTTGACAGAGGTGTGTGTACTCAAAGTTCCAAGCTAAGCAGTCTTGGATCGATCTTCCTTTGATGAAACCGTATTGATTATTGTGGATCATTGTCTGTAATATCGGTTGAAGCCTGTTTGCCAGAATCTTCGTGATCAGTTTAATTGCAAAATTAACTAACGAAATCGGGCGATAGTCTGAAATCGATGTTGGCGAATCTTTCTTTGGTATTAACACTATGAACAAGTCATTGATTGGCGAAAGGTCAAGGTCTCCATTGTGGAAGGTGCTGCACAATTTGTAATAATCATATTTAATAGAGTCCCAGCTTAGTTTGTAGAATAGTGCATTGAATCCATCCGGCCCAGGAGCTTTGATTGGCATTTGGTTAACCGTTGTGTCAATTTCATTTGCTGTGAATCTAGCTGTTAAACCTGGTTGGTGATCAATTTGAGCGAAGTCAATTGGGCAGTCCAAGTTTTGTTGCAGTTTCCTGGTTGTACCTATAGTTCCGAGGAAGAAATCTAGAATAGTTTCTTCTTTGTCTTGGTGTGAGTAAACTGTTACCCCATTTTCATCAGTGAGCGAAGTAATGATATTGTGTCTGAGTCTGTCTGTTGCCGCTGCATGAAAAAACTTAGTGCTTTCATCGCCAAGACATGTCCATCTGACGGTGTGTTTCAAAGGGGGCGTGGGACAGAGCCCTGTGCGGAAGCCTGTGGAGGGCAAAACGGAGGAAGAGGCACCAGTGGGGTACAAGAGTTCCTGCCAGAGCAAATCCTGGTCTGCCACAAAAAATCCAAATTGTTCAAGGAGTCATACCCGTTGATCTTGGAGGCGTGCCGTATCTTGCCTGCGGATGGCTGTAAATTTTTTGAACACTTTGTGGAACTTCTTGCTGGCCCATGTGTTTTGGTCTGTTCAATTATTCGAACTCCCCCTCGTGGGCCTGGATCTTTGGGCCTCCACTCGTGTCTTTTCTTGGGTTTTTTCGGCCTTGCATGCTATCTTGGCTCCCCGGTTGGGTTGGCCCCTGCCCCCGCCTCAAATTTTTTCCTGTTGGCCTTTATCTCCATGAGTGCCTCTAAAGCTTGGAAGATCGTTAGCTGGAATGTCCGGGGGTTGAACTCTACCCCCAAAAAGCTCGCCGTCCGCAACCTCATCGCCTCTTCAAACGCGGATATTGTCTGCCTTCAGGAGACCAAAATGGCTGCCCTTGCTCCCTCCTTCGTTAGGAAGTTCTGTCCCAAGCGCCTGGATAGCTTCCTCTTCTCCCCCGCCCTTGGCTCCACTGGAGGGATATTCATCGCCTGGAGCAGCGCCAGGTTCTCTGGGTCTCTCCTCTCCTCCTCCCACTTCCAGCTCACTATCACTCTCACCTCCTTGTTGAACGGCTCCTCCTGGATTCTTTCAAACATCTATGGGCCCTGTAGGGCTTTGGAGCGCCCTCCTTTCTTTTCTTGGTTGCATTCGCTGCACATCCATACTAATGAGGACTGGCTCTTTATTGGGGACTTCAACCTCTATCGTTTTAGCGAAAACAATAGCAGAGGTCAGCTCAACAGAGGCAATATGGGCTCCTTCAACGATGTCATCAGCTCTCTGGGGCTCCATGAAATCAGTCTTCAGAACAGGCAATTCACCTGGTCTAACAAGCAGAACCCTCCAACGCTTGTCCAGCTTGATTGGTGCCTCACCTCGTCGCACTGGGCCGCCTCCTTCCCAAATACCTCCTTCTCTGCACTCCCCAATGGGTGCTCGGACCATTGCCCTTGCCTTGCTCTAGTCAGCACTTCTATCCCCAGGTCCTCTATTTTTCACTTTGAGAACTTCTGGACCAAGCTCCCGGAGTTCCTCCCCTTGGTTCGCTCCTGTTGGAACTCCGGTAACTTCCCTCTAGATCCGGCCCAGCGCATTGCCCATAAGCTAAGGTCCCTTTAGAAGGTCCTCTCCATTTGGCAGCGTAAGCACAGAGGTTTTGATCTTTGGATCAAGAATTCCTCTATCATCATCAGTTTTTTGGATAGAACGGAGGAGCTTCGTCCCCTTTTCCAACTGGAAACTCGCTTTAGGTGCCTTCTCCAGTCTCACTTGGCTTTCCTCCTTGACATCAGAAACTGCTACTGGAAGCAACGCTATACCATCCGTTGGACCAAACTTGGGGATGCTAACACCAAGTTCTTTCACTCGGCTGCTACCTCCAGGTGTCGTCGCAATGCCATCTCCTCTGTTAGGTTGGACAATGGCTCCTGGGTTTCCACGCATGAGGAAAAAGCAGATGCATTCCTTGATTTTTTCCTCTGTAAAATGGGCTTCTCCAATAATCCTCGCATGGATTTCGAGTTGGACCATCTTATCCCTAGAGTGCAGGGCCTAAATCACCTGGGGGCGGATATCTCCGAGGCTGAATTGGACTCTGTTATTAAGTCCATGCATTCCGACAAAGCCCCTGGCCCAGATGAATTCAATGGCACTTTTTATAAATCTTGTTGGCCCATTATCCGGCAGGATTTCGTTGAGCTTGCCTCTCATTTCTCCAATGGGGATACCCAGCTCCATCCTATCAATGGCTCATACATTGCTCTTATCCCCAAAGGACAGTGCCCTACTACTGTCAAAGATTACCGCCCTATCTCCCTAATGAATACTAGTGTAAAGATCATCACCAAAATTCTTGCCAACAGACTCCAAGGTGTCATCACTTCCCTGATCCACAAGAACCGGTATGGCTTCATCAAAGGTAGGACCATTCAGGACTGTCTTGCCTGGGCCCTGGAACTTTCCCACATATGCAAACAGTCGAAGCATGAGTCTATCATTTTAAAGCTAGACTCTGAGAAGGCCTTTGATACCATTGAGCATTCGACCATCCTGCTCATGATGGCCAGTTGGGTTTCCCCAGTAAACGAATCCATTGGATTAGTCTTCTTTTATCCTCAGGTTTCTCTTCTGTCCTGCTCAATGGCTCCTTTGGAAAATTCTTCCACTGCAAGAGAGGGGTGAGACAGGGGGACCCTCTTTCCCCTTTACTTTTCGTCCTGGCTGCTGACCTTCTCCAGCATATCATCAACAAAGCCTCCAGTTTGCAGGTTATTCAGGGTCCAAAATGCCACCCCACAAACCTTGATTTTCCTATTGCCCAATATGCCGATGATACCATCATTTTCCTCCATGCGGACCAAAAGAACCTCTTTTGCCTCCGAGGGCTCCTTAACACCTTCTCCCAGCCCATAGGGCTCAAGATAAATCTGTCCAAATCAACTCTCACGCCAGTTAACACTTCTTTGCAAAAAGGTGAGCTCCTGGCGGCAACTTTTGGGTGCCCTATAGGCTCATTGCCTTTCCCTTATCTCGGCCTCCCCCTTGGTGTGCTGAAACCAAAGCCTGCTGATTTAGCCTTTCTTATCGACAATGTCGAGCGGAAATTGTCTCCCCTTTCCCCCTGGTTATCCATGGCTTGTAGGCTTCAAATCATCAATTCGGTCCTTTCTACTCTGCCCACTTACGCCATGTGCACCTTCAAGCTTCCTATTTCCATCATCTCCCGTATTGACAAGGCCCGCCGCAATTTCCTTTGGCACGGACACAGTCTTGCTAACAATAATTCCTCCAGAGTGGCCTGGCGCAAGGTCTGTAAGCCGAAGGTCAAGGGGGGACTTGGGGTCATCGACCTTCATACCCAAAACATCGCCCTTCTCCTTAAGCACCTCCATAAATTCTTGGGCCCCTCTTTCCCTCCCTGGGTCAGTCTGGTCCATCTTCACTACCTCTCCGCTACTTCGCCCCCACACCTTGCTCCTGCTCGCGGTTCTCGTTGGTGGCGAGACATTCTAGCCCTTTCCAACCTTTTTCGGGCCATTGCCATCCCCTCCATTGGGGATGGCTGCCACACCGCCTTCTGGGAGGACGGTTGGTCTGCCTCCCCTCTTCGGCTCCTCTTCCCTTGTTCTCCTTCGCAAAGCACCGCACTTGCTCTGTCAAGCATTTCCTCACGCAAAATCCTCTGTCGAACAACTTCTTTCGGCCGCTTTCCTTGGAGGCCCACTGCGAGTTTCAGCACCTGCTTCCCATGTTGGAGAACCTGACTCTCCAGCCCAACTCCCCGGATAATTGGTCTTTCATCTGGCGCTCCAACTCTTACAGCGCTGGTCTCTTCTACAATTACCAATTCCAATTCATCCAGGCTCATGGGTCCTTCCGATGGCTCTGGAAGTCCAGGTGCTCCAACAAACTGAAGGTCTTCTTCTGGCTTCTTCTGGTGGACGGCCTCAACACCAGACAAATTCTTCGCAGGAAAAGAATTCTTAATTCTTCTGAGGAAGCCTACTGCAGTCTTTGCTCTCTAGGGGTGGAAGAGTCGGCGACCCACCTTTTCTTCGACTGCCCATTCAGCCGCATGTGCTGGGCCTTGCTGGGGTCCAATGGACCTCTCTTGGCACGGTCCCAGATAGATTGGGGCCTTGAAGATTGCATTTGGGAGACCATTCTACATGGACATCGCCGTAATGGGGGCTTGGTCTTTATGGTTAATCCGCAATAGAAATATCTTTGATGGGATCGCCCCTACAATTTATTCCTGGAAGACTCGCTTCCTCCTCACCTTCTCAGCTCAGTCCCAACGTTTTCCCCCTAAAGTTAAGAGGGATTTGAAACGCTTGATTGACTCTTTGTAACTTTTCCTTTTTCTTCTCTACCCCCGTCCCCCCTTGTTTCTGGTTTGTTGTCTTATTTAATTTATAAAAATCTCAGGTAGGAGCCTCTCCTACTGATTTGCCTCAAAAAAACAAACGAAAAATGCTGCTACATGGATATGATTTTTTTTCTCGTGATTTTCAGCTCGAGGACGAGCTGATTTCTGAGGGAGGGAGAGATTGTTATGTGCAGATTAGTAGATTAGATTAAATTAGTTAAGATAAGATTAGTTAGTTAGGATTATTTCTGTTTTAAAGATAGAGATAGGATTAGCAGATTAGATTGTGTTAGGACTATAAGTACCCCTTTAAGTACCCCTTCAGGGTTATGAAATAAATCAAGCAGGAATTAATCAATTCCTCCTCTGCTCCTACCAACTTACCACACATACCTATGATTTTCTGTTGACTCGGTTTGTCTAGCATACATTTTAGCAATATTTAATTTACTTCAGCCATGTGCATATGGTAACTCGGTGTCGGTTACAAGCAATCTTCACCACATTAAAGAGACCGGATAAAATCAACTGTAATTTGCACTTTGATTGTGTGAATCTGTTTCTCACAGTTCTGAACTCCTTATACTGCTCAAATCAACAGCAAGATTTGGCACTGCTTGAAATATTCATGCTGCATGCTTATTCATTATATTTCTTATCTGCTAACCAGTTCTATCCCTCCAGATCATGTAAAATGCATATCTGATAAGCTTTTGTGCAATGAGGAAGGTAGATCCCGTACCTGGTTTTGTGGAAGAACATGTCACGAGGTATATCCTAAAATTCGACCTGTTCCTTCACTAATGCTAGATATGCATTTGCCAGAGATGGTAGAAATGTTTACTTGAAGCAGCCTGACCTTGCCCTGCAATTGCCAGATTTATATGAATTTGCGTTCTCGTGTTGGGATGCATGACCAAATCAATGATGGCTTCTCCTGCACCATTCTTCGTAGCAATGGTGATCAAAGGGTTTCTAAAGCTGCAGATATTGCTCTCCTGGCTGAGTGCAACATGAAATTAGTGATTGCCTTGAGTATAATGGAAGAATGCTTCCTGCCTATTGTAGATCCAAGAACAGGAATAGATATTATCCCTCCTATACTGTATAACTGGAGGTGAGACTGTCCTTTCCATATCAATCTATTTTCCTCTTAACATGTTTGCTTTTATGTTGTTTAATTCAGTTCCTTGGATTTTCAGGCAGCTATTTATGCATTTGTATTTCTTTTCCAGGTCTGACTTTGTTCATTTGGATTACAAGGGGTTCTATACTGTAGTCTTGGAAAATGATGACAAAATCATTTCTGTGGCATCCATCAGGTATTACACGTTCAAAAGTCTTAACACTTTAGAATTCAATTTTCACAAGTTTGAAATCCAACACCCCAAATTAAGGGCTGTTTGTTTCAGCTTGTATTATAATAATCTAGATTATCAGTTAAAAGTGCAAATAAACAGTCAGCTTATTAGACCAACTTTTTATAATCTGTAACTTATAAATTGCAGTTTTTATAGAAATTACCCATTGTCATCTCATTTAAATCCTAGCTGTCCACAATGAAAATAGCATTGCAGTTTTTACCATCTAAACATAAAAATCTATCTTTAAAATCTTTCAATCCCAAGCAAGTTGAGTCTTAAAAATCTTTCAATCCCAAGCAAGTTGAGGTAGGCTAGAGTTTAAATCCAATCTTGAGTTTTAACTCTGTTTAAGTGGCTAGATTTTCCATTGTCTCGTCAAGCTTATCAAAAGGAGGAAAGGATCATTCTTTCTTTACTAGGACTTGGGACCGCAATGTTGAGACAACATAGGTGGAGTCAAATATAATAATCTGTAGTAGTAATAATGTAGGTCGTCAAACATATGATAACTTATTTTCATCTAGATCATCTTATTATAATCCTCACCTATAAGCTAGATTACAATAATCCTAAGCTAAAAGAAACAGTGATTTCAGAATCTGGGGCTAACATAGATGCTTGTGCAGGTTACATGGTACACTTGTGGCAGAGATACCTCTAGTAGCTACTTGTCCCGAGAATCGTCAGCAGGGGATGTGCAGACGTCTTATGGATTACATTGAAGAGGTATGGAGATAACTGGAGACTGATGCTTTTGTTGTCTATTTGGATTATTTCCTAAAATGAGTTCCCCAAATATATTCTTAAACTTCACAAATGATTTGATCTTTCCCTCTAGAAGTAATGTTTCTGAGCTTCGAATTTTTTCAGACCAAAGGCAGATTGCCCTGCTTTTATAGAAAGCTGAGCTTGGAAATTGAAAACCTATAAGGCTATAAATAACTTATCGACCGTCAATGTCACGGGTAGGAAGTGGGCCAGCCCAGGCCCTCCAGCCCGTGAACAGTACCACGGGTACTGTTCACGTGAACATTACCGCGGTACTGTAGCAGATTAGTTATAATCTTAATTTCTATTTTAGCTGTTAGGATTAGTTTATCTCTATCTCTTTGTTAGTTTATCTTTATCTACAAGTTGTTAGCTATTTGTTAGAGATAAGAGGAGGTTAGTTAGCCTCCGTGCACTATATAAACAGAGGGGAGGGATGTGTTTAGGGGGTGAGTTTTGAGTTAGGTTTGTAGCCACTTGTTCGGCTGAGGGCTTGGCTCGGCTAGCAGCTGCGCCGCCATGGCGCCGCAGCATCGCCGAGGTCAGGGACCTCAGTCAGTTCCTTCCTTTCAATATAATCTTCATTCGGGAGTGTGTCCAATCTCGTCTTCTCTTGCGACCAGTGACAACTTGGTATCAGAGCTCTCGGGTTCTTCCACTGCGATGAATTCCCAATCTGGCACCAGTTCGGGGAGCACCATCGATGACAGGCTGAAGGCTATTACGCAACGCCTAGATGTCATTGAAGAGATGTTGCGACCGCTGCAACCAATCCAATCCTTGGAGGAGAGGGTCACCGTGCTAGAGGAGGTCCTCGAGGAGGAAGCTGACGCGAAGCAACTTGTAGGCGGGCTTGAAGCGTGGCCTGCCCTTGTAGCAGAAGCGGTTCCCATGGATCTACAAGGGGGAGGAGGAAAGGGAGACGCCGCCACTGGCCAAGCCCTAGCCGAGCTCCCTCTGCTACGGGCCACCTCCGCCTTTGCCTCCGAGACGCACCCCGCGATGTCAAAGTTAAAGAAGCTAAAGCCAACGCCGGAGATTCGGTACCTCGACGTGCGGAAGCGGCCGTCGGGGCTCTACGCCTCCAAGATTCGAGACCCAGTAGACCCCTGCACGACGCAACATCGTTGTTGGTCGCCGCTGGCCGCTATGTGGGCTGCTGCTTCCCTGCATGGAGAGGTGCTACCGACTGTCGTGGCCTCCGCCGTCGTCTGCATCTCCTGCGCGTCGTCGTCATCGCAGTGGTGGGCGACAGCGGGGACAACGACTCAGCAACTCGAGGATGAGCTACGTTTTTAGGGGGGTGAAGTGTCATGGGTAGGAAGTGGGCCAGGCCCATGCCCTCCAGCCCATGAACAGTACCGTGGTACTGTAGCAGATTAGTTATAATCCTGATTTCTGTTTTAGGTGTTAGGATTAGTTTATCTCTATCACTTTGTTAGTTTATCTTTATCTACAAGATGTTAGATATTTGTTAGAGATAAGAGGGGATTAGTTAGCCTCTGTGCACTATATAAACAGAGGGCAGGGATGTGTTTAGGGGGTGAGTTTTGAGTTAGGTTTGTAGCCACTTGTTCGGCTGAGGGCTTGGCTCAGCTAGCAGCTACGCCGCCACGGCGCCGTCGCATCACCGAGGTTAGAGACCTCGGTCTATTCCTTCCTTTCAATATAATCTTTGTTCGGGAGTGCGTCCAATCTGTCTTCTCTTGCGACCGGTGACAACTTGGTATCAGAGTTCTCGGGTTCTTCCACTGCGATGAATTCCCAATCTAGCACCGGTTTGGGGAGCACCGTCGATGACAGGCTGAAGGCTATTATGCAACGCCTAGATGCCATCGAAGAGATGTTGCGACCGTTGTAACCAATCCAATCCTTGGAGGAGAGGGTCACCGTGCTAGAGGAGAAGGTCCTCGAGGAGGAAGCTGACGCGAAGCAACTTGTAGGCGGGGTTGAAGCGCGGCCTGCCCTTGTAGCAGAAGCGGTTCCCATGGATCTACAAGGGGGAGGAGGGAAGGGAGACGCCGCCACTGGCCAAGCCCTAGTCGAGCTCCCTCTGCTGCGGGCCACCTCCGCCTTCGCCTCCGATACGCACCCCGCGATGTCGAAGTTAAAGAAGCTAAAGCCAACGCCGGAGATCCAGCACCTCGACACGCGGAAGCGGCCGTCGGGGCGCTACGCCGCCAAGATTCGAGACCCAACAGACCCCTACACGACGTGACACCGCCGTTGGTCATCGCTGCCCTGCACGGCGCAGCACCGCCGCTAGCCGCTGTGTGGGCTGCTGCTTCCCCGCATGGAGAGGTGCTGCTGACTGCCGTGGCCTCCGCCGTCGTCTGCATCTCCTTCGCGTCATCGTCATCAAAGTGGTGGGCGACAGCGAGGACGACGACTCAGCAGCTCGAGGATGAGCTACGTTTTTAGGATGTGGGCCAGGCCCAGGCCCTCCAGCCCGTGAATAGTACCGCGGTACTGTAGCAGATTAGTTATAATCTTGATTTCTGTTTTAGCTGTTAGGATTAGTTTATCTCTATCTCTTTGTTAGTTTATCTCTATCTGCAAGATGTTACCTATTTGTTAGAGATAAGAGGGGGTTAATTAGCCTCTGTGCACTATATAAACAGAAGGCAGGGATGTGTTTAGGTGGTGAGTTTTGAGTTAGGTTTGTAGCCACTTGTTCGGATGAGGGCTTGGCTCGGCTAGCAGCTGCGCCGCCACGGCGTCGCCGCATCGCCGAGGTCAGGGACCTCGGTCTGTTCCTTCCTTTCAATATAATCTTCATTCAGGAGTGCATCCAATCTCGTCTTCTCTTGCGACCGGTGACAGTCAATAGGTTATTTGCATTGTTAACCTGTGCAAATTATTTCTGTGCCTCCATGTGTACTTCAATAGTTAACATCAAGTTCTTACTCCAGAATTCATTCCAACCTGATATTGTCAACAGATTCTGAAATCCCTGAAGGTGGAAATGCTCCTCCTATCGGCAATACCGAACCTAGTTGATACATGGACATCGGCATTCGGGTTCGTTCCGACAGATGACCGTGACAAGAAGAAGCTAAGCAAGCTCAGACTGGTGTCAGTTCCAGGGACTGTTCGACTGAAGAGGAATCTGTATGATTGTTTGGACGCAGATACGGGTGAGCTGTATATACTAAACCCTTCAAATTTACTCACGTATGCCAAGAAACCACATCAGTTTTGAAACTTGAAATGCAATGTGTGAATGAAATGACACAGTGGATAGCATGGAATACGCGGTGCCCGGCGATCGTCATGTAACTCCTGTTGGCAAGACCAAACCGCAGCTGCCATCTGAGGATTGTGCGCCAGTTTGTTAACAATACTTCGTGTGCTTAGAATTGTACCAATTACTTTAATTTTACATGTGGTTATGCTTGTGCAGGAGAACCGGAGAGTCTGGAGTAGCCTTGTGCCACTTAGAACCTGCATATCCAACACATGAGGTGCAAGCTAGCGCTAGGAAATGCTTACACGTAGCGGAGTTGACGAGACGGCGGCGTCATCAGCTGGGTGGTGTGTAATAAGATGGTTGAGTTGGTTGAGTCATTAGCGTAATGGTTGGATCATTAGGATCATGGCTAATCATGGGTAATCACGGTGTGCATGCATGTATGGGAGAAGGCCACACTACTTGCATACCCTGTATGCCTATATTCCCATGTTGATTAGATGAGAGTGGAAAGTAAAGAGAAAAGGCTGCGGCTGTGCGGCTGTGTAGTACCAAAATTTCTGTGTTTTTATTTTCTGTTGTGCGTTGTGTTGCTCTTGATTTCTAACTCAGTTTGCCCGGCGGACAGCCTCTCTGACGAGCTACGGAGTAAATTCAGCTTCCGTGCACCTGTGAATTCTGCTGACGTTCTTGAACTTCGTTTTTAAAAAATTATACAACTAATTTTATTAAAAATATAATTATAATATCGAATTGTGTTTTTATAAAAAAAATAAAATTCTAATATCGAATTGGTTTACTGAATTCACGAGAGAAGGAAGGAATACTCCAATCTCAAAATCCGAAGGCCAAACGTCTCCTTGCTTGGGGTAGTAGACTGGTAGGGAGGATGATTCTGTTCCTCCCATAAGCTGAATAATAAGTGGGCCATGGACCTAGCCTTTCTAGTGGCCCACATTTCTATCTGTAACGTAGGAATCTAAAAAACATAGAATATATGTAAAAAAATAGATGATTTAAAAACATAGAAAAATGAGATGTGTTTATTTAGAATGCATGAATTAAGTTTTTTTCTAAATAATTACCTATGGCGTTAAATTTTGAGCATTAATTTGTTTTGGACTTAATAAAGGAAAGGAAAAAAGAGTTTTGAGTGGATATTTAAATTCCTATCCAACATTCTCCTCTGGAAATCCTTCAAACCAAAGAGACCTTGAGGTTGGGGAATCGGTGGTGGAAGGCGTGGTCAATGCGCACATCTCAAGGCACATCCGACGATCCGACGACGTGTGCTAATCACGGATTCCGCTGGTAGGAGCCATGGTTCGTTCCCTTCACTCGAGTGCTATTTTAGAAAAAATTTGATGGTATATTCTTCATTTAGATGAAAATAGAAGATTTACTTTTATGGCCTACGTGTCATTGACATGAAATTTGTTTAACATGTTAGTGAGAATGAGGTGTAAATCCTTGATTTTCTATACAAAGGGAGAGTATATGATCCAATCTCTTTTTTTATGAGTGAATTTCACTTTATATCTTTTATTAAAATTTCACATTGAATCATGATTTATTTTAGACTATCGTATCTTATTTGTTTACTTTAATATCTTCCTATTATATTAGACGGTAGAGGAGGATGATAAAGCAGTAATAAAGACATGGTAGTGTATCATAGATATGATAGTGTAGTTAAACCTATTGAGTTTGAACCCGATGAATAAATGAGAAGTAAATTAAAGTAAAACTGAAATATAGTTTAGCGTGAAAATATATTGACTAAAATATTTAGAATGAAGCTACCGCTAAAATGATTTATACTATTTTTTATTTTTTTAAAAAAATAGATGTCATTTTGTACTCCTAAGGCTCTCTCCTATCATTGGCCATCTCTCCACCCATTTTCCTACCACCTTATATCTAGCTAGCCTCTCTCTCTCTCTTCAATTCTCCTTCCAAATCAACAAATGAACCAAACGTACAAAGAAGAATATACTCACCTTACTGGATTGGACGCTCGTTGGAGTGGACACAAGTGAACTTCTTATGTCAAGAGCGAATGGATGGATAATCCGTTGAAGGATGGATATCCACACGAACTGCAAAATGGTAGCTATTTATTTTGACACGTGTGATGTCGTTTCTAACAATTTTTTTGGTGTTGAACGCTAAAATAATAAGATGATACCGCGTTGACGTGGCTACTATAGATGCTCTTAGGTAGTGGAGGGTGTTAGGTGATAAAAGTAATACATGAATAAAACAACAACAATAGTATACAATGAGTTTAAACTCGATGTATAGATGAAAAGATGGTCAACATTAACCCTAAAAACTACAGTAAACTAGTAGTGTGTCTATGCTAATGCTATGTTAATCAAAAGACAACAAATTTATAAAACTTAAAGCGAATAACAAGATAAATTAAGATTTCATTTATCATCTACTAGTCAGGCGTTCTCTTCTCCTCCCCTTTCTTACCCTTCGACGACCGCGACATGAGAATGTAGGCAGCGAAAACCTAGTGAGTGAGACACTTACGAGCGGTGCATGGCGACGATTGCATGCAGTGGAAAGCAGATGGGGTTGGCTAGCTAGATGCCACAGCCACCCTTGGGCGCCTAGCCATCGCGGTCAACCGCCCAGGCCACGCTTGACCCGCCTATAGGTGCCTGCCCGTCCAACCAGTCAATCAAGCCCTCCGTGCGACGCTAGGGTGGCACCCAACGCTTTCTCCCGCCTAGGCACCCACCTAGATCCGCGTTTTTGAACACTGTGTAATGTAGCAAAACTAAAACAATATACTAAATGCAGTCAGAGAGAAAAAACATAATGCACGCATGAGCACAAGTTCAAATCAACCGTACAGAAAGCGAAATAATGTCTTGAAAAGTAGAAAAAGAAAGTAAAGCATACCTACGGTGCATCCAAAAGGTTTTGGAAAACCTTTTAGAAATAACAAAGTTTTAGTTGATCTCCTTCCACATTCAACAGTTGTATTATTCTCCTCAACGTACAATGTTTTCAAAATGGAGCATCTGAACTATTCAAATCTCATCCGTCATCATTGGGAGCATATGGACCGTTCAGCCAATCGTCCGATCCCACAAACAACCTCCATAATCTCCACAGACTACCATCTATTTAGCTCACATGCCATCTAATTGGTTCACATGCCATCTAATGGCAAAAATTAATTAAGTCAATATATATTCTAGCCATACTTTCCATAGAAAACATGTATACATGTTGATCTATACTTTCCATAAAAAAATGCAGGTTTGAATGTACCATATTTTATGTACAAAAAATGTACGCACGTACATTTGTTTTTTAGGCATGCATTTTTTAACGGGGGCTTCGGAACACGCAATTCCCCGTCCCACAGCAGATAAAAGTGACAAAAAATAGGATGCAATCATTATCACAAATATTTAATGATAGCAATGATGATGCAGTCAAAACTGTTCAGCATCATGGTTTAGTTTCATGATTTTCCCTGTCTCATTTTCCTGCATCATAAGAGTGAAAAAAATCAGAACACACATTCCAGATGCAGAAGTTATAGTTTATTTTCATTTTAGAGAAGAAAGAAAACTAACTAGTCTCCTTTTCAATTCATCAATGGACATTTTCTTATCTCAGGCAAAGTATTTCATTGACTGCAAATTGAATGATGAAATGAAAATGATGGCACAACTTAACATAATAGAAATTAAGGGGAAAATGGTTGAATTATTTCGCACAGCCTCATCACTGAACCTCAATGATCTTCTAAATGCTTCTCTGTCAGGAGACTACCGGATGATAATTTTGTTGGCAGCTGCTGAGGAAGAGGAGTCCAGCGGAGGTGCCTGCTGTTGGGATAAGATCTCGGAGGAGAGGGGGCCGAGTCCCTCTTCTCCACGCGCTTAGCTTGGACCCCCTAACTAACCTCCTGGTCTCACGCGCGTCCTGATCGGGGGTGCCCCAACCGATCTATGGTTGAGGGGCCCTTGCCGCTAGCGCAACAATAAGAGGGGAGGGCTCCGGCTGCAAGGGCTAATCTTTGCACGCCCAAAACACCTCCCCGACATCCCTAGGACCCGATCTATTCTTTGCGCTAAGCGGTGGGAAGCCTCCCTCGCTGCCCCTACGCCATGGCGTCCTCCTCGACGACTCCGGCCACTGCTACCGAAGGTACACACCCATGGTGCCCCTCTATGTTTCGTTTTACATGGCATAGGTTCTTAGTAAAACGAAACAGAGAGGGGCACCATGGGTGTGTACCTTCGGTAGCAGTGGCCGAAGTCGTCGAGGAGGACGCCATGACGTAGGGGCGGTGAGGGAGGCTTCCCACCGCTTAGCGCAAAGAATAGATCGGGTCCTAGGGATGTCGGGGAGGTGTTTTGGGCGTGCAAAGATTAGCCCTTGCAGCCGGAGCCCTCCCCTCTTATTGTTGCGCTAGCGGCAGGGCCCCTCAACCGTACCATAGATCGGTTGGGGCGCCCCCGATCAGGGCGCGCGTGAGACCAGGAGGTTAGTTAGGGGGTCCGAGCTGAGCGCGTGGAGGAGAGGGACTCAGCCCCCTCTCCTCCGAGATCTTATCCCAATATTCTCCCCCTAGATCTCGACTTAGTTTTTAACTAACATTACCTCTATCTCATTGTAGATCAATGCATAGAACATGATGCATCACTATAGTCAGTTACGTACTATGTGACTCAACAGCCATAACACATTTCACTACTCTGAAATAGTTTCTAAACTTATTTTGGGCCCTTATAAATCCAATGATCATAGGCTTTCCTTTAAACCCATACAGGTTAAGTGTTCTCTGAACACGTTGGGTGGTAAGCCTTTTGTGAGCGGATCCGTAAGCATGCGCTTGGTACTTATATGCTCTAGACTTATAGTGTGATCTTGGATTTTCTCCTTAACAACATAGTACTTAATATTGATGTGTTTGGCAGCACCACTCTTCTTGTTGTTATGGGAGTATAATACTGCTGGCTCATTGTCGCAGTACAACTTAAGTGGCTTTTCAATGCTGTCGACCACTCTTAAACTGGAAATAACTTTTTAAACCAGAGTGCCTGTCCGGTGGCCTCATAACATGCTACAAACTCGGCATACATCGTGGAAGATGCCGTCACAATTTGTTTGGAGCTTTTCCACGACACAGCTCCTTTTGTGAGTGTGAATATATAACCTGACGTGGACTTCTCAGTATCCACACATCCCGCAAAATCTGAGTCTGAATAACCTACTATTTCAAGGTTATTTGTTCTCTCATATGTGAGCATGAGGCCTTTTGTGCCTTGCACATATCACAAGGCTTTCTTAACTCCTTTCCAGTGATCTATACCTGGATTTTTCTGATATCTGCCAAGCATCCCGGTGGCAAAAGCTAAGTCAGGACGAGTACATACTTGAGCATACATTAGGCTTCCGACAGCAGAAGCATATGGAACCGACTTCATTTGATCGATCTCATATTGGTTCCTGGGACACTGAAAATTCCCAAACTTATCACCCTTGACTATCGGAGCAGGCGAAGGCTTACATGAATGCATACTATATTTTTTCAGTATTTTCTCTAAGTATGCCTTCTGTGATAATCCTAATACCCCCTTAGTTCTATCTCGAAGAATCTCGATTCCTAATACATATGAAGCTTCTTCAAGATCCTTCATGTCAAAATGAGAGGACAAAAACTTCTTAGTTTCTAACAGTAGATTAACATCGCTACTTGCTAGTAGGATGTCATCCACATACAAGACTAGGAAAATAAATTTTCCATTCTTGAACTTAGCATAAATGCAATTGTCCTCCTCATTCTCCTTAAACCCAAATTTTCTAATTGTCTCATCAAATTTGAGATACCACTGCCTAAAGGCCTGTTTAAGACCATAAATGGACTTAGTTAAATGGCATCCCAAATTTTCTTTCCCTTCTATGACAAAACCCTTGGGTTGTGCCATATAGACATTCTCATTTAGATCCCCGTTGAGAAATGCCATCTTTACATCCATCTGATGTAACTCTAAGTCATAATATGTCACTAAAGATATAATGATTCTAAATGAATCCTTAGACGAGACAGGAGAAAATGTCTCATTATAATCTATTCCTTCTCTTTGAGTGAAACCTTTAGCAACAAGTTTGGCTTTAAATCTTTCTATATTCCCTTAGGAGTCACGTTTGACCATGTAGACCCATTTGCAGTCTACTGTTTTGGCTCCTTTAGGAATTTCTTCTAATTTCCAGACTTTGTTGGTACTCATAGACCTCATCTCATCCTCCATGGCCTCAAGCCACTTAGAAGAGTGAGGGCCTCTCATAGCTTCTTCAAAAGAGGCGGGATTGCCCTCCATTTGAATTTCTTCACTCATACAAACCTCATAGTCATCAGGAATAGCTGATCTTCTTACTCTTTGTGATCTCCTAACGTTCTCTTGAACTGGGACATCATCATTTCTAATGTCTTCTTGAATTGGTATATCACCATCTCTAATGTCTTCTTGAATTGGTACATCATTTTCTATGATGTCCTCTTCAACTGGCACATTATTTTCTAAAACAGGGAGTTGTCCTTCTTGTTCCTCATTAGCAGCATCTGGAACTACAGGCTCCTGAATAACAGGTACCTCATGAACAACAGGTGTCGCTAATGAAGGTCCAACTTCAGGTGCTGGACAGATAGGTGCTATCACAGGTATATGAAGAATTGGCTCCTGAATCATAGGAGTAGGTACACAGACCCACTTTTCTTCAAGGCTAATTTCTCTTAATACTGTGCTCCCCCTGATCATAGCGTCTTCTAAAAAGACTGTGTGTCTCATTTCTACAAATTTGGTATGTCTACCAGGACAGTAGAAACGGAAACCCTTAGACTTTTCTGGGTAGCCAATAAAATGACAACTCACTATCTTAGGATCCAGCTTACGAATATTTGGGTTAAAAACTTTAGCCTCGGCTAGACATCCCCATACTCTAAAATAATTTAGAGAGGGTTATCGTCCAGTCCATAACTCATACGGTGTCTTGGGCACCGACTTACTCGGAACCCGATTAAGAATGTGAATGGCGGTTTTTAATGCCTCCATCCATAAACCAACCGATAGAGTGGAATAACTTAGCCTCCTTCTTACCATGTCCATTAAGGTGCGATTGCGCCTTTCTGCCACTCCATTTTGCTGAGGTTCGCCCGGTGTAGAATACTGGGCGACTATACCATTTTCCTGTAGAAACCTTGCAAAAGGTCCAGGAACTTGGCCATACGGGGTATGACGACCGTAGTACTCCCCGCCTCTGTTGATCCATCAACAAAACCATAAGAGAATCAGAATGCAAAAAATTTAGGGTTAGGTTTCTCGAAACCCTAACCCTAAACTCGCGATAAGAAATCCCGAAAGGGGATTAAGTTTCGGCTGAGGAAGAACACTCAAAACAAAAAAAGTGAGCCAAAAAGCCTAACCCTAAAATGGACTAAGGAGGGAGCCGGGTCCTTACCATGGCTCCTCGCCGCCGGATCCGCTCGCCGGAGTCCGGGAAGACCGCCACCGCTGTGCTCGGGTCCGTCGGTTGTGACCGCCATCAGTCAGCTCACCGGTCGCCGTTGCCGTTGGGGGCTATCGCCTCCCCTCACCACGCTCGCTCACTCGCGCCGTCGCCGCTTCGCCGCTTGGCTCTCGGGCTCCCGCACACGCGCACGGAGGAAATGCGTTAGGGTTTTCGCGAGAGCTGCGGCGCCGTTGGATTTTATTCCGGCGATATTAGCGCTTAGTCGTCGGATTTGATCCGACGTCCAACATCAGTCGGGCTACTTTTGGCCCAGGCAAGGGCACGCTTGCGTGGCCCAGACCCAAGTTGAGGCCTGGGTCCGCTGACGCGCGTAAGAAGGCTTCTTGGGCCAGGACGATTTCCACATATAGGCTGGGCTTTTGCACAGTGCGGGCCGAAATTGTTTTCTGATTTTTTATGATTTTCAGAATTAGTTTTCCAATTAAGTAATACCTAGAAATTAAGAAAAATTCCCAAAATTAAGAAAAGATAAGTTATCCGCGGGGAAAATTTTGTATAATTTTGTATAGACTCAGTATTTTATGTTCTGAATTTTGTAGCATTTTAAGTATTTTTGTGATATTTATTTATTAAATTTAGTCTAAGGACTATATTTAATTGAGGAATATCTATTAAGAATTTTGTTTAAGTTTAAATTCAGAATTTTATTACTGTTTTAATCAGTGTATTAATTAAGATTAAGTCTTCCGCTATGCATACACTATTTAAAATAAGTATTGTGTTGTAAATTCATAATTTTATTACTATTTTAAGCAGTGTATTAATTAATATTAAGTTTTCCAATACACTATTTAAAATTAGTACCATGCTGTAAATTCAGGATTTTATTATTGATTAAGCAGTGTATTAATTATGATTAAGACTTGTGTTGTGCATACACTGTTTAAGATTAGTACCATGTTCATTCTGTGAATTAAGTAGCATTTATTCTGTCAAATAAATTTGAACCAACGAGATAATTTAATTTGGCATTATAAATGTTGTAATTTGTTAACATAGTGATTTTATCTCCTGACCAACGTTGGTGATGAAATTACTGTGGTTCAGTTGAATTGATTTTATTTTTGCCCAATGGTGATGTAGAATTAATTCGCTTTTTAAGCATGTCACATGTTAATTTTGACCAACGTTAAATTTTCATGTGTCATATTATGTATGTTATAATATATTTTGATAATGTTCCTTATTATAAATGTGCTAAGTCATATCTCCAGCATTGAGTCTCTCAATGGTAAGAACTACGGTTCTCGGAGATGATATATTAAGATAGCTTTTACGCTATGAGACATGATCTTGCTTTAAAGTGATCTCGTTTTTATGAAAGCCAGGAGGCTTTTGTCATAAGGTTATAGGACTTCGCATAAATAAGAATAAAAGTATAATATGGATCATACTAAATGAAATCAGTCGAATCATAAATGTGTTATGATATCACAAATGTATTATGATTAAGAGCTCTATTATGGAGATAATTAGGGGTTCTATCCCACGTCGTGATACTGCAAAGAGTATCTGAAGAAAGTGAAGAGTCAGTACAATGACTCTTCTAAAGGCGTATGCTAGCACGCTTATTAAGAAATGCATAGTAAGGATTTGCAACATGGTTTTTAAAGCTGAAACCCATGAATAAAGAGTTCAAGTACGATATTATCGTCTATTTTTATTATGATGTCACACTGAGATTTTCTGATCATTTTGTGATCACCTACAACTCACAGCGAGAGTGTTGGAGTTTGTAGATACTGATTTCAAACTATGTCTAAGAATTAAGTAAGCACATAATGATTTAGGTCATAATGTGCAACATAAATAAAGGGGAAGAAGCATTATAAGACTCGTTCTAATGATGCTAAGGACTCCTCTTATAAGATTATATAAAGGAACATGATGTCCTGAAGGGCACATACAGACATTGTAAGGAGAAACATCACATAAAGAAATATATGGAGTTCCCAAATGGATGAACAAGAATGGTAATAGATGAATTTTTGTACTTAGAAATAAAGTCTTTAGTCTTACTTTTGAGCATGACAAACTTTATTTATTTTCTCAGGATGATTTTATCATCTGAGAATAATGATGAGAGCAAAAGAATTGATGACGTATTTTCGAAATTATGGCATTATCTAATGGGTCATATTTCGAGGGGGAGGATTGAACGTTGAGTCAATTCTTCCGCTTTAGTTTCTTTAGACTAAGTTTCATGTGTAGATTGCATTAAGATAAATACATCAAATAAATTAAGAAAGACACGAAATTAAGTTTAATTATTGTAGTAATTTTTATCTCCTGACCAACGTTGGTGATAAAGTTACTATATTTAAGTTCAATTGATTCTAATTCTGCCTAACGGTGATTTAGAATTAATTGATTAAGTTACTACGACTAAGTTTGGCATGACATTTATCCAATCAAAGAGCGATCAGATCATAGTGATCAGATCATCAGTTGCTCTGGATAAATTTAAGATGTTTTAAGGCTGATTCTTATATCAGCATGATCTAAAGTTTTAAAAGAGTAAGATCTGACCGTGCTATGGTCAATATACCCCGTATGACCGATTTCTTGAACCCTTTTGCAAGGTTCTATAGAAAATGGAAAATAGTCCAGTATTTTATACCGGGTGTACCTCAGCAAAATAGAGTGGCTATAAGGTGCACTCACACCTTAGTGGACATAGTAAGCAGTATGGTAAGTTATTTCACTCTACCAATTAATTTGTGGATGGAGGCATTAAAACCACCATTCATATTTTTAATTGGATCCCTTATAAGTTTGTGCCTAAAAGCACCATAAGAATTATGGACAGGACGATAACCATTTTCTAAATTATTTTAGAATATGGGAATGTCGTCCCGCTAAGGCTATATTTTAATCCAAATATTAATAAGTTAAAATCCTAAGACAGTAAGTTGTCAATTTTATTGACTGCAAAGATAAGTCTAAGTGATCTCGTTTTTAATGTCCTGACAGACATGTTAAGTTTGTATAAACGAGACATGCATTTTTAAAAGATGCTTTAATCAGGGGGAGCACGGTACTTAGAGAAATTAATCTTGAAGAGAAGTGAGTTAGTGAATCCACTCCTATGATTCAAGAGCAATTTTTTCATGTACTTGTGGTAGTGTCATTTGTCCAACACTTGAGTTTGGAACTTCATTAGCGACATTTATTGTACATGAGGCTCCTGTTATTCAGGAATCTGCATTTCTAGATGATGCTAATGAAGAAGTAAAGGAACAACTCTATAACTTAGTAAATAATATGCCAACTCAATAAGAAGCAGATTAAATGAGATATTTTCGTATGTCTTATTTAAGGATTCTTTAAGAATCATCAAGACATATTATTACTTAGAACTGCATCAGATTGATATAAAAACGACATTTTCAATAAGTTTTAAGTGAGAATGTCTATATGACACAATTAAGTGTTTTGTCATAGAAAGGAAAGGAAATTTTAGGATGTCGTTTATCTAAGTCCAATGGACTTAAATAAGTTTAAGTAAGGGCATCTGAAATTTAATTAGACTATTAGAAAATTTTGGGTTTTAAAGAAGAATGAAGCGGACAATTGTGTTTATGCTAAGTTTAAGAATGGGAAATTTGTTTTTCTAGTCTAGTATGTGGATGACATTCTGTTTGCAAGTGGTAATGTCCATCTACTATTAGAAACTAAGAAATCTTGTCCTATCATTTTGACATTAAGAATTTTGGAGAAATTTCCTATGTGTTAGGATTAGAGATTCTCTAAGATATTATTAAGGGGGTATTAAGATTATCGCAGACGACATACTAGAAGATATACTGAGAAAGTATATAAGTATGCATGCGTGTAAGCTATCGCCTGATCCGATAGTCAAGGGTGATAAGTTGGGAACTTCAGTATCCTAGGAACCAATATGAGATTGATCAAATGAGATTGGTTCCATATGCTTCTGTTGTCGGAAGCCAATGTATGCTCGATTATGTGCTCACCCTGACTTAGTTTATGCCGCCAGAATGCTTGGCAGAAATCAGAAAGTCCAGAAATAGATCACTGAATTAAATTAAGAAAGCCTTAAGTTTTATATAAGGCACAAATGCCTCATGCTAACGTATGAAAGATTAGATAACCTATCGATAACAGGTTATTTAGACTAAGACTTTGCGGGATGTGTAGATAGTAAGTAGTCCACATTAAGTTATATATATATATATTCATACTCGCAAAGGGAGCTATGTCGTGGAAAAGCTCCAAACAAACTGTGACAGCATCTTCTACGATGTATACCGAGTTTGTAGTATGTTATGAGGTCGCCGGACAGGCACTATGTTTTTAAGAAATTTATTCCAGTTTTAAGAGTGGTCGACATCATTTTAAATACCACTTAAGTTATACTGTAACAATGAGTCAACAGTATATTTCTCCTATAACAACAAGTAGTGTGTTGCTGCCAAACACATCTAAGTTAAGTGTTATATTGTTGCGGAGAGAATCCAAGATCAAACAATAAGTAGAGCATATAAGTACCAAGCGAATGCTTGTGGATCCGCTCACAAAAGGCTTACCTCCCAATGTGTTCAGAGAACACTTAGTCGACATGAGTTTAAGGTAAGCCTATGATCTATGGATTTATAAGGGCCCAAAATGAGTTGAGAAACTGTTTCAAAAATGGAAATGTGCATTGTAGTTGTTGAGTCATATAGTACGTAACTGACTATTGTGATGCAGCATGCTCTATGCATTAATCTATGATGGAATAGATGTAATGTTAAGTTAAGTTAAGAACTAAGTCGAGATCTAGGGAGAGAATGTTAGTAATTAGCTCTCAGGGAGGAGAGGGGGACCGAGTCCCTCTCCTCCCTGGAACTCGGACTTAGCCTAACAGACCCCCCTGGTCTTTAAGCACCTTGATCGGGGGTGCCCCAACTGAATCGGTTGAAGGGCCCCTGGCGCACAACACTCTATAAGTAAGGGCGACAGTGCACAGAACGGGTTGATGTTCATGTGCAAAGTCACCCCAAAAACTCTACACCGATCTACGTATGTGCTGGTCAATTTCTATCACCTGCACCCCCACCACCTCCTGCGCCCCGGCTACCGTGGACACCGGCAGGCAGTGGAAGCATACCCTACACACCTCACTTTGCTCTTACTTGTCGTAGCGCCTACAGGCTACAGATCCTGCATGAGTTCTTCCACTCCTGCATGCTCATCATGTGGTGCTGGAAGGCATCGATTTCAAGGTTGGCGTGGGTGGATCTAGATGCCGAGAGGGGGCAGGGTAAGATAGCGGTGGACGCCAAGAGGGGACTAGGGTAGGGAGGGGTCACCACGCTATTCCAATGCTTCCAGGGAACAAATCAATAAGGGAGCACGAACCTTGCCGCCGAAGGAGATGTGCTCGATGTCCACCAACACGACGAAGCCAGGGCTAGGACAGGTTGTAGGGGTTCTTCGACCTCGATGCGGCTGACGATGATGTTGATGCTTGGGTAGTGCTTGAGCATGACGACGACGTGACATAGAGTCATACACGGAGCCAGAGCCACGGCGGCGGTGGCGAAGAAGATGTTGTGCTAGGCGTCGATGCGGTAGAGGCGGGGCGCGAGGAAGGAGGAGAGGCGTCAGTGGGCGGTGATGTTGGGGAGTCGGAGTTGCTGTCGTCGCCGCCACCATCTCCATTGTGTATCACAATGGCTGGAGAGGGAGAGCAGTTGGAGAGATCTGGAGGAGGTCAGATTAATTTTAGTAAAGTAGAAGTATGTTTTCGCAAAATGGACTGGCCACCACGCTGGATTAATTTCACCAAAAATGAAGGGCTTTTTCGCAAGCGCGATGGCGTGGCTCATCGTGGGAGCTCGAATTGCCAGCAACTTTTAATATATCCAATATAGAATGGGTTACGGGTGATCTCGGATTAAACGTAGAGCGAGTTACACCACATGAATTTTTCTCGAAACTATCAATAAAAATAATCTAAAAATGGACGTGATAAAATAAATGTATCTGAGCATGCGAAAACAAGACTTTGAATATAGTTATCACCATACACCTCTGTATGTATATTAGATATTTTTAAGGCATCATAAGCATTTGGGTTTTCTTATGTATGAATTACAAGGGAAGAACTCTTATTATTGCATACGGTATGTACCCGCCCTTTTAAGTAAGAAATAAAATTATAAAGAAAGTGCATTGAAAATTTAAGTAATAAATAAATTAATAAAGGAAACAAAGAAAGGGTATAAACTATGGAAAGTGAATAAAGCGTATATTTGTAATTCTTAAGATGCAATGAAAATTATATATGGTAACACCCGTATGTGCAGATTAATTGCTTTCTGTTTTTTTGTGGGATATGCATATGCAATTCTTAAATATTTTTCATATCATAACAACCGGAGGTTGTGACCTTCCTAATTATTTTGGTCAATTCACCAAAATGAAACTTGTGTGCATGACCTGATCGAGCAACAATTAATTTCGACATTGTCTTTTTTACTACCTGCCTTTAATTTGATGGTCTATCAAACAATACCGTAATATGGTGGATTTGCATTTTTACTTCTTTCCTTATATATGGAATATGTTACGGGTGATCTCGGATTAAACGTAGAGCGAGTTACACCACATGAATTTTACTCGAAACTATCAATAAAAATAATCTAAAAATGGACGCGATAAAATAAATGTGTCCGAGCATGCGAAAACAAGACTTTGAATATAGTTATCAGCATACAACTCTCTCTATATATATTAGATATTTTTAAGGCAGCATAAGCATTTGGGTTTTCTTATGTATGAATTACAAGGGAACAATTGTGCCCAACAACTGTACATATATGCGAGCTTTGTTTTTTAATTAAATATAATTCTTAAGTATTTTAAAACCATTCCTTTATTGTTTCTTAGGATCTTATGGAAGTTCCAACTCTACCGTTTGGGATGGTTTTTTAAATTAATTACATCGATATTAGATATATTAAAAGTAGCTCGAGTTTGCTCTCACGGCAGCAATCCACGTCATCACTTTGCGAAAAAGTCCTTGCACTATTCGGTAATCTGGTTTGCCTCCAGCGTTTTTGCTGGCGTGGCTGTCTCATGAGGCGCCACGTCGCCTAGGGCGGGTCTGCCTTTTTTTCCGAAAAAGCCCTCCGGTTATCACTATTTGCGCGAAGGCCCAACTCCCATTCTCCGCTGAGTTGCGTTTTTTCCGTATGAGCCCCTGTTTCCTGAGATTTTGTAAGCGGACAGAAAATTCGGAAAATTGGAATGCGCTCTGAAAACGAAAAAATCAGGCTGTTTTGTGCAAAATGTCCTAAACAGTGGGGATCCCAGCCCCCGTGTGCCCCGTTCCCCATTCAATATTCCCGTCCCCTTCCTAACCCTAGCCGCCCACACTGCCCTCACCTCCGGTGCTCACCGGCATGGGTCGCCAGCAGTCGGATGGCTGTCCCGCTCCTACTCCCGATCCGTGCCTCTGCCGGCTTATTCCGCTCGCTAGGTCCTCATCTGTCTGTATGGCAACGAGCGACGGGGACGACGAACGTGGATGCGGTGGTGGGCGGCGCTCGCCGACGTGCTCGCCGTGATACTATCGTCGTCCACCGCCACGCTATCTCCGGTTGGCATCAACTATTAAGGTGTCGCACAACCTCACCTCCCGTGCATGCTTCCACTCCTTCCTCTCTCTCAAGGCTACACTGCTACTCACCCCCACTCCACTCCATGGCGACCAACGCTTCTCGTCGCCGGCAGCGGGGAAGACGCCAAACCCTAAGCCTGCGCCGTCCCCTTCCACCAGGCGGGTCATGGACATGGTAGCTACTGCAGCTGCTGCTGCGGCAGCGGCGGCGGACACGAAGGCGCGGTTCGATGCGTACAACCGACTACAGGCGGCGGCGGTGGTGTTCGGCAAGAAGCTCCCGATTCTGGAGATCGTGGCCATCGACGGCCAGTCGGACGGGAAAAGCTCCCTACTGGAGGCCCTCCTCGGCTTCCGCTTCAACGTCCGTGAGGTAGAGATGGGGAACCGCCGCCCCCTCGTCCTCCAGATGGTCCACGACCCCACCGCCCTCGATCCCCGGTGCCGCTCCCAGGTTCGTGTTTCACCGCTCTCTTAGATCAAGTTTAGTCGAGCGAACGGCTCATCAGCCTTACTTGTGTGGCGGATTTTAGGAGGAGGACGGGAGCCCCATGGTTCTGGCCACGACGATCGCCGACCTCATCAAACAGCGGACCAAGAGGCACCTCTGGAAGATCCAGGCCGCCGTCTTTTCCAAGGCCATCGTCATGAGGGCGGAGTATGCCCACTACCCCAACCTCACCATCATTGACACTCCAGGCTTTGTGCTTAAGGTAGGTAATATGTGAAATTGCACTTTCTCATACCTTGGTGAAAATGATTGATGGTTAAATTGCGGGGATTTCTCATACCTCAGTGAGGAAGATTGTTTGTTAAACTATGGCTTATGATACCTCAAGGAAGAATATTGATTGGTCTGACAGTTATGTTCTTAGAGTGGTTGTTACTTAGCTAATTGATAGAATTGTGTGTTTTCTATAGGCTAAGAAAGGTGAGCCAGAGAGCACCCCAGAAGAGATCCTTTTGATGGTGAAGTCACTGGCAAGCCGGTCTCACCGCCTCCTTCTCTTCCTCCAGCGAAGTAGCGTTGAGTGGTGCTCGTCGCTCTGGTTGGATGCCATTAGAGAGATAGATCCCACTTTCAGGCGCACAATGATCGTCATCTCCAAGTTTGATAACCGCCTCAAGGTATGCATGTAGAGCAATCAACAACTTGTACATAAGGTCAAATGATGTCTTGGCTGTGAAGTGTGAACTATGATTTGCATCGATGCTGTGTATGATAAACTTGTTTGTGGTCTTGATCATTTGAAGGTTTTTTACAGAGCATTGGGAAGTCGATAGCTACTTGAGTGTGAGTGGCTACCTTGGGGATAACATCCACCCGTTCTTTGTAGCTCTTCCAAAGGACTGCGGGACAATTTCAAATGAGGATTTTCGGAGGCAAATTTGCCAGCTTGATATCGATGTGCTGCGTCACTTGCGAGATAATGTTAAGGGTGGCTTCAATGAAGAGAAATATGGACCATACATTGGATTTAGGTGTCTCAGAAAATACCTGCAATCTGAACTTCAGAAGAGATACAAAGAAGCAGCTCCAGCCACCCTGGCCTTGTTAGAGCAGAGATGCAGTGAAGTTTCAATGGATCTATCCAGACTGGACTCCAAACTACAAGCTACATGTGATGTCTCTCAGCTGAGAAGATCTACCATGCTTCATGCTGCTTCTATCTGCACACATTTGGTATACACACAGGACACTCTATTCTTAACCCTTATTCTATCACAGTTGCTAATTTTTGTGCTAGAACCAACTGAAACTATATTTGTTTATCAAAGCACGCACTACTTGATGGAGCGGCTGATCCAGCACCAGGGCTATGGGGGAAAACTACAGTAGAGGAACAGATGCATAGTGGCATAGGCAGTTGGCTTGGCATCAATATGCCTGTAAAATCTCCCAACTCCAATCTTAAGTTATATGGATTTCTGTTTTGATGTCAATGTGGCCAATTTCGGAGAAGCATTAGATAGGTAAGGTTTTTGGGTAGTACTTTTTTGTTCATTTAATGTGCATTTGTTGAATATATGAAATTTTGCATGTTTATTATCAGATAATAATAGTTTGCTGCTTTCTGTTCCTTAGATTTGCGCAGTTTTTTGTTAAGCCATTGATGTCGCAAGATGTTGTTCTTAGAGAGATTAATGTTATTGATTATGGTAAATTCTAAGTATTTTCTTTATACATAATGATGCTATTTTAATATAATATGGCAGATGCTTCTTCTCTCCCAAACAAAACGAATATTGTACCCCAAAGCAACTATTCTTATGTGGTGATTAACATTATTACATAACTTTAACCCCATTACAATCACTTAAAATTAACATTTTTTACTTTGGAAAGCAATAATCATATTTTGTCTAACTTTGCTTTGTATTGTCCTTACAGAACACAAGAAAAATTTGCTATCTGATGGCTGGCGAATGTATCAGGTACAGTAACATTTCAAATTTGTTAATTGATATTACACATTCTTTCATAGTTTCATGCAACATTTTCAGATTTGTATGACTGTATCAGAAACTGCAGCCATTAAAGCATATGAATATGCATCCTATTCGTTCACAGAATATATGCCTATTGTTTATTTAAAAGTTCTGCTTCCATATATAAATACATCTATAGATAATTCGTGCGACTAAAGGCACATAAATGGTCAGATAAAAAAGTAAAATACACAATAATATGTGGTTTTTGTTGCCCTACTTTCAATTTCATAACATATGCTTCAGTCATCACTCTTACTTCAGTTTCCACCTTTTTCACTATGCAGCGAGCTGAGGCGAGGCAGCGATCTGCGTGGGCTACTGTGCTGCCGACTGCCGAGTAGTTTCGGTGTGTCGCTCCCTCCCCCATCGTCGTGGTAGTGGCGACGCTGGCGCACACATGTGGTGGGCTGCCACGGTGTCTGTGTCCACCCCACCACCTGCCTACTGATTAACCGAGCGATGGATGCCTTGCCTTCTTTTCTTTATTTCTTATCTCTCCCAGCTCTTCTGATTTGAAATACCGTGTTGTTCATTTTACTCCTGGCCTCTCTGTGTTTGTTGTCTTCTTGATCCAGGTAACCAGTTGTTTAATTGTCGCAGCAATTTCTAGATAGATATGTGTTCCTAATATCTCTTTGCAATTGAATGATAGATCGCCACTTTGTTTTATTAGGCTAGCTGAAAATATTCCTCATACTTGATCAGACATATTGTGAGGGATGGATCGAAGAAGCTAGCCTTGGAAAAAGAAGCCTTATCAAAGATCTTCAAATGAAGATGTGTTGGAGAGTTCGAAGGTTTGCGTTAACTCTTTGGTATTGCTTTCTTGCAATATTGTTAGTTGATATACAAATGCATCCAGTTTATTCCTCATTAGGTAACATAATCTTCTGAAAGGGTTTACATATTGAACTTCAGGCATGGTAGCAGGAAAATTTTCTGCTGGGTGCAGGTCTGTTGTGTGTTTTTTTATCACCGGTGAGGCCTTTCCATGTGTTAATGTTTGCCTCTTATTTTGCTCTTTATTATGCAGGAGGTAAGTGTTGATGATGACTCACAAATATGTCACCGAGTTAATGCTTACATAAACTGACCATTAGGTATGCTGTGAACGTTGGGTTATCAACTCTCATATGTGCATTCATTTTTCTCTTCATTGGTGGTCTTAAATTGTGTAGATATGCAGATGGTGAGGCAGTTTCTATTCAAGCAGAAATGTCACATGAGGATGTGTCTGATGATGACTTCTCTTCTAGGTACGTTAAAAAGTGCAAGATGTATCTTGAGCACATGCCATTGCTCTAGCATATGTGATACAATGAACAACATAGAAATACTTAGACACTTTCATTGAAATCTTAAATTCTCGATTGACGTGTCATAGTAACAGATGGATTGAAATCACATGTGTATTCATTCCAAGTTCACATATAAGTTAGCCCTATCTTTGTCGGACTGAATTTTTTTTGCACTGCCTTTCATTCTCCCCATTTGCATGTTGATATTTTTGTAACTAAATATCTATGAAAGTGTTGCCTCCATATATTTTTTTCTTGTATGGCATGCATGCAATTCTCTTATCTTGACTATCTAGGTTTCACCTCCATGTTTACCTTTATGTTCTGTATCTATTTACTTGTGTTGCATGACTATCGAGTTTTGGCCTTTTCGGTATGATAGCTAAAGTTTGTAATTTAACATGTTCTGTTTTTTCTTGTTTCTTATCATCAGAGCTAGGAATTTAGTTGATCGGAGTTTTTCTGTTGTTTTGGCTGGTGAGATTACTGATATTGGACCAGTATGCTTGAAAGACCTGCAGAGAATATTGAGTGCTATACAACCATCAGGTACCAGCTGAAATCATGTCATTTTGTTATGTTCTTATGTTCAATCACCTCCTTAATTTTTTACATGCAATTCTCCTAATAATTTCTGATGTCTTGGTAGGCCCTAATGATGTTGAGTACCTTGCTTTACTGATCCACTATTCCTTTAGGTAATGTTTTCCTATAAAACTTACTTCTTATTCTAATATCGTTGATAAAATAAACAGAAATTGCAGCCTTTTAATGCTAGAAAATTATTCAGGCACACTATTTTTTGTTGCTGGAAACTGCCTCAACTTCATGTCCTTTGCATATGCTACACAAGTTAGATTATTATGGTCTTTTGTAAGTGATGTCAGTTGTTACAATGATGATATAAATAGAATAGACTTTGTGGTGCATAGATAACTTTAGAATAAAGCTCTTTTATAAATTCTAGGTTTGTCCTATTTATACTGAAAAGTTCGCTCCTTCATGTTCATCCAAAAAAATTCTTCAGGATTTACATCCCACACCCACTGCAATGGGGTCCTCTGACTTTCAGTGCCGATCATGCATTCAGTATGATGGCTCCTGTGATGGTGTCCATGATAGACGTATCATTTCATTCCACTCACTTCTAAACAAAGTGGTCTAAAATAAATGTCTTGTTAACCTATATTATTATACTAATCAAATCCAGTTGACATTATTTTTGTTCAGCCAATTGGAGCATTTAAGGTTGCTGCCAAGTTGGTAAATGCAACGGCAGCAACACACCCACCACCATATTTCCTCATCAAAGGTATTGGATAGCAAGTTAGTTTCTCATTTCTGTAAATACTATTTATTTGAGTTTACTTGACTTTTTCAAAACTGAGAATATGATACTAACAAGATTAGTAGGAATGTAGAATGTTTGGCCACAACATTGTGAAGACTTTCTTACAAAGTATTAGGATCTTAACTTCTTTGAACATATTGATTTGTTAGCATCTATTCTGCTATTGATCAGGAGTGTAATGATTTTATCCTTTATGTGAACAATCAGGGAACTAGGTTATTGTTTGATGAGCTATTTGGCATTGGAACTGGCTCCATGATCTCTGTATAAGTGTGTTGTTTGTTTATCATATATATTGCTTTTGAATCCACCACTATTATGTATTCCTAACATAATGAATATAACTTCGCCTGACATAACGAGAATGTTGGTCTTCTTGGATCAACCAGAATTGGTAGTAGAAGAGTGACACGGATCTCCGCTGGTTTCGTGGTCTTCTCCATTCTAGGTAGCACATATTATGTACAAAAGGACTATGGTTCTGAACATTCTCCTTCCCTTGTTATGAACACTTTTCATGGTTGCAAGTAGATTTGGAACTCTGTTTGCTTCAATTCTATTCACAATGTTTGCTACCATATAATGCGTCATGTTTGGATATGTTGGTAACTGTTTTTTGGTTCTCAAATCACTGATATTTCTCTATGTATTTTTGTTTTCTTATATTTATTTGTCATCGGATTTCAAACCTCTAAGGTCAATATCATAGGCTTTGAAGTATCATTGAACCGACGTGACATTTGGTATGGAGCTGACATGGGCATGGACGGTAAGATTCACTTTGACTGGAATATGTTATTGTTAGAAGATGTCATTGCACCATTGTTTAGCGAACCGTTGCTTCGATTATGTATGGTTTTGGCCTCAAAATTTCATATTATACCTTTTATGGCCAATGTTGCTTCCATTATGTATGGTTTTGGCCTCAAAATTTCATATTATACCTTTTATGGCCAACTGGTTCATACAAGGAACCTTGGAGTATTCTTGTGGATCAGATTTGCAAAGTTATTTACACATTTCCTGTATTTTACTCAAAGATCAAAGGTAGGACTTGGATATCACCACACACCAGCTGAAGCTTTGCTTCATGTTGAGGGGTTCTCAAGAAGTATTGATCTTAGTGAGATTTTTGTGCTCTTAGGGATGCCTATTGTTCATCTACTGGGTATGATTGCTAATATGTTTTCAAAGTTTCAAATGAATCATGTGCCCAAAATAGTAACTCCTACTGTTAGGCATTTTCTCAAGGATTTTAGAAAACTTAGTACATTAGGGCAATCTCATAAACTAATATTGCTTGAATATTGCCCTACTGATATGAACAGTGACATTATTGGTAAATGCATGAATGGCCTCGCACTGATTCCACTAGCAAATAAGCAGTTTGGGATTTTTTTTTAGAAGTTCAACAAGAGAATTGATAATATTACCACGGTAACATAGAATATGAGCTTCTTTCTGCAGTTGGCGATAGAATTGCATCCCATGTAATGCTAGACAAGTTGCATTAGATAGACAATAGTTCTCAGGTAAATATTGGACTTATTGATGGTCCAATATTTCTTTAGTTCTTCTCTAGGATATTTCCTCCTACATGGAAGTGCAGAAACAAAGTTCCTTGCGATTCAGAATTGGGTGAATCATAATCTTTGGTTTGGTCCATAAAATCAATTAATTTCTGTGCAATTCTTGAAGAGATTCTCTTACATATCTGTAGGAGTAAAAATTATTGCAATTGAAGCAGTAAAAGCATGTCACATGGTTATATCATCTATAAATGAAGCGAAGATATTGTTAGTAAGACACTACTAAGATGATTATTTTTATCTATTATTATATTTAGAGTTCTATATTGGCATCCTAATGTACATGAGTAGTGATTTCCTTTCTGAATTTCATACTTATTGATAGGTGCGCAAAATCAGGGTCCACATCAAACTCAAAGTGTCAGGTTTCAGTCACGCATGTGTGCGGTTACAGTAAATCTTACCTGTAAAGATTATGTAGCAATCTGGTGTTGGTAAAACCAGGCATGATTTGAACTGAAGTCTGAACAGTTTGATACATAGCTGCATTACTACATTATATAATATAAGCACTATGCAAGCTATACCATTTCTACTTTTATATTTATGCATTATTACCTTCAGGCAGAGTCTGGTGATGCTTGGAAATGCCCAATATGAACTACAAAAATATGTGGAGCGATATGTATGATAATTTTGATATTTTTTTACTTTTTACAAGAATAATTTGGAATCCAGCATATCGTTTAATTGTTACCGCATTATAATTTGTTGGTGTTGACATGCTTCTAAACTGATTATTCAGAGGACAAATATCATCTACACAATCACAACCCCCATCGGGATCTCTTCTCAAGGAGATGCAAAAGATAAAGGTTTGATATTTAAAATTTTCTCTGAAAGCTTTGCTCAATTATGTATTCCTGTTCAAAGACCACATAAGCTAGGCACTCGTTACTGACTTTCTATATTAATTTATACAAGACTTTTATAGTTGGTTCATCGGGTTTATCTGTAAACCAACGAAAAAACAATCTTTTTTTTACTTCAATGTAACATGATATGCTTCGATTATAAAATAAATATCATCACATAATGGAACTGAGGGGAGAGGACGTGATATCACAAAGAACTGAGCTTTAATTATGAAATAAATGACAGGGAAGATTTTCTTGCTTCAAGATGTTCGATGAATGTAAGTCATGTTTCGATTTGGTTCCCCTCTTTTCAGTGTATCAGACTTTTTTAATGTATGCTCTTTAATTTTGTGTATAGTGAGATGGAAGAGATCTTTGAAGGTTTGCTGCCACTCCCTAATGCTTATGGAGAGAACTTCATGACCATTATTTTATCTCTGCATGATAACAAGATGAACAAGAAATATTCTAAATGGGTTGCCTCGCATGAGGAATTTAAATACATTTTCATTGATTGATTATTTCTCTTCATCCAAATTTCATTATGTTTTCTTTCGGTCAATTTGCTGAGATTGTAAGTAGCTCTTCCATTGACTTTTGTTTACAATAAATATGCCTTAAAAAGTTTAACGAGTGCGCGGCTGTTCTAGTGTTAACTAATACCTAATATGACAAAGGATTTATTGAGGTAAGAGATAAAAACATTCTCATGTAAGAAACTAGGCTATGCAATATCTAAGAAAGTAAAGAATAATATTGAGAGAGAAAAGAGAGGAGTTAATTGATTGAATACAAATTTATTTTGAATAAACTGATTCGGGTGGCGGTGGCACCAGGCAGGGGGTTTCGGGCGGCAGGGGCTTCGACCGACGAGGCTCCGGGGGGGGCTCCGGGCCGTCGTTATAGTTGCGCGAGGGCGGGCGAAGGGGTCCAACAAAGTAGCACGAGGTTGGAGCGGAGGGGTTCTGGGGCGGCAACGAAGTCTTGCGAGGCCAAGCGGAATGGCGTGAGTGCGGGGGCTAGCAGTGGAAGGCTACGAACGACTAGGGGCTCCGGGCGGCAGCGGGGATGGAGAATTTTCTCAAGTTCAATAAATTTATTGTTTTTTTATTTTCACCGTTGCATAGCACGTGCTCACTACTATCTATACTTTGTATAGCACTTGAATGTTTTTGAAGGGATTTACGTATTTGTTTCGTGTTTAGCCGAATACTAATAATATAATTCTTTTTTATTTTTTATTATGTAAATTCTTGTTCTACCCATGTATATTTTTGTTTGGTCGAACCTAAGCTCTAAAGCCGCTGGTCCCGCACCCTCCTTCATGGGCCCCGCACCGTACCCCTCCATCGTATGCCTCACAGGGCTCAGCCACCGACCCTGAGCCCCTCCGCCTCGACCTCGTATGGCTCCGCCTCTATCCCCGAGGCCCCGTGCCCCTTCGTCCCGGCCTCGCGCTGCTCCGCCTCCGGTCCCCATCCCCTAGCCCCTCCGCCACGTGTAAATAGTCAAAAGTCCCTAATTTAACTGTCTAATAATTTTTTATTTTTTGACTTTTACTGTTGCATAGCACGGCATACTACTATAATAATATAATTATTTTTCTTGATTTTTATTCTGTAAATTCTTATTTTATCACTGTGTATTTTTGCTTCGCCGAACCTGAGCTGGAGCCTTGCTGGCCCCGCACCCGGCTCCTCTCCAGCTCATCCCTCCAAACGCCGGTCGCCTCTGCCTCCATCGTCGGTCCCTCCCCACTTATACGGCGGGGGGCTCCGTGCACGCGGGGTATCCCGACGACGAGGGCTCTGAGCTCCGGACGACGCGGGCTCCCGGCGACGGATACGACCCGCGGGAGCACGAGACATACGAGGTCTGCCACCGCAACCTACTCCATCACATGTTGGTGCCCGTCGACGTGTGCCCTATCTGGCAGCCGGAGCTCCGGGTGGTGGGGCTGTACTAGCGCGAGCGAGGTCCCACCGACAGCACCGAGTTCTCCTTCACCCACTTCCTCACCCCTACCTCGTCGGCTTCCGTGGATGGGCGCTCTTCGTCGACTACGACTTCCTCTACCTCAGCGACCTCACCGAGCTCCTCTCCTGCGTGCCCCACGCCGATGCCGACTCCCGCCTCACCGTCGCATGCGTCAAGCACGAGTACGCCCCCGCCGAGTCCACCAAGATGGACGGTGCCATCTAGACCGTCTACCCACGCAAGAATTGGTCGTCCATGGTGTTATACAACTGCGGCCACCCCAAGAACGTCGCCGCGCTCACCCCTGACGTCGTCGGTACCCAGATTGGCGCCTTCCTCCACCGCTTCGCCTGGCTCGACGATGAAGAGATCGACAAGCTCCCTTCGCCTGGAACTTTCTCGTCGGCCACAAGCCCACAACAAGGTCGACCTCACCGACCCAGCCACCCAGCCCAAGGCCATCTACTACACCTTTGGCAAATAATTTTATTAATTATTAAGATTAAATTCTTTCAGTTTTTTAAAATGCAAATTGAAACACTTGGATTTGAGTCAAACCATGGAAATTCTTAAATATGATAACACCCGTATGTAAAGTGTATAAACTATGGAAAGTAAATAAAGAGTATATTTGTAATTCTTAAGATGTAATTCTTAAGAGTATATTTTTGCTTGGCCGAACCCGAGCTCTGGAGCCGCCGGCCCCGCACCCTCCATCGTGGGCCCCGAGCCCCTCCGCCCAACTTCGCATGGCTCCGCCACCAGCCCCGAGGCCCCGTGCCCCTACGCGCCCAACCTCACACGGCTCCGCCGGCGGCCCCCATGCCCCAACCCCTCCACCGTTGCCAAATAATCAAAAGTCCCTAATTTAGAGGGTGTTTGGATACAGGGGCTAAATTTTAGTCCATGTCACATCGGATGTTTAGACATCAATTTGAAGTACTAAACGTGAACTAATTATAAAAATAATTACAGAATCAGAGGATAATTCGTGAGACGAATTTTTTAAGCCTAATTAATCCATAATTAGCAAATGTTTACTGTAGCATCACATTGTCAAATCATGGCGTAATTAGGCTCATTAGATTCGTCTCGTGAATAATCCACCGATTATGAATGGGTTTTATAAAAAGTCTACATTTAATACTTCAAAATAATATCTAAACATTGGATGTGACAGGGGCTAAAATTTAGCCCCTGTATCCAAACACTCCCTTAACTGTTTAACAAATATTTGTTTTTCTGACTTTTAATGTTGTGTTGCACGGGCTCACTACTGGTCTACATAACGTAAATATGTTTGACTAAGGGCAGATGCACACCTTTTTCATTGAATTCATTAACACCCTTGTAGAAGAATGGCCAAGCACACCCTTGAATAAGTAATAGTTTAGGATGCTTTATGTTGGCACTCATCTAGTCATCTGCGTGTGTATAACAATCTTAAAAATAAAACCACTGATCACTTCACTATCAAAGAAAGAAACGACACCTAGATAAGGCATGATTACAAAACTAAGCAAAAAAAACAATATATAGTATGCGGGACGACGTGCGACGGGGAAGGGAAGCGGGACGATGGCGATAGGCGGGGAAGGGGAGCACGATGGTGTCGGGCGGGGGAGGTGAGTGGAACGGCGATGATGGATGGGGAAGGGATGACGTGCGGCGGCAGAAAATCTATTGATTAGGGTTAGATGATTAGGATTTTTAGGATGATGTGTGAGATTAATGGTTATTATTTACTATATGTAAATGAAGAACCATAATTTATTAGACGGATGATCAAGTACACATATAAACTTATCAATTATATAGTAGAGTAGTTAGATAAATAAAAATACTGAATAAATTAAAATATTTTAAGACGCAACTTCGGTAAAAATATTGGGTTAAATGTGAAATTCACTGTTATTTCAATTTTATAATCTCGCGCTCTCCCGCTCGCGAAACGAATTAGAGGCCGCCGCCATTTCCCATTTCCGCAGAGAAACCCCAACGCCCCTGGTCTGGCGCTCGTGGTTCGCTTCCTCGTCGCCGCCACGTCTGCTGCGGCTGCGCACGCATCCTCCCCGGCGGCGCCGCGGCCTGCGCCGCCTTGCCTTGCTCAGGTGATCCCTAGTCTCTGGTTGTGGTTGGTCCACTGATGACTAAGGTTTTTTCCCCGACATTTTTTTTTTGGGGAGAAGGTGGGCTTTTTGGTCGGAGTTTGCGCGCGGGTGGGGAAATTTTGGCCTATTTCCTTGTGGCGGGGAGTGGCGATAGGGTGGGGCCGTGGGGGTTGTCTCCGATGGTTGCGTGGGTGTGGGAGTTTGTTTGACGATAGGGTGTTCGACGGAATGCCTGAGGTGGTTTCCCTGAGATGCGGGGTTTGCGGCGGTTAAGGGTATCGGGACGTGGCGGCGAGGGCGCGAGGCAGCCACGGATTTGGCAACCCCGTGGTGGTGAGGGTGTGACGCCGGTCATCGGCCGATGAGCAGCAGTGGGCGGCCAGTTTACAACCCACAATCTGCAGCTGAGTAGGACAGCTGTCGGCAGGGGCGGAATGAATTACTGAAATTTGGTTATTGTTAGTTATAGTTATTCCTTCCCATGCTATGAGTTTTTCATAGTTCTTCATTTGAAGCATACTGAGACTTATCAGACTTATTGGCAGAATGGCAGAGCAGTTATTAATTTATGGTTTGACATTACATTCCTCATTTTTTTGTTTCAGTTTGTGAGGCCATCAATACCCAACATTCAACAGGTTGGTTCATGTGTTAATTAACATGGGATCCTGCCAATCTGCCATGATAAGCTCACAAGCGTCAACTGGCCGCATCATGCATATGCAATTCAAAGCTCCCCTATGAAATATGAATTTCTGAGTTCAAGTTTTTTGTTCTCTTTACCAGCACAAAGGCCTGATCCAGAAGCAAACCATACAGGAATGTTTTCTTTAAGGTACAATGTACTTATATTATACAATAGGGTATTTTGTTGTTAAAACTAAGGTCTTATTCTAGTAAAATACTAAAATATAATTGCTAACCACATTAATGACAAATCCTTACCTATTTTTTCAGGTCTGCTGCTTGTAAAATTCAAAGCCTACAGCGTCTTCAAGTGTCATTAACTGAGAAGGTATGAATTACGCTAATAATACTGTAACATAAAATGAGTCATCACTTGCTTAAAAAATGAGGCAGTTGCATGATCACTTACCATTGCAACATGTAGGTTTAGCTAAATATGCATTTATTCTGTAACCATATATGCGTTCCATGATAATAAATGCTGTTGAAGTTGGTTTGCCCTAACTCAAACCCCAAAGTAGAGTAGAATATTTGCATTATAAACTTCTAAAATGTCCACAAAAGATGTATCATTTAACATGTCATTTAATAATCAAGTGCTTAATGCATTAATGGAAAATTCAATCCTATCTTGTCGTTATCTTTCAGTATTTAGTAATTTACCCATCTGTTGAGAAAGCACTAGCCTAATTTCCACTGTAAGGTTTTTTAGTATTCTGAGGACATTCCTATGGCAGGCATGGCGTTCTCTGTGCAACACTCAGGTTGCACGCAAGAGCTATTTAAGACCAGGTTTATCCGCAAAAGGGAAAGAGTGTGATAAGGATCGTGCTCATACTTATGGAACAAGTTCCTCATATGACATCAACACAATTGACAATGTGCCCAGAAACAGTATCCCCTCCCAGGAAAGTATGCATCAGCACACTAAAAGTGGTACTCCAGAGAATAGTACAAGCTATCTGCCTGCAGGCACCAAGTCCTGCACAAGGACTTATCCGAACAATTATGTGGTGCAGGCAGATACCATTGCCACAAATCAAAGTAGTTTTGCCAAAACTGATGCCTATTTATTCAAGATTGCTCCTGTTGTTGACAACATGTGTTATGATGATAAGTTAGTTGCCATTGATGATGATGAGATTCTGGAAGTACATGCTTTCATCTCGTAAATTTATATTTCATCAACTGAAATTATTTGTGACAGATATAGTCCCTTTTTGTATTTTCTTCATCTGTTTAATTTATGTTTCAGAGTATTGACGTGGATCGAAAAGTAATGGAGCATTATCAAGCAAAAGATACACTAAGAGGGTCATCCCAGACTCCATTAGGAAAGTGCAACTTCTTCAATGGCTTTGATGAAACTGATTTACCGCTAGAACTCTCTGTAATATGTGATCATGGTAGCAAAGTAAGCCAAGTACCAATTAAATCATCATCATTATTGTAAGCAGGAGTTATTTCAGCATGTAAATTCACTATTCGCTGCTATACTTGTACAGCTAGCCTTTTGCCCAGAGGCAAAGTCTCATTTGCAGGAAATGAAGAATAACTTGATTTCAGTATCCAATGAACTTATTGAGGGTGGACTCAGCCCTCAACATTCTGAAGAACTTCTTCAAAAGCGGTTTGTTTTTTGGTCCTACTGATTAGTATGCCTCTCGTTGATATATTAGGTAGGATTGACTAGGTGTAGTATCCAAAATTAAACTTTGACAACTAATTTTCTCTAACAGCATATTGTACACAACTGCAATTAGGAAAAAGGAAAAATGCATAATCATGATTGTGGGAAAATACATTCAACTACAAACAAAATCGCGGTATTTTTTGATTGCAAACCCTACACCTTTTGTGGTTCAAACCATGAAGTTTGAATTTTGGAATGTGTTGTGGCCTTAAAAAATTTTACAGAAGGTATTTGCTTGTTATTGAGTAGCTTATTTCCACTAGCATTTCTGATGCTTTTTTATTGTTTCACTCTGCAGAGTACTTCTAAAGAAACATATTCAGCTACTTGCGGAGTATGCGGCTAGGTTAAACCAAGATGAGGAGAGACATATATCACATTCTATGGCCTCCACTACGGCTATTCAGGGCCATCACCCCCCTATGACCCCAATTAGCTCTTTTGTAAAGTATACTGATAGATTTCAATCTCAGGTTTACGTTAGGAATGAACCTGGGAACCTTTCATACCATTCTTCTGCATCCTGTTCCTATATGGATAGTTTAAGCACGCCATTCCCATCAGTACAGAGAGATTACACCCCTAGGATTATCGATATTAGTTACACTGAAGGTTCTGGTGATAAAAAATGGAGCAGCACACATTTTGCATGGACCAAGGAGCTCGAGGTTATTTTCTTCAAAATCAACAGTGATTACTTACACCATCATTTTTTGTACTAATGATTAGTTTTACTGCTTTGCCAGGCTAGCAACAAGAGAGTGTTTGGAAACCATTCTTTCCGCCCAAATCAGCGAGAAATAATCAATGCCACAATGAGTGGTCATGATGTTTTTGTTTTGATGCCAACAAGTGGTGGGAAAAGTTTGACATACCAGGTAATGAGTCATACTGCTTTGAATGAATCTATCCTTGATTGATACCATATTACCATTAAATATTTTATATTTAAATTTATATTGCTTGCGAGATGTCTCTTGGGGCATTGTAGGAGCCTCTCCTGCAGATTTTCCTAAAAAAAGATGTCTCTTGGGGATATTCTCTTATTATTATTTAAGATAATGTCATGTGATCTTTTTAAATAATCCTTTCTGCCATGATGTTGTTGTTGACACGGTGAACAAATGCTGCCCCACCATGACTTTTTGTCAATGTGATGTTAGAGATATATATTGCTTTACTGCTTTGTGTATTTTCCCCAAAGTATAAGGGGCTCTGTGCACCTGTACATGTATATATATTCTGGCATATGGCCTCTAGTCAATACAAGCTGCTATTCACACATGGTATCATAATATGATTTTCCCTACCGTCTTGTTCATGACGATTATCGACGCTCCTGGCTAGATCTGGCTTCCTTCCACCAGATCTAGCTTCCTTTCAGATAGATCCGACTTCCTTCTCGTCAGATCTGACTTTTCCTGACCGCTCCTAGCCGGATCCAACTTCTTCCCATCGAACCTAGCTTCCCCTTGCGCTGTTCGTCTCCAGGCTTGCTGCTTGCCGTCCCTTGTAACGGCCTTGCTTGCATCCATCTGCCCGCCACCAGCCGTCCCCTGCGATGGCCGCTAGCCTCGTCGGTGGACACTCCTCCCGCCGCTGGAAGACGGATGCCAGGCCACCGTCGCCTCCTGTCGCCGGCCTCTCCCACCAGACCGACACTTGCTTCTTTGTGGCCTAGAGGCATAGGAAAAGCAGATATAGGGTTGTTGTAAAAAAAGAGAGAAGAAAATTGCAGCAACTAGTCGCTTCCTTTGCGTTCTCACTGTTGTTTCACATCTCTTCAGGATGTTTTCGAGCAATGTTTCAGTTCCTCGGTGCTTGGTGATCTTTGATGGTGCCAACTACCGGTACTTCATGCAGCATATGCACATTCACATACGCGACCTTCGTCTTTAGGGTGTTCTTTGTGGTGATGTTCCTTGTCTGTCTCCCCTGGAGCCTCCGACGAAGCCTGTGCAACCGACAATTGACACTAGAGACCAGACAGTCGACTATTCCGAAGCTTTAGAGTTGTACCGTGATCGGTTATTTGACATTGCTCAGTGGGTGGATGACAATGCTCGCGTGGCATCTATTTTGATTGCTAGTGTGGAGTCCATGTTTTCTTCTAAGATTGTTGGGATCTCCACTGCCTTTTAGATGTGGACTCATCTTCGTCAAACCTATGAGCCATCAGGGGATGCGATTTATTTGTCTGTTATTCGCTAGGAGCAGTCTCTTTAGTAGGGTGATGCCACAGTTGATGCTTTCTATGCTCAGATGTTAGATGTGTGGTGTCAGTTCGACTCTCTTTTTGTTGCTGGTTGCCATTTTTGTCAGTGTTGCTTGGCTCTCCGTGCCTAGCGTGACTTCCGACGTCTCTATGAGTTCCTGACTCATCTTCGTCCAGAGTTTGAGCAGTGTCGGGCTTAACTGCTTGCTCGACACCCTTGTGTCACGCTTGTGGAGGCTCTTATAGAGTTGCGCTTAGAGGAGACTCGTCTGCGTAGCTCTGGATTGCTGCTTCTTCCTTTAGTGTTGGCTGCTCGTCTACCTATTGCGTCTACGTCTTTGACTACACCGTCATCTGCTCCTCATGTTACTTCCGTGCCCACCTTAGGTGGTGGTACCCGCCCTCGCTGTACCTACTGCAGCAAGGAGGGGCATGTTGAGGCGAACTACTACTGGAAGAAGAAGCATCTTCGATGTTCCTTTGGTGCTCCTACTTCGGCCACCTCCTCGACTACTTCGTTGACTGACATTCAACAGGAGATTGTGATGTTGCTTTGTTGCCTGGTTGCTACCTCTGGATCTGCACCAATGAGTTCTGTTGGTTCTGCTACTCTTTCTTCTATCATTGAAAGACCACCTCCTACGCAATCAGGTACTCCACCTTGGATTCTTGATCTAGGAGCATCTTTTCACATGACTTTTGATTCTTCCAGTCTATCCTGTTTCATTCTCTTATTTCTCCTCTTCATGTTGTTACTGCTGATGGTACTTCTCTTCCTGTTGCTGGTCGGGGCAATCTTAGCACTTCTTTTAGCATCCCCTATGTTGCTCATGTTCCCAACCTCACTATGCATCTCATGTCTGCTGGTCAGCTCACTGACCACGGTTGTCGTGTCATCCTTGATTCTGACGAGTGCTTTGATTGGTACTTTCCCCCGACACTATGATTCTTAGTGTCTATGGGAGCTTGATTGGCTTCGTCTTCCTTCCGCTGTCACCACCAGTCTTTCTGCTTCCTCGACTACTGGTTCTTTCCAGTAGTGACATCATCGTCTAGGTCATGTTTGTAGGTCACGATTGTCTTCTTTAGTTTGTCGTGGTCTTTTAGGGTTTATTTCAGGTGATATGTCCTTAGCTTGTTAGGGTTGTAAGCTTGGCAAACAGATTCACCTTCCTTATCCTCATAGTGAGTCTGTGTCTCAACGTCCTTTTGACATTATTCGTTCTGATGTATGGGGTCCGACTCCTTTCGTTTCAAAAGGGGGTCTAGTTACTATATTATCTTTATCGATTATTTTTCTCTTCATACCTAGATTTATTTCATGTCTTCTCGTAGCGAGGTGTTATCTATCTATAGGTAGTTTGCCACTACGATTCACACTCAGTTTGACACTCTCATTCGTGTTTTTCATGCTGATTCTGCTGGTGAATTTCTATTGGGACATCTTTGCTCTTTTCTTGCTGACCAGGGTACGTTGTATCAGTTCTCCTACCCCGGAGCTCATGCTCAGAATGGTGTTGCTGAGCGCAAGCATCGTCATCTTCTTGAGACTGCTCGCACGCTTATGCTTGCATCTTCCGTTCCACCTCATTTTTAGGCTGAGGTGGTCTCCATTGCCACATATTTGGTTAATATCCAACCCTCTTCCGCTCTCAAGGGCGGGATTCCTTTTGAGCATCTACGTGGTCGTCTTCCTGACTACTCCGCTCTTCGCCTTTTTGGCTGCATTTGTTACATTCTTCTTTCCCCTCGTGAACATACCAAACTGACTGCTCAATCTGTTGAGTGCGTTTTCCTTGGCTACAATGCTTGGCATAAGGGTTATAGGTTTTAGGACCCTGTTGCTCGTCGAATGCGTATTTCTCATGATGTTACTTTTGATGAGTTGCGTCCTTTTTATACTTGACCCACATCTTCCACTTCTTCAACATCATTGGTTGAGCCTTTGTCTTTTCTCACTTTTCCTATCACACCTATTTCTTCTGATCCTTCTTGGGCACCGTTGCCGCTTTCTCCTACTATGCCTTCTTTGGTGCCTTCCACGCCTTTGTCCTCCTTGTCTCATGCTCCTACTTCTTTTGGTCTGGTTGAGCCTTTTTCTTTCCACAACACTCGTCGTTCCCGTGCTGTCTCACATCCTGTTGAGCTGCTTTCTGATGAGCCATCTCCTTGTGATTCAACTCCATCCTCTCCTCGATACTCTCTTCGTGATCGCTAATAGATTTGACCTTCTAATCGTTTTTGTTATGCTGGTGCTGTTCCTGTTGAGTCATCTTATCGTGAGGCTGTTATTCATCAGGAATGGCAACATGCGATGACTAAGGAGCTTGCTTCTCTTGAGTGCACCAACACGTGAGATCTTGTTCCGCTTCCCCCATGTGTTCGTCCTATCATGTGTAAGTGGGTCTATAAGGTCAAGACTCACATTGATGGTTCCCTTGAGCATTATAAGGCTTGTCTTGTTGCCCATGGTTTCCAACAGGAGCATAGTCGTGACTATGATGAGACTTTTGCTTCGGTAGCCCACATGACTACAGTGCACACTCTTCTTGTTGTTGCTTCTATGCTGTAAAGTGAGCTGCAACCACACCCTTGACAGGGGTGTCTACTTTATTATATAGTCTAGAAGACTTGGCTGCCAAGATACATGTAGTTGGGCCACAGGCCTACATGCCCAATGGGCTGATGCTAATATATTCTAACACCCTCCCTCAGTCTAAGCTGGAGTGTCACGAACACAAAGACTGGACCTAAAGTCAGTGAACAGTTGTATAGGTAACCCTTTGGTCATGATGTCCGCGAACTGATGGGATGAAGGAACGTGGAGCACTCGGACCTGTCCCAAGGCAACCTTTTCACGGACAAAGTGAATGTCTATCTCAATGTGCTTCGTGCGACGATGATGAACTGGGTTGGCGGTCATGTAGACAGCACTGACGTTGTCGCAGTAGACAATTGTCGCAGAAGAGATGGAGGCGTGGAGCTCCTGAAGTAGCTGACGAAGCCAACATGTCTCCGCCACGGCGTGTGCCACAGCACGATACTCAGCCTCCGCACTTGAACGAGAGACCGTAGTCTGTCGTTTGGAGGACCAGGAGACCAAGTTGTCGCCAAGAAAGACACAATAGCCTGAAGTGGAGCGCCGAGTGTCTGGACACCCGGCCCAATCAGCGTCGGAGTAGGCGGTCAAGCTGGTGATGTTTCCTGCACCGATGTGAAGCCCGGTGGAGAGGGTGCCTTTGACGTACCGCAGGACACGTTTGAGCATCACAAGGTGAGGCTCGCGCGGGTCGTGCATGAAGAGGCAAACCTGTTGCACGGCATAGGCAAGATCTGGACGCGTTAGCGTGAGGTACTGCAGGGCTCCAGCGAGGCTGCGGTACTGAGTGGCATCCTCTACCGGAGCGCCATCCGTAGCAGAGAGCTTGGCATGAGTGTCCACAGGTGTTGCTGTAGAGTGACACTCAGCCATGCCGGCGCGCTGTAGTAGGTCCATGGCATACTGCCGTTGGGAGAGGAAGAGCCCATCAGCAGAGCGCGTGACAGAAATCCCAAGGAAATGATGAAGATCCCCGAGATCTGTCATGGCGAACTCGGAGTGAAGAAGCTCGTGGATGCGATGAAGAAGTGAGGTCGATGAAGCCGTCAGGATGATGTCGTCGACGTAGAGCAGCAAGTAGGCGATATCGGTACCCGCTTTGTAAACAAAGAGGGAGGTGTCGGAGGTCGAAGCGGTGAAGCCGCTCCGCTGGATGAAGCCGGAGAACCTCTGGTACCATGCTCTGGGTGCCTGCTTGAGTCCATACAAGGACCTTTGCAGGAGGCAGACATGGTCAGGAGCGGCCGCGTCCACAAAACCAGGCGGCTGCTGGCAGTAGACTGTCGCGTCCAGATGACCATGAAGGAAGGCGTTCTTCACGTCCAACTGATGAATTGGCCAAGAGCGGGATGTGGCGATGCTGAGGACAACCCGAATGGTGGCCGGTTTGACAACCGGGCTGAATGTTTCGTCGTAGTCGATGCCGTACTGCTGCGAAAACCCACGAACGACCCATCTGGCTTTATGACGAGCCAGAGAGCCATCAGCATGATGCTTGTGTTTGAAGACCCATTTGCCGGTGATCACGTTGGCGCATGGCGGTCGAGGGACAAGACGCCATGTACCATTGTCCATGAGCGCCTTGTATTCGTCAGCCATTGCTGCGCGCCAATTTGCATCGGCGAGCGCGGCGCGAATGTTGCCTGGCAGCGGAGAAGCCAGGTTGGAGGTCGCAGCAGTGAAGCCATACCGCTGCATGGGCGGCGGCAGTGAGCCCGTCTGGGAACGGGTCTCCCGTGCAGGGAGCGCCGGGACCGAGGGCACCACCTCTTGCGGTACCGAAGCTGGAGGAGGTACGTCTTCTGGTGTTGTTGCCGCTGCTGGTCGTGGTCGACGGTTGTAGCAGATACCGTACCGTCCTCGGATGGCTGCAGCAGGTGGTGGTGAGGCTGAAGATGAGGATGTAGCCTGCCGGGGTGCCTGGCCCAGCTGGTGAGCTGTACCGTGCCATAAGATGGCAGGGTCCAACCCAATAGCCTCGCTGGCATCATCTGGTGCGGATGAGGCAGGTGCCACCGTGGTCCGCGAGTGTCGATCGTCCGAGGTGGATGGGGTAGGTGCGGGAAGAATGTCCTGTAACAGAAAATCAAAAGAGTCCGGTCGGGGTTTGGAAACCGCGAACGGAAAGTGAGTCTCATCAAAAACAACGTGGCGGGAGATGATGATCTTGCGGGTGGAAAGATCAAAGCACCGGTACCCTTTCTGAGAAGAAGGGTAGCCAAGGAAAACACATGCTGCAGAACGAGGAGACAATTTGTGGGAAGCCGTGGCACTGAGATTTGGATAACAAAGACAACCAAACACCCGCAGGATGGAGTAGTCTGGCATTTTGTGGTGAAGAAGCTGATAAGGAATACCATTGTGTATAGATGATGAGGGCCGCCGGTTAATCAGGAACACAGCAGTGGAGAGGGCCTCGACCCAATAGGATGAAGGCATGGCAGCATGGATCAGAAGTGTGCGAACAACATTGTTCAGTGTGCGCAGCATCCGTTCAGCTTTGCCATTCTGGGCAGATGTGTAGGGACAGGAAGTGCGAAGCAGGATGCCACGACCTGCTAGAAAGATGGCAGTGGCTGAATTGAGAAACTCTGTCCCATTGTCTGCCTGAAAACAGCGAACAGGAAGACTGAATTGTGTGTGAACGTAAGCAACAAACTGAACAATGTGCCCATGAACTTCAGATTTATGTCGGAGAGGAAACGTCCAACAAAAGTGAGTGTAGTCATCAACTATCACAAGGTAAAATTTATAGCCAGAGATGCTCAAAACTGGAGAGGTCCAGACATCACAATGGACAAGTTCAAAAGCAGCAGAGGTACTGGATACAGAACTAGTAAATGGCAGCCTAGTGTGTTTGCCTAATTGACAAGCATAACAGAGGCGGCAAGCTGCGGTATTACACTGAATGGCTGAAAACTTCTTGAGAGTGTTGAGGACGGCAGGTGCAGGATGACCAAGACGGGAGTGCCACAACTCTGGAGAAGCGACGGCGACGTGGCAGCGAGGTGGCATATGGTGTGGAATGGTGTAGAGATCCCCGTTGCTATTGCACCGAAGAAGAACTGTCTTGGTCTGAAGGTCCTTAACAGAAAAACCAGAGGCATCAAATTCAATAGAGCAGTTATTGTCGCGAGTAAGCTGTCGAACGGATAACAGGTTACGGGTGAGTTGAGGAGCGACAAGAACATTATCAAGATGAAGAATACGATCAGCAAGTTGCAAAAGAGAAGTGCCACGACTAACAACGGGAATTGAATGGCCGTTACCGACCATAATGGAAGACGGAGGTGAGGAAAGATGAGAGTGCAGAATACCGTCGTTGGAGGACATGTGAGAAGTTGCTCCGCTGTCCATGACCCAGGATGGGGGCCCTCCCTGGACTGCCATCTGATTGAGGGCAGCAATCAGGGCAGTTTGATCCCAGCTGTTTGAAGATCCAAACGCCGGAGGACTCCCAGCAGCGTTGAACTGAGGGTGAGGTGCGAAGGCAGGATGCGCCTGGGCAGGTGGCGCACCCCACTGCACAGTGTGCGCCTGTGCAGATGGCGCACCCCACTGCTGAGGAAGAACAGGAGGTGGCGCACCCCACTGTTGCTGCCGAGGAGGCCACTGGTTGGCCCAAGGGTTGTAGCAACCCCAAGCAGCAGCCGGTGGCGGTGCAGGACGCCCGCCGGGTCCACTGTTTTGGCCGCCAAACCCGCCACCACGTTGCTGCTGGTTGTGGCGTCCACCGCCGCCACGGCCGCGACCACCCTTCCCTTTGCCCCCTCGTCCGTGGCCACCGTTTCCACGGCTGTGGGTTGGCGCAGACGCGGTGCGAGTGTTGCCCGGCAGTGGACAGGGAGGTGTAGTGGAGGCAGCAAAGAGTGAAGCCGAGGTTTCACTGCTCTCGGTGCCAAGACGAAGTTCCTTGACCCGAAGAGTGTTGGTGGCAGACTTGAAGTCAGGCAGAGGTGAAGTTGTGGCGATGATGTCGGCGGTGTTGGCGAAGCGAGGGTTGAGTCCACGCAGCAGGTTGAGCACAAGCTGCGCGGGGGGGATGGTGTGGCCAACCTCCCGAAGAGCATCTGCCGTGCGTTTCATCTGCTGGGCATAGGCGTCGATGGAGAGATCTCCCTGGGACAGATTGTGAAACTCCTGCTGCAGGACAACAGCTCGAGATTCCTTGTTAGCCTGAAACAAAGTCTCGATGGAGAGGTAGAGAGCCCGCGCATCCTGATCGGGTTCCATGGTGAGGTCGAGGACAGAGTCGTCGACTGAGCCGTACATCCAGCCACGGATGCAAGCGTCCGGCTGAGACCACATGGGATCACCCGGACGTGCGACCCCCGTGCCGTCGACGTGGTCGAGCAGCCCGTACTTGGCGCAGAGGGCGGTGAAGAACGCCTTCCACTTGGAGTAGTTAGGGCGCTCGAGGCTGAGGTCGATCGGCACGTGCAGTTTCACGTTGACTGCAGCGTATGCAGTGAAGACGGGAGGAGCTAGAGCAAGCCCCAGCCCACCGGAGTCCTGGGAGTTCAGGACGCCGTCGGAAGTTGATGAACCCGAAGGCGTCGTCATGGCGGAGTAGCTTCACAGTACGGCGGCGCGACAGGGTCGGGCGGCCGGGTGGTGCAGAGGCGCTGGAAGCAGCAACGCCGGGGGAAGGAAGAAGCCACCAGCCAGAAAGAAGGAGACAACAGAGAGAAGGTAGCAGAAGGTGGGTGGGTGAGGATATCAGAGACTGCTCTGATACCATGTAAAGTGAGCTGCAACCACACCCTTGACAGGGGTGTCTACTTTATTATATAGTCTAGAAGACTTGGCTGCCAAGATACATGTAGTTGGGCCACAGGCCTACATGCCCAATGGGCTGATGCTAATATATTCTAACATATGCGTCAGTGGTCTATCTCCTAGCTTGATGTCAAGAATGCCTTTCTTAATGGTGAGTTGCATGAGGTCTACATGCGCTTACCGCCTGGGTATTCTGTTCCTGATGGTATGGTTTGTCGCCTCTGTCGCTCTCTATATGGCCTTAAGCAAGCCCCTCAAGCTTGGTTTGAGTGTTTTTCTTTTATGATCATTGCTGCTGGCTTTTCTGCTAGTGTTCATGATCATGCGCTCTTTGTTCATACTTCCTCTCGTGGTCGGACTCTTCCTCTCCTGTATGTTGATGATATGATCATTACAAGAGATGATTTTGAATATATTGCCTTTGTGAAGGCTCGTCTCAATGACTAGTTTCTTATGTCCGATCTTAGTCCTCTTTCTTACTTCCTTGGGATTGAGATTTCTTCCATTGTTGAGGGCTACTTTATGTCGCAAGAGAAGTATGTTCAGGATCTCCTTCATCGTGCTTCTCTCACTGATGAGCGCACTGTTGAGACTCCTATGGAGCTTAATCTTAAGCTTTGACCCTCTGATGGTGAGCCTCTTGTGGACTCCACTCGCTACCGCCATCTTGTCGGGAGTCATGTTTATCTTGGTATTACTCGTCCCGACATTTCTCATGTAGTGCACATCCTCAGTCAGTTTGTTTCAACCCCTACTCAGCTCCACTATAGTCATCCCCTGCGTGTCTTATGCTACCTTTGTGGGACCATCTCTTGTCGTCTCTTCTTTCCGCACTCCACCTCTTTATAGCTTCGTGCATATTCTGATGCTATTTGGGCTAGCAATCCTTCTGATCGTCAGTCTCTTTCTGCCTACTGCATTTTTCTTGGTGGTTCTCTCATTGCATGGAAGACTAAAAAGCAGGTTGCAGTTTCACATTCTAGTGCAGAGGCTGAGTTACGGGCCATGGCGCTGTTGACTGCGGAGCTCAATTGGTTACGATGGTTACTTGAGGATTTTGGTGTCTCTTCTCCCGCGCCTACTCAGACAGTACAAGTGCTATCAGTATCGCTCAGGACCCGATGAAGCGTGAGTTCACTAAGCATATTGGGGTTGATGCTTCTTAGTTCTTACACACGGACACAAATACAAGATGAGGTGATTGCTCTTCAGTATGTTCCTTTTGAGCTTTAGTTGTCTGATTTCTTCAGAAGGCACAAACTACAGCTCAACATAGGTTCTATCTCTCCAAACTCAGTGTGGTTGATTCCCCATGAGTTTGAGGGGGGGGGGGAGGATGTTAGATATATATATATTGCTTTACTGCTTTGTGTATTTTCCCCAGAGTATAAGGGGCTTTGTGCACTTGTACATGTGTATATATATTCTGGCCTATGGCCTCTAGTCCCTACAAGCTGCTATTCACACATGTGACACTGTTGTTGTCCACTCTGACACTGCCAGCATGACCAAAAGGTTTAAAATTTAAAACATATCCTCTTGGCTTATGATTTTTATGAAACTGTCACTCACATTTCTAATGTTCAAATAAAATTGGTAATAAACAAGTATTTTCAATGAGCATTTTAAGTTTTATTCATCAATGCTCTAGGAAGATAGTTTTGAGAATTATATGGTAGGTGTTGTGAAATAGTTAATGTTCTTGCAAAAAAGCATCCTGACAGTTTATCCTAATTTTGTTACTAATTCCATCTACATTATTCTTTTCTATATTATTAATCATTAATACTCATGAGTTACTTTCCAGCTTCCAGCTCTTATTTGCAATGGCGTTACATTGGTAGTTTCTCCTCTTGTTTCACTCATCCATGATCAGATCATGCAGTTGTTGCAGGTAATGGGTCATTTCATTTCCTTGTACATATTTATTGATGCATTTCTAATTGCTCAGGCCTTGTTTAGAGCAGGCAAGTATTTCTGCAACTTACCTCACTGCCAACATGGAGTGGTCTGAGCAGCAGGAGATATTAAGAGAACTAATGTCTCCTACATGCACCTACAAGTTGTTATATGTCACACCTGAAAAAATAGCCAAGTAAGTGTAATTTTGCAGTGGATCAGAAGCCGTAGTTACATTTTGATGCAGCTATATGATCTCTTGACTGCCGGTCTGCCGTTTCAGAGTTAGTCTTTTGAGATATAGTGTAACTCTTAAGGAATTTAAGCTTCATAATGGGCTGCTGTCAGTATGTCATACTATTCCGCAGTTCATGTTTCCAAATCTACACTCTACACCAGTATTTATTGAAATTCTTTGTTTTCCTTTATGAAGTTTAACCGGCTTTAGCTCTGTATTAGCTTGTCACTTATGCAATTACCCTTTTCTTTTGTTGTATGTGTCTTATCAATTCATTTGTGTAACCCAGAGCAATTTCCTGAGTACAGGAGTGATGTTCTGTTGAGGCATCTGGAAAATTTATATTCACGGGGTCATCTTTCTAGAGTTGTCATTGATGAAGCTCATTGTGTAAGCCATTGGGGTCATGATTTCCGACTTGATTACAAGGTACTTTCTACAGGAAGAGATGTTTTTGTATTAAATAAAGATAATCTTTTGATACAGTTTTTATGATGTCAGCATCTAGGCATTTTAAAACAGAAGTTCCCACAGACGCCAGTCCTGGCCTTGACTGCAACAGCAACTGCTAGTGTTAAGGAAGATGTTATGCAAGTTCTAGGCCTTGCAAACTGCATTGTTTTCAGACAAAGTTTTAATCGTCCAAATCTGAGGTAAGTCTGCGAGTCTGTCATACATTGACCTACAACTTCTATTGTACCAGACAATCTCAACTTAAGTTTTGCAGGTATTTTGTATTGCCCAAGACAAAGAAGTGTGTTGAGGATATTGATAATTTTATACGTGCTAATCACCCTAAAGAATGTGGCATCATATATTGCCTTTCAAGAATGGATTGTGAGAAAGTGGCTGAGAAATTAAGGGTTATTTCTTGAATCTATAAATTAATCAAGCCCACTATACTTTTTGAATGCTTAATCATTTATTGTTATTCAGTGGTTCGAATTATTCCTCAATTCTTTCAGCATCTACATGTCTTTTCCTGGATTTTGAATCCAATATTCCTATTAGGGTCAGCCCTCTTGTAAAAGGTTGTACCTTGGTAGTATAACTAATGTATTATTAGTCCACAATTTCTACATAACTCAAGTTTCTTGCCTAAAATTAGTACCGATTCTCCTATCTCTCTAGCTACATCTGTTTTGAAGATTGCAGAGCATTAACAATTGTATGTCTATGTTGAGTTTAGTTGGCGTGCAAGCTCTTCAGTGATCTGTACGTCCCTCCCCAATTCTGCAAAAGGTACACACATAACACATTAGACCAAAAGATATAAAGAAGCAAGTGGGTAATACAAGGTTTGGTTACTGCACGGTTCAAGTGGGTAATATAAGGTTTTGGGTATTCAGAAATTGTATTGTATCATATTTTCTGTCTCATTGAGGGCTTAGACCCCCGAGGGCGAGGGGTAACCTGTTGGTCACTGATTTTCCTGGTGTTCAATGGTAGCCCTGTACCTGTAGTCATATGTTCTAAGGTATTCTTGTTTGATTCCGCTATTATTTTCTATTTTATGTTGATTGGAGTTAGAACTTAGAAGTAATGCATTCAGTATTGAATCAAATTACAGAATTAGGAGAACAACATTAAATAATTTTCTACAGTAACCGTAACCCACAGAATGCTAGAAACCAAAGCAAGTGGGTCCAGGAATAAAATTTGTGATTTTTGTAGCTGTAGTTTCATTATTCACCTACACAGGCAGTCATGTTAGTACTTGATGTCTTTAAAATGGACAAGCTCACAAGCCTAATAGATTATTGGTGTAAATTCCAAGTGATATACATGGAATTGATCAGATTATGGAACTTTGATGAATTAGTAAATCACCAGTGCTTAGCATTTGAATTTCATGGGCAGTGCAGCTATAGACCTGTGTTGTCATTGAAACTTCTGACCGCTTCCTGTTTCTCTACCCAGGAATGTGGCCATAAGGCATCACACTATCATGGTAGCATGGATCCTAACGATAGAGCATATGTCCAGAATCAATGGAGCAAGGATAAAGTCAACATAATCTGTGCTACAATTGCATTTGGGATGGGTAACTAGATTTTCATAAAATCTGTACATACCTATTATTTATTGGTACCTCGTCCTAATTGTAATGTTGCAGGTATTAATAAACCTGATGTCCGCTTTGTTATTCATCATTCCTTGCCCAAATCAATTGAAGGATATCATCAGGTATTTCCTGTAGGAAAGGGTAGAATGGATGGTTGATTCCTCTCCCTAGGGTTGGGAGGATAGAAGAAGAAGAGCCTTACAGGAGGGGCCCACACACTAGATAGGGGGGCCCACACACCAGAGACACACACACACTAACACACTCTAACACCCCCCCGCAGTCAAAACTCCGCTGCGCAGCGGATGTTGAGACTGGAGCGGAACTCAGAGAAGGTGGAGGAAGGCAAGCCCTTGGTGAAGATGTCGACGAACTGGGAGGTGGTGGGAACGTGTAGAACACGGACATCTCCCACGGCGACACGATCACGGACGAAGTGGAGGTCGATCTCCACATGCTTGGTGCGCTGGTGCTGGACGGGGTTGGTGGAGAGGTAGACAGCGTTGACGTTGTCGCAGTAGACCAAAGTACTCCTAGCGAGGGGGCTGTGGAGTTCCTCGAGGAGCTGCCGGAGCCAGGATGCCTCCGCCACCCCGTTGGCAACAGCGCGGTACTCAACCTCGGCACTGGAGTGGGAGACAACAGGCTGCCGCTTGGATGACCAAGACATGAGGTTGCCACCAAGGAAGACGGCATAGCCGGAGGTGGAGCGACGCGTGTCCGGGAAGCCCGCCTAGTCGGCGTCAGTGTAAACCACGAGCTCAGCAACCGGAGAACGCCGAAGGTGAAGCCCGAACTCGAGGGAGCCGCGCAGATAGCGGAGAATCCGCTTCATAGCGATAAGGTGCGGGTCCCATGGGTCGTGCATGTGAAGGCACACCTGCTGCACATCATAGGAGATATCCGGCCGAGTGAAGGTGAGATATTGAAGGGCACCAGCGATGCTTCGGTAGGAAGTGGGATCATCCACTGGTGTACCCTTGGTACTGGAAATCTTGGCCTGAGCATCAACTGGAGTGGAACATGGCTTGCAGTCAGTCATCCCGGCGCGGTGAAGGACATCCAATGCGTACTAGCGTTGGTGAAGGAATAGACCATCAGTGCGGTGTTCCACTGTCACCCCAAGAAGTGATAGAGCACACCAAGATCCTTCATGGCAAACTCCCGCTGCAACGAGGAGACAACCCGCTGAAGTAGAGACTGGCTGGAGGCAGTGAGAACAATGTCATCCACATAAAGCAGCAAGTAGGCTGTGTCACCACCGTGGTGGAGGACAAACAGAGAAGTGTCGCTCTTGGCTTTGCTGAACCCCAAAGTCACCAGGAAGGAGGCAAACCGACTGTACCAAGCCCGAGGAGCCTGCTTCAGACGCAGACCATACAGAGACTTGTTGAGCCGACAAACAAGCTCAGTGTGAGCGGGATCCACAAAGCACGCAGGCTGGCTACAATACACAATCTCTGTCAGGGTGCCATGAAGGAAAACATTCTTCACATCGAGCTGGTGAACTGGCTAGGACCGCGAGAGTGCCAGGGAGAGAACAGTCCGGATAGTGGCAGGCTTCACCACTGGGCTGAAGGTCTCATCGTAGTCAACTCCAGGGCGCTGGGTGAAACCCCAGAGGACCCAGTGAGCCTTGTACCGATCCAGCGTACCATCTGCCCGGCGTTTATGTGTCCAGATCCACTTGTCGGTGACCACATTGCAGCCAGAGGGACGAGGCACCAAGTCCCAGGTCTGATTGGCCAGAAGGGCCGCATACTCTTCCTCCATAGCATGGCGCCAGTGTGGATCCGCCAGAGCGCCACGGACGGTGGAGGGTAAAGGAGAGACCGGTGGCTCCGCAGTAGCGGAGAGGATCAGACGGTCAACCGGACGAAGGAACCCCACAGCCCGTCGAGTCACCATCGGGTGAGTGTGGCGGGGATCGTGGTGAAGGATGGGCAGGTGGTACACCGGCGGCTCGACGGGAGAGCGGGCTAGTGCAGCAACCGTCGGGCGGCGCCGGTAGACACGAACAGGGTCGGCGTAGCGGGAAGTAGATGTCGGGCCCACACGTGGCGAGGCAGGCGACACTGGGACACGTGGTGCGGCCGAGGCCATGTCGGGTGCGGCAGGCGAGGCCGGGGCCACGCATTATGCCGGAGGCAGCAGCGGGCTGACCCCGGGCACAGGAGGCGATAGGGAAGTGGCCTCGCGCGGCACAGCCGAGGACTCCGGGGCCGCGCAAGGCGCGGAGGGCAACGCCGGCGGTGGGGGAGTGGCCGCACGTGCCACAATCGAAGGTGTCGAGGCCACGGACGGTGCGGCTGGCAGCCCTGCTGCCACACTAGGCTCGCCAGACGGCGGGGGAGCCGCCGGAACAGCTGGAGGTGTACCTGCAGAAGGCAAAGGTGGCTGAACCACCGGGTCAGTAGAAAACAGAGATTCCAACTCAAGGCTGGAGGTGGGGGTGGAGTCGGTGGAGAAAGGAAATACCGACTCAGTGAAGATGACATGCCGTGAGATAAGAACACGACGAGAGGATAGGTCAAAGCAACGGTACCCCTTATGGTCGGGGGAGTAGCCAAGAAACACACAAAGGGTCGAGCGGGGCGCAAGCTTGTGAGGAGCAGTGGCGGAAGTGTTGGGATAGCAGGCTCACCCGAAGACACGAAGGTGAGTATAAGAAGGAGGGGTACCGAACAAGGCATGGTGAGTAGTGGGAGCGCATGTGGCCTTAGAAGGCAGGTGATTGAGCAAGTAGGTGGCAGTGAGGAGGCTCTCAGCCCAGAAGCGAGCGGGAGCAGAGGCCTGAAAAAGCATAGAGCGCATAACATTGTTAATGGTACAAATCATGCGCTCAGCCTTGCCGTTCTGAGGGGAGGTGTAGGGGCACGACATGCGCAACTGGACTCCCTTAGAGAGGAAGAAAGCCCGAGAAGCAGAGTTGTCGAACTCACGCCCATTATCACACTGAACCGCCTTGATGATGACACTGAACTGAGTGGACACCCACGCAAAGAAGTGAGTGAGAGAGGGAAAGGCATCAGACTTGGACCACAAAGGGAAGGTCCAAGAATAGTGAGTGAAATCATCAAGAATCACCAAATAGTAATTAAAACCAGAAACACTTGGGATCGGGGATGTCCACAAGTCACAATGAATGAGATCAAAAGGCCGAACAACATGTGAGGAAGAGACAGGAAAAGGTAAACGGGTATGACGACCTAACTGGCACACATGACAAATATGCCCACTAGCATCCCTAGTACAAGAAATAGAGGGGCTACTACAGAGCTGATTCAAAACGTCAACGCCGGGGTGACCAAGCCGGCGGTGCCAGAGAGTGGAGGAAGTGATGGCGGCAAGCACGGACGAAGGGGAAGCCAAAGGAGGGGCAACTGAGGATGGAAGGCGAAGGGTGTAGAGAGGGCCAGTGCTGTCACAACGGAGAAGAGACCGTCGTGTGGCCAAATCCTTCACCGTCAACCCGCAAGGATCAAACTCAACGGAACAGGAGTTGTCAGAGGTGAATTGACGAATAGAAAGAAGATTTTGAACGATATCAGGGGCAACAAGAACGTTGGGAAGACAGAAAGAACCACATGGAGCCACATGACCCACAGAGGTGACCGGAAAAGAGGACCCATTTCCAACCATGATGGAAGAGGGGTACGATGGGTGGGGCTGCCTGCTGGAAGAGAGAAGACCGACGTGCAGAGTGACGTGGAAGGAGGCTCCCGAGTCGGCCACCCAATCCATGGAAGCGGGCGGTGGGCAAGAGGACAGCATACAAGCCGCTTGGTCCCACCCACTGGACCACGATGCCCAAACCGGAGGTGGTGGGTGCAGCACCGGTGGAGGAGGAAGTAGCTGCACCGGTGGAGCCAAGGGTAGGGACAGCAGCTGCTGAGCCAGCCCAGTGAGCATGGTCGCCGGTGCTGGGGGCGACCAAGGAGCCCCATCAGTAAACTGCCTGGGTCTCATGGAAGAAGTGGCAGGGAGACTGGCGGCGATGCCTAGGGCCAGGACATCCGCGTCGACCGAGTCGAGGGCAGAACCGGCCTCGGTGGCGCTAGATCTGTACGCGGGAAAATCGGCGGCCAGGGAGGAAGGAGCCCCGGTGGCCAACAGACGGCACGGGAGGGTAGCCCCGGCAGCTAGGGAGGGGTGGCCGGCGGCGGCGGCCGGGGAGGGGCTCCCTGTGGCAGTGTCCAGAGAGGGGCGCGTGGCGGCGGCAGCATCTAGGGAGGGGCGTGCAGCGGTGGCGGCGTCCAGGGAGGCGGCGGCAGCCAAGGAGAGGCGCCCGACCGAAGCTGCCAGAGAGGGGCGCCCGACGATGTCCAGGGAGGTGGCGGCAACCAGGGAGGGGCGCCCGGTAGGGGCAGCCAGGGACATGCGGCACGGGAGGGCAGCCCCGGCGGCCAGGGAGGGGTGGCCGGCGGCGGCGGCCAGGGAGGCGCTCCCTACGGCGGCGACCAGGGAGGGGCGCGCGGCAAGGGCAGCCAGGGACAGGCGGCACGGGAGGGCAGCCCTAGCGGCCAGGGAGGCGCTCCCTGCGGCGGTGGCTAGGGAGGGGCGCGTAGCGGCGGCGGCGTCTAGGGAGGCGGCTAGGCCGAAGGGGGAGGGGAGCCTGGCGGCGGGGGCACCAGATCTGGCCGTGGGACCGCCGGATTCGGTCGTGGCGGCGGCGGCGGCGCTGGATCTGGCCATGGCGGCTCCGGATCTGGCCATGGCAGGGGCCTGCCGGCCACCAGGCCGAAGGGGAGAGGGGTGCTCACCGGCCATGGCGGCGGCGGCCTGGTGAGGGGAAAGGGGATAGCCTAGGGCTCTGATACCATGTAGGAAAGGGTAGAATGGATGGTTGATTCCTCTCCCTAGGGTTGGGAGGATAGAAGAAGAAGAGTCTTACAGGAGGGGCCCACACACTAGACAGGGGGGCCCACAGACCAGAGACACACACACACTAACACACTCTAACATTTCCAATGACTGCATGCACAATGAAATTGCATAATTTAAACTGTTTGATGACCAACATTCATATAGGAGTGCGGGCGTGCTGGAAGAGATGGTCAACTTTCATCTTGTGTGCTGTACTACAATTATTCTGACTATGTGAGTCAGCTACTCAACTAGTTATTTGTATCGTCAGTTTTTCTGTATCTTCATATCTCATCATAAGCAAGTAATTTTCCTGTAAAAACTTCTAGATTCGGCTCAAACACATGGTTACACAAGGAGTTGTAGAGCACGTAACATCGGCATCAGGAGGAGGCTCTTGTCATGAACAAGCGCTTGAAACACATAAGGATAATCTCCTGCGAATGGTATCTATCATTCCATATGGATGCTTGCTTGTGCATGTTTGAAGTTTGAAAGCCATCATAACTATCATATTTTCTCTATCCGTAGGTTAGTTACTGTGAAAATGATGTGGACTGCAGACGTCTGCTACAGCTGATCCACTTTGGAGAGATGTTTGATCCTTCATTTTGTGCAAAAACATGTGATAATTGCTTGAAAGAATTGAGATGGGTCGAGAAAGATGTGACCAGCATTGCTAGACATTTGGTATGTTGACAGCTGTGCCCTCCTGAGCACATCACATGCACACACTTTTGTCTGAAACTAACATTCTTGTGTTGTTTCTTTAGGTCGATCTGGTAATGATGACAAGACAAACATATTCAACATCTCATATCCTTGAAGTTTACAGAGGTTCAATGAACCAAAATGTATGTATTTCGCAAGTACTCAATGCCATTCTGTTCTGAGATTCATTATTTTGATTACATTACCACCAGTGGCTACTGCCAGTACCATGATAATACACTCATGGTCTAGTAACTCATCTTAGTTTACTGCTGTTGAAGTCATGTTGGCAAGGAAAACCACATATTAGGAGAGTATCTGAAAGTACATCTATTACGACTAACCAGGTCAAGAAGCACTGCCATGATACTTTGACTCTTCATGGAGCTGGGAAGCATCTAGCTAAAGGCGAGGCAGCAAGAATATTGCGGCATCTAATAACTGAGGGAATACTTATTGAGGATGTTAAAAAGAGTGAAAACATGTATGGAACTGTATCCTCTGTCTTAAAGGTGAAAATACTTGGCATTTATAATGGCTTATTTTGAGACAAAATTTACTAATTCTTTCTTTTCTTTAATCTTCTAGTATCTTCCTTGGTCTAATACATATGTTCTCCTTCGTGTTTTTTTGTTGAGCAGGCTAATCATAAGAAAGTTGATGATCTTCGCTCTGGCAAGCACAACATTGTCCTCAAGTTTGTTTTCTTTCTTTGCACATTATTTATCTTTGTTTGTCCCTTCATATTTGCTTGACACACATTGCTGTGTTGAGAAACATTGTATTTTTGTTACTCCAGTTTATCATATCTTTCTTTTTCATGAATTTCACATTTGAAATCTGCTTATGACTGATCATTAAATTCGGATGTCTTATGAAAATGTTGAAAGCTGATTTTATGGTCTTTTGAGATGTACAGCTTGAAACTGGTAAACAGTCATTTTATTTGTCATTAGGAATTTTCCTAGTTTGTTCAGGTTTTGATGAATGAGGTCATTCTGGTTTTGCAACTCCAACTGCTTTAGGACCTTCATGCAGGCTCAAAATTGGTTGATTTAATTTTATTTCACTTTCCCACAGTCAGTGATAAACACTATGGTTTCTCACATTCGCATGACACATCATTTTGTTCTGTTGTATTATTTTAAAAAATGTGGCCATGTGGGTATGAATTCTGGTGTTACCAAAAATTAGTTTGTGAACTAGAATCTTCTCAACATTTTTTGGAGAGTACAACTGAGTATGCACATCTCACACATGCCCCACTGATGACTCCACTCATTTAACACAAATGTACACGTCACAATAATTTTGGAACAATAGGAAATTAAATTTAGAACCACAAGAAATATAAATAGTCAAACAAGTCCATACTCCATTCATTATAAACAAACATACATAAGCCAATTTATTTCCAACATATGTCCAATATTCTATTCTTAGAGCTGCCAGACTTCACACATGCTCCTACTCTTCTAGCGCTCCTCACCTTCCACAGGCCTCCTCACCCCTCCCCCTCTTGCTCCTGCTCCTCCCTCCCCCTCCACTAGCCTCCTTCCTCTCCGCCCGTTGCTCCTCTCCCTCTTGCTTCTCGCATCACTTCCTGGTTGAGACGATGCTTGCCAGCGCCAGCGCCACGAGGCCTCTTGTCCTTAGCTTCTAAATCAACTCTTGTGTCAAGAGCCTCGGTCCCTAGGATGGGAGGCCCTTGGCTGCGGAGCTCGTAGTCGGTGCAGAGTGGAACCCCTTGCTGTGCTATCGTGAAGAACAGAGCGAGTCTAGATAGAAACAGAGGGGGATTACAAAATAGAACTTATTGCTTGCCTTTCCCTTAAGGGCTTACATCTTTATTTATAGTGCTAAACAGATCTAATCATGGAAATACTAATCAAGGAATCAAATCTTTAACTACCAATTATAAACTTTAACAAATATAGTAGCTAATCTCTTAGGGGCCGGCTCGACCTGCTGCCCTAGGCCTTGCGCCCTCCTTAGGTTGGGCTCAACTCTAGTGCCGACCCCATATGACATCTCTCCCCCTCGACAAGCAGCTCGTTCTTGAGCTGAAATGAGGGGTAACGACTGATGAAGTTGTCAACGTCCTCCCAAGTCACCGAGCTGGGTGGTTTGCCATTCCATTGGATCAACAACTAGCGAACCCCCTGGCAAGACGAGAGCGCACCGCTTTCTCTGGCTCAAGTACTATGGCTCCATTGTGCGTGAGAGGTAGAGGCGTTGGGACTATTGGCAGTGTCTCGATGAACTTCTTGAGCAAGCCCACATGGAAGATGTCGTGGAGGCGGGCTCGAGGAGACAGCTCCAGGCAGTATGCCACTTTTTGTTGATGACCTCGCTGATGTGGTACAACCCACAGAAATGCGGTGAGAGCTTCCCTTTTGTCGGCACCTAGAGAGAAGCTAGGGCGTGGAGTCGGAGACGGAGCTAGACCCGTTTGTCGACGGTGTAGCTAGCGTCACAATGTTTCTTGTCATATTGAAATTTGTAGACAGTCTGGGCTTGCTCAAGATGATATCAGACATCAGCAAGGAAATTGTCGTGGTCGGCCATGCCTTTTGCCACAGCGGCCACCCGAGACTCCCCCAACTTGTATGAATGGATGGAGGGGGGTCACGATCGTAGACCACTCGGAATAGGGTGTCCTTCAGCGCTGACTGGTATGCTGTGTTGTAGATATATTACGCCCAAGGTAACTAGCGTAACCACTGGCGGGGTCGATCTCCGGTGAAGCAGTGGAGGTACATGATGATGACTTTGTTGGCTGTTTCAGTCTAACCATCGGATTGAGGATGGAAAACAGACGTCATGTGAAGCTTGGTCCCTATGAGCTTCATGAGTTCGTGCCAAAACAACGACGTGAACATTGAATCTTTGTCGGAGAAAATGGACCTTGATACTCCATGGAGGCGAATGACCTCCACAAAGAAGGCTTGTGCCACTGATTCAACAGTTGACCATTGTTAAGAGCACTGATTTGCCTCTCGGGGAAGAGCTTCCACGAAGTTGATCTCGATGTTGGCCCAAACCGATGTCGGTACTGGCAGGGGCAGGAGTAGTCCAGCCGGGTGGAGGTGTTCGGACTTGTATTGTTGGCATGTGGCACATGTGCGGATGTAATCTTGAACTACCATGTGTAGCAGTGTTCTTACGGCGGTAAGGTGAGGTGAGGCGACCTACCCCCTTCCAACCGCCTAGGCGAATTAGGCGCGCGGTGAGGTGATGCCATGCACACAATACTAGGGAGAGAATCTAGAGTAATAGCTACTGATAGATTTTATTTAAGCACTAATAATGCCCAGAACATTAGAATAGAAACCATGAAACGTACCTACTGGCTGCCCATAACACTAAACAGAAACAACTCAGAAGCAGAAGCAAGCCTATAAAAATATCGACTGAGAGGGACGGGAGCCTAGAGGAGGGAACCCAGCTACATCCTAGAGTGGATCTGCGGATTGGAGGGAACCCAGTTGGAGCCTAGAGGAGGAACCCCAGCTGGATCTTGGAGGGGATTTTCGGACTGGGTACTGGCCGACGGTCGTCGGGATCTCTCGTGTGTCGTCACTGGCGCCGTCCTCTTTCTCTTCCATTGCCACTTTTCTCACCGTGCGTTGCTGCTTTTCTTGTTCCGCACGCTCGCTGCTTTTCTCCCGCACACTATTGCTTTTCTCCATGCGCGCACATTCTGTAGCTTTTCTCATGCGCGTGTTTGCTGCTTTCCCACGCGCAACACTGATTTTCCCCTGCACGCGCTTCCCACCCGCGCGCCATGCGGCGTCGCCACAGCCTTAAGTCGTTGTCATAGCCATCAGGCAACGCTTAGGCGACACCATACTCCTTCCAGTTACGACGACTCCAACGCCCAGAGAAAAATGTCGCCTTGGGACCTAGGCGATGACTAGGCGACACCATAAGAACCATGATGCATAGTCTAGGCGAGTGAATGTCTCGACGCAGTCGGTGCAGAGTGCACTGGATGCCCTCATGCCCGTCGTCATGGACGACAGACAAGACTTCCTAGAGTAGCGGAGAGGCCGGTGGAATGTAGAGCCGCTCATTATAGGCGACTAGGCTATCGATGACAGACCACTGCGCTTGGCGCTGAGACGGCGATGTCGTCGCGTAGGGCGACCAACACAGGGTCGGTGGTGTTGGCTTGGCGGAGGCGGTTGATGTAGTCGCGGCGGGAGAGAGCATCGGCCACCGTGTTGGAGCTCCCTATCTTGTACTCGATGACGAAGTTGAACCCAAGTAGCTTGCCTACCTAGTGATGTTGCGGTATAGTGGCCAAGCGTTGATTGAGTAAAAACTTAAGATTGAATTGGTTGATTCGTTCAAAGAATCGGTGACCCCATAGATATGGTCTCCAATGTCGGATGGCAAGGATGAGCCTAATGAGCTCCCTTTCGTAGGCCACGAGGGATTGGTGTCGAGGGGCAACCGACTAACTGAAGAAGGCGATCGGGTGCTGTTCTTGTAGCAAGACGACCCAAAGCCATGGGTCGAGGCATCACACTCGATGATGAACTGCTTGGAGAAGTTGGGCATGGCAAGCACTACGACAGATGTGATGGCTGCCTTGAGAGCTTGGAACATGCTGTTCGTCGCCTCGCTCCATAGGTACATGTCCTTTAGTAGCGCTGTTAGGGGTGCCACTATTGTGCCGTAGTCGTGGAAGAACTTGTGATAATAGCCTATGAAGCCACGCACCGCCTGTGCTGACTGTGGCTAGGGCTACTCTGCGAACGCCCTGACTTTAGTCGGGTCCATGGCCGCATTGTCTGCAAAGATGATGTGGCCAAGGTAGGCGATGGATGTGACACCGAAAGCATACTTGGAGCGCTTGACGAAGAGTTAGTGCTGTTGCAGTGTGGTGAGGATGGTTCGGACATGGCGAAGATGTTCCACCTAAGAGTCGCTGAAGATCAATATGTCATCGAATGTCATCGAAGAAGACGAGGACGAAGTGACGAAGAAACGGTCGGAGCACGTTGTTCATGAGTGCCTGCCTAGAAGGTTGTCGGGGCGTTGCAAAGGCCGAAGGGCATCACTAGAAACTTGTATAGGCCGTCGTGGGTCCGAACGTCGTCTTGTCGATGTCGGTCGGGTTCATGTGGACTTGATGGTATCCTGACCTTAGGTCAAGCTTGGTGAAGAAACGGGCACCATGTAACTCATCGACCACCGATATTGGAAAGGCATCTTTGACGGTGATGGCGTTGAGGGTAGAGCTGGGACTTGGGTCGTGCTGGGCTGGCTCGGTCCGGGTGCTTTGGACCAGGACCTAAAATAGATCAAGCCGTTCAAGCCCAATAAATTTATGGGTCGTGTAGGGCTGGCTCAAAGCAGTGTTCGCCAAGCCCAAGCATGACCCAAAGCACGTCGGGCCTGGATGGGCCAGGCCGGCCCATAAATGGCCCTAAGTTTGTAACATTGTTAGATTTTCTCTTACTAGGGTTATGGAAATATTTATTTAATTTATATTTGAAAAATGAAAATTCTAGTTCACATAAAATAATAGAACAACCTCAAAAAATTAGGGGAAAAGGAATTTCATTAATAATTTACACATGATACTAGTTCATTAATACTACTTTCTTTACTCTCGAGTGTATATGTTTACATTTTTATTTGTCATGCATATGAATGACTCAAATTCACATGATATAGAGTAAGGTATATTCAAATAGTAATTTACAGACTTTTCATTTTTAATAACAGGTCTCCTCCCTATGGGCTGTGGAGACATAGGACTTCTCGGCCCATGGGCCTTTCCATGTCGGGCTAGGCACGACCCACTCTACGGGCCATACCCGTGCCACCCACCGGGCCTAACCTCTAGGCCCATGTTCGGCCCTTATACGGTCTGTGTTTGCCCAACCCATTCGTGGGCCGTGCCAGGCCGTGCTTTGCACGGGCCGAACCTATGTGCTTTGGGTCGGTCCAAAAAAATCTGGCCCAAGTCCGACCTCTAGTTGAGGGTGCGGTAGTCGATGCAGAACCTCTAGGACCCTATGTTGCACGGATACGCGATATGGGTACGGCGATACGGATACGACGATACGTAATTTTCAAAAAACATGAATACAGCGATACAACGAGTATATACATATATAAAAAATAACCCAAAAATTAAAGACATTAATCATTAACATGAAGGGCGAGCTGCTGTTGAAACTTGAAACAAAAACCTATAGGCTGGAGGTGAGGCGGGGCGGCAGGGCGGCAGCGAGCCGGCGGCGACGGGAGATCCTGGAGTGCGCTAGGAGACGACTCGGGAGTCGGCGAGAGAGTGCGGCTGGGGTGGGGTGGGTTGGTGAGAGAGAGTTAGGGACTTAGGGTTTGTTATTGGGCCAGACTTTCAATGGGCCGACGAAGTATCAGAGTATCGCGTAAGTATCGAAAAAGTATCGGGAATTATTTTGATTTATTTTTAATATTTATTATCCGATACGCCGCCGATACGCGTATCGGAGGCGTATCGCCGTATCGGATACGCATCGGATACGGGAACGTGGACTTTGGGAAGTATCGATGCATTAGAGCTAGGACCTATCAGCCTTCTTGATGAACAAGACGGGGGAGAAGGCTGAGGTGCTCCGACGGATCAGCCCCTAGGAGAGCATGGTGTTGCACTGTTGCTCTAGTTCATCCTTGTGTGCGGCAGGTAACCGGTACAGTCGGAACTCCACTGGGACCAAGCTCGACAACAAAGTGATGACGTGATCCCGAGAGTGGGGTGGCGGCATCCCTTGTGGTTCGGCGAAGATGGCGGCGAACTCGTCGAGGACGGCTGCCATGAGTTCTTCGCTGGAACATGCGCATAGTCCTGACCCAAAGGAACTGGCGAGACCTTGGCACCTTGCTAACATACGTGGTGATCCTTGCGCCAAAAAGTCATGGCGAGAGCACCAAAATCCCACCAGAGGGAGGGCGCAGAAGTCCGCCTTACAATCCTCGTGGCCGATCTAGAACGGAGTCGCGCGGTACACGCCTGGGCAGGATAAGTGTTCATCGTTTGCCACTATGTAGGTTTGTATGGCTTGTTGCCTCCTCAAAGATGAAGTTGTGGGTGGAGCCTGAGTCGAGGAGGGCTAGCAAGGAGACGCCCCCTAACTAGAGAGGGACTTGCATCATCTCATTGGTTCGAACCCCCACGATGGCATGTAGGGATATCTGTGGATCTCCGGATTCTGCTCGACCGGCTCGGGGGTGTCGTTGTCATTGAATGCAATGTCGAGGAGGAAGAGTCGTTGGCAGACTCGACTATGCCCCTTGATGAAGCGTTCGTTGCAATTGAAACACAGTCCAAGGCAATGTCATTCTTTAATCTTTGTCAGTGATAACCGTTTCACTGGTCGGCCCTCCACTGTGGCCATAACTGTTGTAGAAGCCAGTGGCAGGGGCGCCGGAAGGGCTGTCCTAGCTGGTGGCATAGGCAAGAGGCCTTGGAGTTATTGGCGAGGGCCCGCCAAAAATGGAGCCAGCACGACATCGTAATGATCCCTGAGTTCCAACTTATGAGCTAGGCTCATGGCGACGATCAAGGACTGTGGATTTTGTATTTCGACGCCGAGGCTGAGTGGAGGTGGCAATCTAGTCGTAAACAGCTGGGCACACTGTTGTTCAGTGAGGATGCCCGCACATGGCAGGAGAGCTTTGAACCGATCTTGGAACTCCTCCACGGTCCCCATGTGCTTGCAAGCGGCCAATTCGCCTAGGGGATTAGAGCGGAGGGGCGGTCCAAAACGTAGGTTTAGGAACTCCGAAAATCGCTGCCATGCTAGAGTGCCCTCATCTGTTTATAACTGCATGTACCAAAGCTGAGCGACATCAAGGAGATTATATGGCGCCATCCATACCTTCTCCTTGGTGATACGTTGTTGGAAGAACGATTCAGAAATGGAAGAGGCTCTCCCTTGCCATCATATTTGGGGAAGTCCATCTTCTGGAACCATGGAGGCCGATTGTTGTGGTGCTCACCGATCTGCTGAGAGGCCAACGGAGAGACCCTATGGTGCGATGAGGGCTGAAGGCGCTGGATCGCCTGAGAATTATCGATGGTGGTCGTGGACAGGGCACGGATGACGACGGTGAGGTCTTGGAGCTAGACCATCATCTCGGCCAGTGTAGGCTTAGAGTTGTCGGGCCTGGACTTGCTGGCGGCGGCGGTGGTGTGGTCCGGCTGATCGGCAGGTGGCGTGGTGGAGGATCGCCTGGATATTGATACCAAGTTGTCAAGAGTCTCGGTCCCTAGAAGGGGAGGCCCTTGGCTGTGGAGCTCGTAGCCGGCGCGAGGTGGAACCCCTTGCCGCATTATTGTGAAGACAGAGGGAGACTTGATAGAAACAGAGGGGGATTGCAAAATAGAACTTATTGCTTGCCTTGCCTTAAGGGCTTACATCTTTATTTATAGTGTTAAAAAGATCTAATCATGAAAATACTAATCAAGGAATCCAATCTTTAACTATCAATTATAAACTTTAACAAATATAGAAGCTAATCTCTTAGGGGCCGGTCGGACCCGCTGCCCTAGTCCTTGCATTCTCCTTAGGGTCGGGCTTGATGCTGGTAGTGCCGGCCCCATATGAAACCATTCATTATAAACATACATAAGCCATCCATGATTTATTTCCAACATATGTCCAATATTCTATTCTTTGAGCTGCTAGACTTCACTCATGCTCCTACTCTCCTAGCGCTCCTCGCCTTCCACAGGCCTTCTCGTCCCTCCCCCTCTTGCTCCTGCTCTTCCCTCCTCTCCACCGGCCTCCTCCTGCTTCGCCTGTTGCTCCTTACCCTCTTGCTTCTCGCATCACTTCCTGGTTGAGACGGTGCTCGCCAGCGCCAGCACCAGTGCTAGCACCATGAGGCCTCTTGTCCTTAGCTTTTAAATCGACTCTTGTGGCCCCTTCGACTGCCACCACTGCCACCGGCTGATGGATGCTGGCACGTTGTCGTGCTGCCAACCACATGCTGTAACGTCGAGGAGGCTAGCCTTCGCAGTCTGCATTGTTGGCGTACTTTGACTGTTGTCTAGCATTTGTCTGGAGCATCTAGGTGTTTGCGCGATACCATAAACCATGAGGCAGACATCATAGTTGCTAAGGTGAATGCCACACTCCCATAAGGCGAGTTGTCGGCCATGACATCAGCTAGCAACCGCTCGGACGCCTAATCATCGATTAGGCGATGCCTTGACAACTGTGCAACATACCGGTTTGTGTAAAATTTTAAAAGGTAAAATTTTAGTAAAATGTATCATTTTAGTGTAATTCAAAAATATATAATTTTATTATATACATTACAAAATTTCATGATTACAATGATTTACATGCAAAATTGCATATTAATAATGTAACCAAATACCAGGAGGTACTAAAATAGAAATCTACAACTATTTTAACCAATCAACTTAGTTTTTTCACAACTCACAATTCACAATAGTTGTTTCAGAATCTACAGCTCGACCAAACACACCATTAGATTGTATTCTAGCTTTTTACATCTAATCTAATCTACAATACATGACATAGGGTTATTACTTTCTGGTAGACCCGCACTTGTCTAAATCTTTTGGCTTTGATTGTAGAGTCGACCAATTAGTCTAGAAACTAACACTTATCCCTACCACACAAATCACCACCGCAGATACCCTCATTAGTGCACTGCTCGGTAAAACACCGACACCTTCCCACCACTAGTACATTGGCCTGTCCTCTTCTATAGAATCAAATGTAGAACATGTAAAATGTCTTTGTGACTAAGACTTTTTTTTGTAACAAGTGGGGAACTAGATCTTTAAAACTGAAAAGTAATATCACACACCAGTGTGCTTTGGTCAAACCTGAATTTTAACCTTCAATATATTCTACACCTATGTATAGTGATAGACTTCCACTTTCTTTATCCTGTTGTTTTGCAGGTTTCCCACTCCTGAGAAGGCCCCTAAGATGGGAACACTTGATGAATCATTAGTTTTACGAACCAATCAGATTATTCAACAACAAAGTGGAGTTGACAAGGTAGTGTCTCGTTAGGTATAACAGATCCATGAATATTTTTTTGTCAATATAAAAAATTCCTTTCTTTGTGCTCTAAAAGCTATTTTGTTCATTGTAGAATCGTTCATCGGAGCTCTATGAAGCTTTAAGATGCCTTAGGTGTCAGATAATGGATGAACATCCTCAATTATTGCCACACCACATATTTAAGTAAGTTCCATGTTATGCCTTTAGTTGTGGCACAACACTCACTAGCTCCTAACATGGTGTTTTTTCACCTACAGAAACGAAATATTGAGGGAAATCAGCTGCCGAATACCAAGAACAAGCGAGGAACTTTTGGAGATAAATGGCATCGGCAAGTAATAGCTCTACGCCTCTAGCTGCAGTACAATCTAACCTTGACAAGCAGCTATCAGAAAGTGAGCAAGAGTTATATTTGTTTTCATATGCTTTCATCCAGGTACAAGCTGAACAAGTATGGAGACCGTGTGCTTGCGACTGTAGAGGATTTTCTCACCGGATATTCAAAGCAACCAAGAAAATGAGCAGCAGCGGCAGTAACGCGCATGCTGAGGGTGTAAAGAAGCTGAGAGGCTTTACCCCCACCAATACCTCTGGTAATGGTGATGACTTCGAAGAATGCACAAATGCATAATTCAGTCCAAGAAATGTGCGGCAAAGACATGGAACACCAAGCAGGAAATGTTTGAAGCTGCGAGTCATCCAAGATATCCGCTATATAGATGTCGACCTGGGCGGCTGTGGCCAAGGCCCAAGGGGATGATGTGTGCCATGCAGTGTCCAAAAGCCCATGGCATCTGGTAGGGTTTTACCTATGTGGGCACCTGCCAAAACAACCAAGTGTAGCTTCTAACTTGTTTGAAGAATTTTGATATACCAAGTAGGATTGTAGGCTTACCCCTGGGACTAAATCTGGCACCATGTAAGATGACCAACCAGGCCATTATGTTAGGTAAATGCTGATCACATGTAACATTATATTCATGTAAGCGGTTTCAGCCAGTGAACACCGAAATGTATGTATTACTGCAGTAATATAATAGACTGATTATTTATTGGTACTGTCTTACATTTTTTTATGAACCGTCTTACATTTGGTGCTGAGTTCGATCTCTAATGTACCACCTCCAATTTATATATCTCTATGCTGTTTCTATGCTGTTTTTTTCTGTCTATACTTGGCACTGTGCTCTGTTATGTAGCAACCAAAAGCTTCATTGAGTTCCAGTTTTAAGTGTTCTGGATTGTAACTGTTTTTACTGCCTGTTTCTGGATTGTAACTATTTTTATTGTCTGTTTGCTTGCATTTTTGAATTGAGCTCCAGCGCTCCATGCTAACAGGAAAAGACTGAGGTTCATCTTCAAGATAGCAAAAGAACATGCAGTCCCTCTAACCAACTTTGATCTTCACTAGGCACCAGTAGCATGCACATCACTGCAGCCATTGTACCTGAAGAGCTGACACCACACGACCTTGTGATCTTTCCGGTTGTTTGATCTGGGTATTTTTTAGGTTGCAAATGAAGCTTGTCCTAAATTTGTGATGCAATATGTACTTCAGTCAAATAGATAGGAAAAGAAAGTGGAGCCTTTTATCCCATCATTTGGTCATTGTTGAGGGTTTGTAATACGATTCGTGTGTAGTGGTAACCTCTTGTCCAGTTTGCTTGTCAATGTATTGTATCTCTTGGAATTTTGGACCAAGAAAACGGGCGGCGCATAAAGAAATTTTAAATAATACATGGTCACAACCTGAAGATTTTTTTAAATAATACATTTTATTCAAAATTTTAAATCTAGTACACAGATTTCAGAATTTGTAAAAACAACTTTCCGTCGGTAATTAATTTATTGATCTAATTCGATCGGCCCTATATCAATAAATGGTATGCCGATCAGGCACCCCTCTTAGCCACAACGCACGCCCCAAGCTTCATTTGCCCCCTCCTCCTAGGTATGCCTTCTCCCCTCTCTTATTTTCTTTAGGTAGTTGTTGGTGTAGGGTAGGTAGTTTAGTAGTAGATTATGATAATTTAAAAGTAGATTAGGAGTAATTTGGAAATATTTTAGTAGTATTTTAGGGGTAATTTAGGACTATTTTAGTAGTATTTTAGGTGCAGTTTAATAGTGCTCTAGGAGTATTTTGGTGATACTTTTACATGTACTTTAAACATAATTTAGGGGTACTTTAGAGATAATTTAGAGGTACTTTAAATATAATTTAGGGGTACCTTAGAGATCATTTAGATGTACTTTAAACATAGTTTAGAGATACTTTAGGGGTACTTTAGAGATAATTTAGAGCTACTTTAAATATACTTTAAAGATAATTTAGAGGTACTTTAGAGATAATTTAGAGGTACTTTAAACATAGTTTAGAGATACTTAGGGGGTACTTTAAAGATAATTTAGAGATACTTTAAACATACTTCATAGCTAATTTAGAGATACTTTAGAGATATTTTAAATATATTTTAGAGATACTTAGAGGTAGTTTAAACATAGTTTTGAGGGATCGTATCATAACCCGCCCTCTCATTTGAAGAGAAGGTTGCAGTATTTCTAGAGGGTGCTTAGATTCTACATTGAATTTTCCTTGCACTCGGTGCTTGCACTCGGGCTTTCTAGTATTGCCGTCTCATTCTTTATGTGTATGACACATTTCTAATTAGGAAGTATAGAGGTCAGATATTGACCACTATTGGTATTGACGGCAACAACCAGGTTGTACCAATTGCCTTTAACTTCGTGGAAAGTGATAACTATGAAATTTGGTTGTGGTTCTTACGACACCTGAACATTGGAGTTCTTTAGGACAGGGAAAATGTTTGTGTGTTGCATGACCGACATGCTGATCAAGGCAGTCCAACATATAAAATATGATGTAGAGGAGCCATATCCTTAGAAAGACATACAATCTCGATGGTGTATGCACCATTTAGGTGTAAATTTATTCTATCACTTTGAGAAGAATAAACAATTGACTAATTTGTTCAAGAGACTTTGTAGCCAAAACCAAGAGAGAAAGTTCAAGGCCTTATAGAGGAAACTTGATGAGCTGACATCAAAATACAAGCATGAGAAGGCTGCAAAGCATCAATCTAGAAGTGACCCGGAGCTAGAGTTGGAACCACTTTGTTCTCTGCCAACTGATGATCAACAGACAATCCGCAAACAATAGAGGACAAAAGTTTGTTGCTTCTATGATTGAATTAAATTTGAGAATTGAGAGCATTGGTCTCTACCGCATGACACTCACAATGCAAGGTATGACATCATGACAACTAAAATTACCGAGGTGTATATGTTGGACCGGAAACGGCGACCAGAGGGGGGGGGGTGAATGGGAGCTTTTAAAATTTCGGGCTAAAAACTAGCCTTCGGTTTGGTTCTGTCTTCTGCGGAACAGGCTTCGAACACAACCTTCGAAGGTCTGGTTCGGAGGTACTTCGACAGCTCCGAACACAGGCTACGAAGGAGCAAAAGTTTGAAGCCAAGAAGACTTCGCTCCACTAACAACCCTCGAAAATTTATTCTGCTAAGTCAGTGCAGGCTCCGCACCCAGGGTGCATCGAGCAGACTTCGCACTTCACCCTTCGCAAGAGTGGACACCCCACTGGGGACTTCGACCAAGTACTTGGCAGCAGCAACTGGTGCTGGGCTTCGTACACGAAGGTCTAAATGCACACAAATGGACTACGCTAAGGGCTTCGACACAAGAAGCAAAACGGGCCTCGATCAGGGCTTCGCTAGTAAGCTGTGAGGTCTGGCCTCAAGTTACACAGAGCGACAGCACACTGAAAACACACTTCGCAGAACAAACAACCTTCGCCTAGACAGGCTTAGGTGCACTACAACTAGCGAAGTATGTAACGCAAGCTCAAGCAAAAAGCACAAAGACGCAGGGCTTCGCCGCTTGAACAAGGAACACAAAATAAATTGAACTCCGGATGAAATACAACGAAGTGTGTGGCTTCAGGAGCTCAACAGTAAATGCTCAAAGTGTTCAATGTTACCTACCGAGCCCCCATATTTATAGCCCATAGTTCACCCAAAGGAAATGACTACACTACCCCTAGGGTTTACATTGATTTTGACTCTACAGAACTAAGGGGTACAAAAGGTAGTCCACCTTTATTCTGGAGGCTTCTCTGTCAGCTTTGCAGAGGGGACAGTGTCAGCCTTTTACAGAACAGACAGTGTCAGCCTTTGCAGTCTTTGACCTTTTGGAATCCTCCCTTCGCACGCGAGGGTGCGGTAGCTTCGGTGAGAAGCCTGAAGCCAGATGGCCTTCGCTCCACCGAAGTCAGTCTCCGATACACTGACGGTTTTGAGCCGAAGCCGTCAAAGCCCTTGGGCCTTCGCACCAACACCTCCGGAGTGGACCACCACGACTTCGCAGCTACTCCCAGCTCGAACTCCGTCAGTCCGTGTACCGAAGCCATGCAGGCCGAAGCACCTCAAGTCAACCTTCCTCCGGATCTAGCCTTGCTCCGAAGCCTTCCACCCTCCGAAGCCCCACCTTCGGAGTACCACCATTCGAAGTCCCTCCTTCGTCCAAGGCCTCCGCATGAAGCATTCCATGAGCCCTTCGTCGCAGTGCCTCTCCCTGAGCACACTCCTCGACGAGCCTCACCCAGACCATGCCTTCGATGCGCCTCGACTTCTGAGACCTTCGTCGGGTACCTTCGAATGTCTCCCTCCGGAGCACACTTCGAATCCCTTGCCTCCGCAGAGGACTTGATCCAACCAACTCCGAAGTCACTCCGTTCGGAGTACCTTCGAAGTGCCTCACCTCCGAGGACTTTGTCTCGGAGTACCTTCAGCCGGAGCCACGCTCCGCACTCTCTGCCTTCACCTGGCACGCCTCGACCCGAGGACCGACCCGGACCACCTTCGCAGCCACCGTGACGGAGCTCCCCGCTCCCCTGGCATCAAGCCTCCCGCTTGACCCAGGTTCACCTGCTGCGAACCTTGTCCGTCGCCTCCGAAGTCCCTGCGCACCACAGACAAGCAGACAAGCGTTTCCAGTACTCCGGAGACCTCTCCGGGTTAGCAACCTCCGGTACACACTCCGGTGTACCACCCAAAGTACCGAACCCTTCGGTACACACCCAGTCATCGTGTACTATCGGACCCCTCCGACAAGCACACTCCGCTGCAACAGCTGCAGCAAACAAACACCGAACACCCTTCGGTGAAACCACCTCCGAACATCCTTCGGAGGTCCAACCTCCGAACCCCCTTCGGAGGTACCCTTCGAACAGAGGGTAAAATCCTGTCAATCACTCATCACAAAACAACGAAACCAACTCTTGGTTTCTCAATCTCCCCCTTGATGAGTGCATTGACAACCAAATCCAAGTTGAAGAAAAATTAAAAACTTTCAGCACACAAGTGACCATAAAAACTCACAAAAGAGCCAAATCATGTCACTTGACAAAAGAATTTTCCTCCCCCTTTATTACATGAGTGAAAAGCCCCTTCGGCAATAAAAACTCCCCCCGAGTTAAATTTTCCCTTTGGCAATAAAGAACCTTCTCCCCCTTTATGTCAAATGTTTTCCCCCGTTGAAAATTATACCCCTTGCGACGGAGAACGAGGAATTTCTCCCCCTTTGGCAATGCAAGCATCAAGGAGCATGTAAATGATGCAAAGCTTCGAATTGAGCAGAAAGGCAAAGACATATGAAGCAAAAATATGCCAACAATAACACCAATGATCATGGGCTCAGCTCAAATTAATATTCTCTAAAAGCATGATGAAGCATGTGATTTGATCATTTTTGAAATAAAAGCATCACCACTTACTCAAGGAAACTAGACAAGCAAGGACTGCGCAAAGCTAGTCAATTTCAACTCTAGACAGACAAGTCCAATTCAAATGGAGCTTGAAAAGCAAACTTGATAATCAATGAATTTTGTTGTTCTTTTCTTAGTGCCAGGGGTTATTTGTTTGTCCACCTTATACTTTGCAATCCGACCAAGCCTAGGCATGAAAGCCATAAGAAGCTTAAGACATAGATTTTGACATACACTACGCTATTCCAGTTCAGACCAATGTGCAATGGTAAGCAGTCTAGAATAGGGTATTGCGACAAACAAACCCACCTGGATCTTTTAACTTAAAGCATGCAAATCACGGAATTTTTGATTTTAACCAAGTGAACCAATTGTTTGGTACTTTATGAATATCCATGAAAATGGAGAACAATTTTTCAACTTGCAATTTTTAGCATCCAAAGAAATGTGTCTTGCTATCAAGCAGATAAAAGATAGCTAAAGCAGTCCTGCCTAAACATGCTAGATTCAAGACTAAGCAGTGAGCATGTGTTGATTTTGAAAATAAAACACCATGCACATAAATGTTCCAGATGAATTAAAAAGAGCTGAGCTGACATGATTTCATGAATTATAAGCAGGCATATAAGTGCAAAATATGTAAATGCAATTTCAACACAATTAAACAAAGGCACTTCCATCTAAAACAGATCCCCCTCACAAAATGCCGTAAGGGTGACAAATGCCAAGTTCCCCACGCAAGTAAGCAAATCGAGAAGCATCGAGGGGTTTTGTAAAAATATCGGCAAGCTGGTGTTCGGTATCAACATATTGAAGTTCAATATCACCCTTCTCATTGTGATCTCGGAGAAAGTGATACCGTACATCAATGTGTTTGGTTCTGGAGTGCTGAATCGGGTTGTTTGCAATACAAATAGCACTAGTGTTATCACAGAAAAGTGGAACACTCTTATAATCTAACCCGAAATCCCGCAAAGTGGAAACCATCCACAAAATTTGAGAGCAACAGCTAGCTGCAACAACATATTCGGCCTCAGCCGTTGATTGTGCAACACTAGACTGTTTGCGGGAAGACCAGCAAACCAGAAAAGTACCCAGAAAATGACAAGTACCAGAGGTACTCTTCCTATCAATTCTACACCCAACAAAGTCCGCATCGGAATAACCTCGAAGACATAAAGATGAAGACGCTGAATACCATATGCCAAATTCAAGGGTGTGTTTGAGATACCTTAAGATGCGCTTAACCGCTTGGCGGTGCGAAGCTCGTGGTGAAGCCTGAAAACAAGCGCACAGACACACTGCGAAGTGTATGTCCGGCCTCGTGGCAGTCAAGTAGAGGAGGGAGCCGATCATGCTCCGGAACTTCTTCTGATCTACAACTTCTCCATCTTCGTCAGGGTCCAATGCTACAGTTGTAGCCATTGGAGTGGCGAGGGGCTTCACATCGGACATGTCGAACTTCTTGAGCAGGTCCTTAGTGTACTTTGTCTGGTGGACGAAGGTACCTTGTTTGCTTTGCTTGATTTGCAAACCAAGGAAAAAGGTGAGTTCACCCATCATCGACATTTCAAACTCCCTGCTCATGGTATCTGCAAACTCGGCAACTAAAGCACGAGAAGAGCCACCAAAGATGATATCATCCACATAAATCTGAACCAGGAGGAAATCCTTGCCATGCTTGAGAGTAAACAAAGTTTTATCAACAGAGCCCATCAAATACCCTCGCTCAAGCAGAAAAGACTTAAGTCTATCATACGATGCCCGAGGGGCCTGCTTGAGTCCATAAAGAGCCTTATGAAGTTTAAGGACTTTATGCGGGTACTTGGGGTTTTCAAAACCAGGGGGTTGTTTTACATAAACATCTTCACCTATGAAGCCATTAAGAAAAGCACTTTTGACATCCATTTGATAGAGTTTGAATCCCCGGGATGTCGCAAAGGCAAGCAAAATCCTAATGGCCTCAAGGCGAGCAACAGGTGCAAACGTTTCAGTAAAATCAATCCCTTCTAGTTGAGAAAAGCCCTGAGCTACAAGTCTAGCCTTGTTTCTAACAATTGTCCCATCCTCCCCTTGTTTATTTTTGAAAACCCATTTTGTACCAATGAAATGAACATTTGGTGGAGGATCAACTAAAGTCCAGACTTGGTTTCTCTCAAAATTTTCAAGTTCCTCATGCATGGCATTGATCCAACTAGAATCAGAAAGTGCATGACTAACATCTAAAGGCTCGAAAGAAGCAACAAAAGCAGAATTAGTGAAATGAGCGTGATAACGTGTTACCCTTTGATCAAGCTCACCAATAATCTGCTCGGGAGGGTGCATCCTTTGAACATGGTGTGGAGCCTCGCGGCGGGATGCAGTCTCCCCCTCAACTTGTGCGTTGGAGTGGTCCAAGATGACCGATGTTGAGGTAGTCGCTTCGGGACCTCGTGCCGAAGTAGTTGAAGCGGGGTCAGCTTCGGGGGTTGATGTAGAGGGTAGAAGGGGATCATCCTCGAATTCTCCGGGATCTTCGTCTTCGAATAAAGTCTGTTCCATGTCGTGTTCATTTGCCTGTTCAAAGCAGAACTAACAGACGAGGTTGATTCATCAAAAGTCACATCACATGACTCGATGACAGTGTTAGTTTCCAAGTTATAAACACGATAAGAATGACCATGAGTAGTATAACCCAAAAAGATCCCGTCAGAAGATCGCGACTCAAATTTATCCAAGTTACCACGTTTTAGGATAAAGCAGCGACAGCCAAAAACTCGAAGATGAGTAACCTTGGGCTGTCTCCCAAAACGCAGCTCATAAGATGTCAAATTTAAAATTGAGCGCAAGAAGATTCGGTTTGAGATGTAACACGCAGTGTTCATGGCCTCAGCCCAGAATTTTCTAGGAGTCCTATGCTCATCAAGCATCGTCCTAGCCATCTCAACCAAAGTGCGGTTCTTTCTCTCAATAACACCGTTTTGTTGAGGAACCCGCGGAGCAGAGAATTGATGTTCTATGCCATGCTCCATGCAAAAGTCAACAAAGAGACTATTTTTGAACTCGGTGCCATTATCGCTTCGAATGAATTTTAATGCACCAGGGAGTTCAGTAAAAAGTCTCAAAGCCAAGCTCCAAAAGTGTAAAAACACTTCATCCTTGCTGGCAAGAAAGAAGACCCAAGAGTAGCGAGAGAAATCGTCGACAATAACTAATACATACCATTTGCCGCCTAAAGAACTAACCCGAGAAGGACCTACAGTGTCCATGTGGAGAAGTTCTCCGGGCTGTTCAGTCATCACTGTGGTGACTGGCGAATGCGAAGCGGCAATCATTTTACCATGTCGACAAGGAGCGCAAACTAAATTCTTCTCAAACTTGAGCTTGGGCAATCCTCGGATCAGGCCTAGGGCGCTCAGACGAGAGAGCAACTCAAAGCTCATATGCCCTAGTCTCCTATGTCACTTCCAAAGCTCAGAAGTCGAATGTGCAACAAGACAATGAGAAGTACCAGACGACTCTGAAAAATCAGCTCCAAAAACTCTCCCAACCCTAAAGATCTTACACACCACAACGCCATCAGAATTGAGCACTTGCGAAGTATCACGATGAAATCGCACTTCGAAGCCCTCATCAAGCAACTGAGATACAGACAGCAAATTGTATCCCAGGTTCTCAACCAAAGCAACATCTTTGAGAGTGAAATTCGAATTAATCCTTACCACACCTTTACCTTTCACTCTACTCCTTCGATTGTTTCCGAAGGTGATATGTTCCCTTTGCTTGGTTGTGGTGAGGCTGGAGAACCATGCTGCATCTCCGGTCATGTGGCGCGAACAACCGGAGTCCATGATCCACGTGCCCTCCAAGCCTCGATCTGTCGCCTCTGATGAGTCAAGCTCATCGCCGCTGTGATCGCTGTCGGCCATGAAGCAAAGGCCGGTGAAGTCACGTCCCTTCTTGTCCTTCTTGTCCTTCTTCCTTGGGGACTCCTCCTCCTCAGAGCTCGACTCCTCAGTTGAGGACGTGTCGATGTCGCTGAGAGCAGCAACAAAAGCTCTGGAAGCGGCCTTGGCTACTTTCTTAGCCATCTTGCCGCGCTTGCCCTTCACAAAGGGTTTCCTCTCCTTGTGGTATTTGGGGCGCTCACTCTCATCTCTCTTTTTGAGCTTAGGGCAATTAGCCTTGATGTGAGAAGTGTCACCACATTCAAAACAACCACCAAAACCACTTCTCCTCTGATCCCGTCTCTCATGATGAAAGCGGGTGAACCTCTGGGCAATGAGAGCAAGCTCATCATCAGCTAGAGTGTCCACCTGCTCCTTTGTGACGGAGACCAGGGAAGACAAAGCAAAACCATCTGCAAAACACACAAGTACCAGATGTGCTTGGTTCTGCAGTGGTGCCACGGCTAGTGCTAGAAACCAATGCCAATGGTTGTGGCAAAGAGCTTCTGTGCACAACAAGAGATGCCTTGGCAATCTCTGTGGACTTCAGCTTGCTAAAGAGTTCATCATAGGTTAAAGTGTCATAGCCCGTGGACTCCTCAATGCTGGATATCTTGACTTCCCATATGCTACGGTCAAGAGCATAGAGAAGCTTGATAGCCCTATCATGATCACTGTAAGCAAGCGTCCCGTTGGATCGCAAGTTACTCACTATCGCGTCAAAGCGAGAAAACATGGCATCTATAGATTCACCAGGTGCCTGCACAAACAGCTGATACTGTTGGTTGTAGGTGCTTTGGCGCCTAGCCTTAATCTAAGTAGAGCCCTCATGAAAGACAATGAGCGTTGTCCAAATCTCCCTAGCAGTCCTAAGGTGCTGCACCCTATCGAACTCACTTCTACTCAAACCGATGAACATTATATTTCTTGCCTTGGAATTGGCATTATACTGATCCTTCTCAGTCTGAGAGGTGCGAGTCTCAGGGATGGAGTATTGTGAGTCCACAATCTCCCAAATTGCATTTCCTTGGCTTAACAAGTAAGCCTCCATGCGCACCTTCCAGTATGCGAAATCTATCCCATCGAACAGAGGAATTTTACTGCCTCTATCCATGTCGCCAACAGATCACAAAACCGGTTAAGGTCAATTGGTGATCCTAACCTGCTCTGATACCAATTGTTGCACCGGAAACGGCGACCAGAGGGGGGGGGGTGAATGGGAGCTTTTAAAATTTCGGGCTAAAAACTAGCCTTCAGTTTGGTTCTGTCTTCTGCGGAACAGGCTTCGAACACAACCTTCGAAGGTCTGGTTCGGAGGTACTTCGACAGCTCCGAACACAGGCTACGAAGGAGCAAAAGTTCGAAGCCAAGAAGACTTCGCTCCACTAACAACCCTCGAAAATTTATTCTGCTAAGTCAGTGCAGGCTCCGCACCCAGGGTGCATCGAGCAGACTTCGCACTTCACCCTTCGCAAGAGTGGACACCCCACTGGGGACTTCGAACAAATACTTGGCAGCAGCAACTGGTGCTGGGCTTCGTACACGAAGGTCTAAATGCACACAAATGGACTACGCTAAGGGCTTCGACATATCTGGCGGCCAAGTAATTAATATGATGCTCTGGCGGCTGGCATTACGTACGTGTTTCTTTCCTCAGCTCGGACCGCTTCAAAGTTCAATCGATATATCGATCGTCCGATCGAGTTGCGTGCTTCCTTCGGTCTTTACTTCTTCCATAATTAAGCAGCGTGCATGTTTTGCCGGCACACAATCACACTGGCAAGGAACATCAAATTTGTATTCACACACCACTGTAGAAACAAGCAATTAATGTCAAGTCAAAATGGCAATTGTTCTGAATCATCACTAATTAGTCGGAACTTATTATCCACTGTTATTAGTAGCGGTTTTGAAACCGTCACTGAATGTGAGTATCAATGTTGCTTCCCAGATACAAAATGGCACTGATATGATACTTACGTTCATGTTTGAATGCAGATGCAGTGAATCTATTCGCTTGCACCACTAATTCTGCAACAGCCGCGCGCTTCCACACGGCTGCCCATGCATGCATGCATGCATGATAAGAGACCTGGAATAACACCGCACCCATCGTGGAGGAGTTAGGCCCTGTTTGGTTTGGGGTGACTAAACTTTAGGGACTAAACTTTAGTCCCTTTTAGTCCCTAAAGTACCAAACATGAGGACTAAAAGGGACTAAAGTTTAGTCCCTGATGTTTAGCCATTTAGTCCCCAAATACTTGCTAAACCGGACTAAACTTGCACATTGACCATCTCTGCCCTCAGCCCCTCATCCTCCCGAGGGCTGCCGCCCCTCCCTGCCCCTCCCTCAGCCCCTGAGACGCCGCCGCCGCCCCATCACCTGAATCCACCGTCGCCGCCCCCTCATCCCTCACGCCGCCGCCGCCCCCCTCATCCCTCACGCCGCCGCCGGCCGCCGCCCCTCATCCCTCACGCCTCTCACCGCCCCTCATCCCTCACGCCGCGGCTGCCCCTCATCCCTCACGCCGCCGCCGGCCACCGCCCCTCATCCCTCACGCCTCTCACCGCCCCTCATCCCTCACGCCGCGGCTGCCCCTCATCCCTCACGCCGCCGCCGGCTGCCGCCCCTCATCCCTCACCCCCCGTGGACGACCCCCTGAGTTGATAATGGCCAACCACGGCAATGCCTACCGGGACTACTTCTCTCCGGATGCATCTTCCTCGGTGGCCTTCACTGCTTCCGCCGCCGTCCCCAACGACAATCAATCGCAGTCCTTTGTTCCAGTGGGGCGTGACCTCTCCGCTGGGAGGGCGCAGATGCAAGACCTCGATCTCAACTCCCAAGGTGAGGGTCTCCACTACCTCGACGAGTACTCGTGTTTCCTGCAACGGGAAAGAGGACGCAGCGAGCAAGAGTTGGCTAGTCTTGGACCTAACGGAGATGGAAGTAGGTTGAGCGCATTCCAGCCACCTAGACAAAGAGGTGGGGGTGGATCCGGTCGTGGAAGATCCCAGGATGGGCGTGGTCGCCGCAATAGGTCTGTCTCCCAATCAGCGGGATCTGGCCATCAGGTTCATGGTATTAGCAACCCACAAATGGGATCTGGCACTGAAATGGGAGGTGGATGTCGTGGTAGATTGGTGCCTAACCATGTGGTTCGTGGAGCAATGTCTTCTGGGATGAATGCATCTCCTATAGAGGATGTTGGCGCTCAAGATGACCTCAATGATGAAGATGAGCTCGGAATGCAGGTGCTAAACTGATGTTTGTTGATTGCTGTGTGTTCATTGCTATGAGTGTTAGATCATGTAAACTGAAGATGTTAAACCATACATTGTTGAACTGTTAGACTGAATTGCTGTATCTATTGCTATGTGTGTTAGATCATGTAAACTGAAGATGTTAAACCATACATTGTTGAACTGTTAGACTGAATTGCTGTATCTATTGCTATGTGTGTCATTATTTGTCCACTAGAGCGATCATTATTTGTCCACTCGTATTATCCATGATTAGCGATTATCATGGATAATATGTCCCATCGTTTGTGTTGATCTTACCGATTAGCGATTAGTACAATTTGTGTTGATCAAACGTTTGTGTTAGGGGTATTTTGGTCTTTATTCAACTGCATTAATGGTCTTTAGTCACTAAAACCAAACAGGGATGGACTAAACTTTAGTCAGCTAAAAAAGAGAGGACTAAACTTTAGTTTAGTCCCTAAAGGAACCAAACAGGCCCTTAGACATCTCCAATGCAAGTGTGGTTCACCATTGCGCGTCATCAGAAATCTAGGCTCCGATACTTGTTGCCACACGTAGAGAACACATGCACTATAGGATTGGCTGGGATTCAAATATGATATATGCCGGATTGTTTCTAATCTGACAACAGAGGCAATGCAAAGCACAGGATCGAGAACATTGGGTTTGCGCCTCGCCACAAACTTGCGGCTTTTCATCAGTCGTTTCTCTTTTAATCTCTCTCCTTTTATTCAGTAGTTCAGATCTTACAGAAATGCTCCAATAATGTTACAATAATAACATGCTACATGATTAATCTCAACAGAGGTGGTGGCTAGCTAGGGCCGGCTAGCTTGATACTTTCGGTAAAGTTATGTGTGGGGGATTTAGCAAAAATTAAACTCCATATTTTTTATTTTCTATGTTTTTCCTATTTTTTTCTGAAAAACGGAACTATTTTCGTCCCAAAACGATCGGTTTGTGTTGCTAACTGGCCGATTACCGATGCCAAACCCTTAATTATTCGGTAACTGCTCTAAATTAAGTGGTTACCGAGCCAAACTAATTAAGTGTGGTAACCATTTAATTCAGAATTTTTAATTTAAACATTAGTAAGTAAAATTTGATCGGTTTAAACCGGTAAGAACAACTACGTACCATCAATCCATAATTTCTTGCATAATTAGAGCATCTCCAATGATTGTCTATTTCACTAGCTAGATTCACTCTCTTTCCTACGTGGATAGAAAATGGGGAAAAAAAGAGAATAGCTAGCGACGAGCTAATAGATAGGAGATTTCACGTATTGCAAGAAACTGAGTGTATTACATGTGGGACCAAGTACTAGTGGTGAAAAATATTATTATTTTTATTCTCCTCTCAGCTCCACATCAGCTAGCTATTTGAGACAACCACTGTGGATGCTCTTAGTTGTCTTCATCGGAACTACACGCCAGGCTTCTGTTCTGCGCGCGGTCGATATTAACGTTGTTAATTAATTTATCTACATTTATATTTGACATGCTGTTTAGTTACTATAACGTTATACTCCGATTACTCCCGTATAGAAAAACAAGTCGTTTTAGATATGATTTTAGATACTAAAGAAAAAACAAATCGTTTTGGATATGATTTTAGAAACTAAGGAGTTATTAATTAGTATATATTTTATTTTTTGTCACTATTAAATACAATGCGGTAGTAAACGTAGTGTAAAAATGAGAAAAAAGTAATACTTCATGGTATAAAACGTTTAAAATACAGAATAAAATACAAAACGATTTATTTTAGACAACTCTTGTTTAAGTATATATATTTTTTATTCTAGCCAAACTACACTACGGGACTGTGGGGCTTTGCCGAGTGCCTAGGGCACTCGGCGAAGCCTCTTTTACACTCGGCAAAGGCTTCGCCGAGTGCCACACTCGGCGAACCCCACTCGGCACTAGCCGTGTCGGCGACGTGAGGGTTCGCCGAGTGCTTTTTATCGGGCACTCGGCGAAGTCTTTGCCGAGTGCAATATAGACTTCGCCGAGTGCCACGTATAGCACTCGGCGAAGTACACTTTAGACGGCCGGGGTGGCCGTTAACGGGGCTTCGCCGAGTGCCCCACGTGGCACTCGGCGAAGGTGGCTCGGGGGGGGCACGTGGCGCGAGGGGGCTTCGCCGAGTGCCCCACGTGGCACTCGGCGAAGGTGGTGTGCCGAGTGCCACGGGGGGCACTCGGCGAAGGGGGCTCGGGGGAGGGGGGCACGTGGCGCGTGGGGCTTCGCCGAGTGCCCCCGTGGCACTCGGCACACCTCCTTCGCCGAGTGCCACGTGGAGGCACTCGGCAAAGCCTCCCCAGAGTGCACAGAAACGTGCCACATGGCACGTTTCTGTGCACTGCAGGTGGCTTTGCCGAGTGTAATCATGAACACAAATATGATTTTTCCATAATTTTTGAGTCATTATTTCATGTACATGCATTTCAAATTTGACCCACTTGGAAGTAAATCCTTGAAACATGATTAATTTATTAAAAATAGCAAACCCACTCAGAAAAATATGAAACTTTTCCATGGCCTAACATAGGTTGCATTATGAGTGTAAAAAAAAATTCAAGTTCAAAACATGTTTAAAATGTGATGTAGGCTTAAATTGTGATCTCACATGAAATAATGGCAACTACATATTATTTGCCGAGTGTTTTTATATGTGGCACTCGGCAAAGATGAATTTTTGATTGTTTGCCGAGTGCCAGGTCCAAATGCACTCGGCAAACATTTTTTGTACTATTTTCAAAAAAAAAACAAAAATAGAATAAAGACCGTAAAAAATCTCATAATTTGGCATTATATAATATACACTAATATTTAATCATAGAAAATTTCTAACTTCAAATAAACAAATATAAGGCACTTGTAGTTTAAATTTGGGATCTTTTACTTAAAATCTTATAAACAACTTTTTTAACCAAAAATAGCAAACTAACTCTAAAAAATGCCAATTTTTGACATGGTATAAGATAAATTGAGTTTTAGTAGTACAAAAAGTTTTAACTTCAAACAAATATTTGAATATCGATTTGCTTCTAAACCTAACTCATTTCATCCCTAAACTCCTAAACCTTCTCGAAGGTTGTCCAATTTCTAAAGGTCATACTTGAAAACTTTGTCGAAACATTATGAATTTTTTACCATATCATATATGTATGATATAATGACATCATGTCAAGTGTCATATTTTTTAGGCATCAATTACATTTTCTATAATTAAAAACCATTAACCTGCATATGGCCGGTCGAGTGTCGTAAATTAGATTTTAAATATTTAGTTATATTTAGTTGTAAAAGATTACAAATGTAATCATGAACACAAATATGATTTTTCCATAATTTTTGAGTCATTATTTCATCTACATGCATTTCAAATTTGACCCACTTGGAAGTAAATCCTTGAAACATGATTAATTTATTAAAAATAGCAAACCCACTCAGAAAAATATGAAACTTTTCCATGGCCTAACATAGGTTGCATTATGAGTGTAAAAAAAAAATTCAAGTTCAAAACATGTTTAAAATGTGATGTAGGCTTAAATTGTGATCTCACATGAAATAATGGCAACTACATATTATTTGCCGAGTGTTTTTATATGTGGCACTCGGCAAAGGATAGCATTTGCCGAGTGTCCATTAGTGGCACTCGGCAAAATTGATTTTTAACCCTGCCGCCATAACGTCGTCAGCAAAAAAATGGGCGGGCGATTTTTCAGGTGCTTTGCCGAGTGCCTATGGTGTGACACTCGGCAAACCCTAGTCTTTGCCGAGTGCCACGGTGTTTGCCGAGTGTATTTCACAGGGCACTCGGCAAACACCTTTGTGCCGAGTGCCCGATGAAATGCACTCGGCAAACACCGTGGCACTCGGCAAATATCTGTTTTCCGGTAGTGCTATAAGTTGTTGCGGAGGTACCGTTCTTGAAACATCTCAATTAATTTAGAATATTGTTGTACTAATAATTAAGCAGAGTACGAGTCACTAGGATTGTAAATTTTAAATTTCATAATCGTAAAGATTATTCTTTACTATACCAGAGAAGCTTTTGCTGACTCATCGTCGGTTGCATCGTGCAATAAGTTTGTGGGTCATTAAACAGTTATTATGCAACTTGTCATCAACGCGCGTTGAATGAGCCTGTCAGGTAACATAATTATTGAACTGAACAGCCTTACAAAGACAAATTGCAAAGTAAACGTGTCAGGTGTAGAATAAAGCGTCACAAGCTGCAAGAATGCTCTACCCTTTTTGTTAGAGAATGATTATTTATTAGGTATATATAGCAGAACTTTTGTCCTTTGTTTATTGGATCTATATCAAATATTTATAAAAAATAAAAAAAACTCCCTCGTCCCTCAGTTTATTTTAAAATAACATCGTTGACTTTTATCTCAAAATTTGACAATTCGTCTTATTCAAAAATCATTTTGAAATATCATTTATTTTTTTACAATTTGTTTTATTATTTAAGGTATTTCAAGCGTAACTTATATTTTTACGCATTTGCACAAAAACTTTTAATAAGAAGAATAGTCAAATGTTATGTAAAAGTTAATGACATCATTTAAAAATAAATTATTATGTCACAAATCTATTCAACAATTAACTAACAGGCGTGTAAGGTTAAATTCTTCATTTACACACAAAGAATCAAAAATACTAAATCAGTCCAGAAAAAATCTAGTCACCTTTTAAGCTCATATCACATTTTAAACATGTTTTGAACTTAATTTTTTTTACAATCATAGTTCAACGAGTGTTAATCCATGGAAAATTTTAATATTTTATGAGTGATTTTGCTATTTCTAATTAATTAATCATGTTTCTATGATTTAATTCAAATTACGTCATATTTGAATTGAATATACATGAAATAATCACTATAAAATTGAAGAAAAATCATATTTATGTTCATGAGTCTATTTTTATTCTTTTACCACTAAATATAACTAAATATTAAAAAAGCTAAGTTGTGACACTCGGTCGGCAACATGAAGCTTAATGGTTTTTTAATTATATAAAATTAAATTGAAGCATAAAAATATGATACTTGACATGGCGTTATTATATCATACATATATACTATGATAAAAAATTGAAAATGTTTCGATAAAGTTTTCATGTATAACGTTTAGAAATTGGAGAATCTTCTAGAAGGTTCAGGAGTTTAGGGATGGAATGAGTTAGGTTTAAAAGCAAATCAATATTTAAATCTTTGTTTGAACTTAAAACTTTTTGTACTACGAAAACCCAATATATCTTATACCTTGCCAAAACTCATTGTATCTTATATCATACCAAAAATTGAAATTTTCTACCGTCATTTTTCTATTTTTAGTTTTTTTTTAAAAAATAAAAAATATTTTCCGAGTGCAAAGAGCGTTGGTACTCAACAAATATCCTTTTAAAAATTTTAAAAAAAAACTTTGCTGAGTGTCTACTGACATGACACTCGGCAAAGAATCTTTTAAAAAAAATAAAAAATATTTGTGGAGTGCCTCCCAATTTGGCACTCGATGAATGCCTTTTAGGGTATGAAAGTGGATCAGATATAGGCGCACCGGTTACTGCGCCCAGACCACCCACGCACCATGCGCCACCGATCACCCTTGCCCGTGCTCGTGCCTGCCCCCGCCGCCCCCGTACGATGGCACCGCCCCGCACGTCGCCGCCGGCTGCCGGCTCCTACTCGACCCGGCCGCTGGCTCCCTCGCCGTGCCATCTCCCACTGCTCCCCGTGGCTTGCCCCGGCTGCCTGCCACCGGTCCCCCCTCACCCCACACGCCACCGGTCACCGGCCGCTGGCCGCCGGTTCCCCCTTGCCTCGCCCGTCCCCCCGCTACAAGGTTAATTTTTTTAAAAAAATTGTGAGAAACCAAGGGTGGTTTCGGTGTTTTGTGATGAGTGATTGACAGACTTTTACCCTCTGTTTGAAGGGTACCTCCGGAGGGGCTTCGGAGGTGGTCCTCCGAAGGGTGTTCGGAGGTGTGTCACCGAAGGGTGTTCGGTGTGTGGTTGCTGCAGCTGTTGCAGCGGAGTGTACTTGTCGGAGGGGTCCGGCAGTACGCGATGACTGGGTTCGTACCGAAGGCTTCGGTACTTTGGGCGGTACACCGGAGTGTGTGCCGGAGGTGGCTAACCCGGAGAGGTCTCCGGAGTACTGGATACACTTGTCTGCTTGTCTGTGGTGCGCAGGGACTTCGGAGGCGACGGACAGGGTTCGAGCTAGGTGAACTTGGGTCAAGCGGGTGGTTTGATGCCAAGGGAGCGGGGAGCTCCGTCACGGTGGCTGCGAAGGTGGTCCGGGTCGGTCCTCGGGTCGAGGCGTGCCAGGTGAAGGCAGAGAGTGCGGAGCGTGGCTCCGGCTGAAGGTACTCCGAGACAAAGTCCTCGGAGGTGAGGCACTTCGAAGGTACTCCGAATGGAGTGACTTCGGAGTTGGTGGACCAAGTCCTCTGCGGAGGCAAGGTGTTCGAAGTGTGCTCCGGAGGGAGACACTCGAAGGTGGCCCGACGAAGGTCTCAGAAGTCGAGGCGCATCGAAGGCATGGTCCGGGTGAGGCTCGTCGAGGAGTGTGCTCGGAGTGAGTCACTGCGACGAAGTGCTCATGGAATGCTTCATGCGGAGGCCTTGGACGAAGGAGGGACTTCGAAGGGTGGTACTCCGAAGGTGGGGCTTCGGAGTGTGAAGGACTTCGGAGCGAGGCTAGCTCCGGAGTGAGGTTGACTTGTGGTGCTTCGGCCATGCATGGCTTCGGTACACGGACGGACGGTGGCTGAGCTCGGAGTAGCTGCGAAGCCGTGGTGGTCCACTCCGAAGGTGGTGGTGCGAAGGCCCAAGGGCTTTGACGGCTTCGGCTTAAAACCGTCACTGTATCGAAGGTCTTCTTCGGCGGAGCGAAGGCCAACAGGCTGCAGGCTTCTCGCCGAAGCTACCGCACCCTCCGGTGCGAAGGGAGGTTCCAGAAGTCAACACTGTAAAGGCTGACACTGTCTGTTCTGAAAAAGGCTGACACTGTCCCCTCTGCAGCTGACAGAGAAGCCTCCAAAATAAAGGTGGACTACCTTTTGTACCCCTTAGTTCTGTAGAGACAAAATGGATGTAAACCCTAGGGGTAAAGTAGTCACTTCCTTAGGATGAATCCATGGGCTATAAATATGGGGGCTCGGTAGGTAACATTTAACACTTTTGAGCATTTACTGTTGAGCTCCTGTAGCCACACTTCGATTGAATACATCCTGAGTTCATTTTTCTGTGTTCCTTGTTCAAGCGGCGAAGCCCTGTTTCTGTGTGCTTTTGCTTGAGCTCGCATTGCATACCTCGCTAGCTTTTAGTTCACCGAAGCCTGTCTTGGCGAAGGGTGTTTTTCTGGCGAAGTGTGCTTTTCAGTGTGCTGTCGCTCTGTGTAACACGAGGCAAGACCTCGCTGCTTACTAGCGAAGCCCTGGTAGTATCCCGTTTTGCTTCCTGTGTCGAAGCCCTTAGCGTAGTCCATTTGCGTGTGCGTGTAGACCTTCGGGTACGAAGCCCAGCACCCGTTGCTGTCGCCAAGTACTTGGTCGAAGTCCTCAGAGGGCTGTCCACTCTTGCGAAGGGTGAAGTGCGAAGCCTGCTCGAAGCACCTCGTGTGCGGAGCCTGCACTGACTTAGCAGAGTTGGTTTTCGAGGGTTGTAAGTGGAGCGAAGTCTTCTTGACTTCGAACCTTTGCCTCTCCGAAGCCTGTGTTCGAGGGTGTCGAAGTACCTCCGAACCAGACCTTCGAAGGCTGTGTTCGAAGCCTGTTCCGCAGAAGACATAACAGATCCGAAGGCTAAGTTTTTAGCCAGAAATTTTAAAAGCTCCCATTCACCCCCCCTCTGGTCGCCGTTTCCGGTCCAACAATTGGTATCAGAGCGGGTTAAGATCACCAGTTGACCTTAACCGGTTTTGTGATCTGTTGGCGACATGGATAGAGGCAGTAAAATTCCTCTGTTCGATGGGACAGATTTTGCATACTGGAAGGTGCGCATGGAGGCTTACTTGTTAAGCCAAGGAAATGCAATTTGGGAGATTGTGGACTCACAATACTCCATCCCTGATACCCGCACCACTCAAACCGAAAAAGATCAATATATTGCCAACTCGAAGGCAAGGAACATACTGTTCATTGGTTTGAGTCGGAGTGAGTTTGATAGGGTGCAGCACCTTAGGACTGCTAGGGAGATTTGGACAACACTCACTATTTATCATGAGGGCTCTACTCAGATTAAGGCCAGGCGCCAAAGCACCTACAACCAACAGTATCAGCTGTTTGTGCAGGCACCTGGCGAATCTATAGATGCCATGTTTTCGCGCTTTGATGCCATAGTGAGTAACTTGCGATCCAACGGGACGCTTGCTTACAGTGATCATGATAGGGCTATCAAGCTTCTCTATGCTCTTGACCGTAGCATATGGGAGGTAAAGATATCCAGCATTGAGGAGTCCACAGGCTATGACACTCTAACCTGTGATGAACTCTTTAGCAAGCTGAAGTCCACAGAGATTGCCAAGGCATCTCTTGCAGTGCACAGAAGCTCTTTGCCACAGCCATTGGCATTGGTTTCTAGCACTAGCCGTGGCACCACTGCAGAACCAAGCACATCAGGCACTTGTGTTCTTGCAGATGGTTTTGCTTTGTCCTCCCTGGTCTCCGTCACAAAGGAGCAGGTGGATACTCTAGCAGATGACGAGCTTGCTCTCATTGCCCGGAGGTTCACCCGCTTTCATCATGAGAGACGGGATCAGCGGAGAAGTGGTTTTAGTGGCTGCTATGAATGTGGCGACACCTCTCACATCAAGGCCAATTGCCCCAAGGTCAAGAAGAGAGAAGAGAGTGACCGCCCCAAATTCCACAAAAAGGAGAGGAAGCCCTTTGTGAAGGGCAAGCGCGGCAAGATGGCTAAGAAAGTAGCCAAGGCCGCTTCCAGAGCTTTTGTTGCTGCTCTCAGCGACATCGACACTTCCTCAACTGAGGAGTCGAGCTCTGAGGAGGAGGAGTCCCCAAGGAAGGAGGACAAGAAGGACAAGAAGGGACGTGATTTCACCGGCCTTTGCTTCATGGCCGACAGCGATCACAGCGGCGATGAGCTTGACTCATCTGAGGTAAACCTATCATCTGACCAGCTTCTAATTAAATTAGATGAGCTGAATGAAGTTGTGCTAGGTCAGGATAGATTGCTTGTGCAAGCCGCTAGAGAAAGAAAAGACCTTAGACTTAGGCTAGAATCTGTATCTACTGAATATGCCATGCTTAAGTCTAAATATGATGATGCTGATTGTGAATCATGCTCTGTTGTTATGGGTGAGCTTGCTCAGTTGCGTTCTGTACATGCTCAAACCCTTTCTGAGCTTGAGACTGCACAGAAGCAGCTTTTGGAGGTGGAGTCTAGACCTCATGATATTATTGAATGCATGAACTGTTCTTTATTGCGCGAGAGCATTAATTTACGTGATAAACATGTTCATGATTTAGAGGCTAGATTGGAGAGGGCCGGTAGTTCTAAGGATGTGCAACCTGTTTGTGACACTTGCATCACCCTTAAGGACCAGCTAGGCACTGCTAGAGAGCGAGCTGAGAACCTAATGTCTGAAAATGAATACCTTCTTTCTGTGGTGAATAAATGCACTGAAGGGAAGGGTAGGATGGATTTGCTCTTGGCCAAGACCAAGTTGTGTGCTGACAGAGCCGGGGTAGCTCTAGGTTTGGGTTTTGAGAGGATAGCTTCAGACAGTAAGTCCAAAACTGTTTTCACCTCTCCCACCACCTTAGAGAAAGAGAGAGCTCTGTTGGACACCCCATCAGCCAAAAAGCCTACCCATCCACCAAAGAAAACCACACCTCCTATCGAGAAAAATCCTCCCAAGAAAACCACTCAGAAGAAACCCAAGGAGCCTGTGAGAGTTGCTCCTGTGACCCATGAGAGTGCCCCCAGGAGAGTGTTTCACTGTTCTTATTGTCAGCGGGCGGGTCATTTGATTGGTTTCTGTTTCCGTCGCATCAAGGATGAGCGACGTGCTCAGGCGATGAGCTATCAGGACATGCATTACCCATCTTTAGGTATGCATGAGTCTGAGTTTTACTCTCGTCCTGTTTTCGAGGCTCCTCGTGCTTCTCGGAGAGGTTTTGCTCCTCGAGGTGTTCACCATGTTCCATATGGTGGTAGACCTCGGGCGAGTAGCCTTGTACCTCGTCAGAGTAGGAGACCTCGTCATGCTTTGCGTACTTTGCATGTAGGTAGACCTCGCACTTTGCATCATGCTGATTTTTATGTGCGTAGACCATCTACTTTTACTGCGCCTACTACTCGTGTCACTCAGTGCTGGATGCCTCGTCATTATTTCACTCACCCCAGCACTGAGCGATCGAGGCGTTCTTATCATGTGTAGGCGACAGGTCGAGGCTTGGAGGGCACGTGGATCATGGACTCCGGTTGTTCGCGCCACATGACCGGAGATGCAGCTTGGTTCTCCAGCCTCACCACAACCAAGCAAAGGGAACATATCACCTTCGGAAACAATCGAAGGAGTAGAGTGAAAGGTAAAGGTGTGGTAAGAATTAACGCAAACTTCACTCTCAAAGATGTTGCTTTGGTTGAGAACCTGGGATACAATTTGCTGTCTGTATCTCAGTTACTTGATGAGGGCTTCGAAGTGCGATTTCATCGCGATACTTCGCAAGTGCTCAATTCTGATGGCGTTGTTGTGTGTAAGATCTTTAGGGTTGGGAGAGTTTTTGGAGCTGATTTTTCAGAGTCATCTGGTTCTTCTCATTGTCTTGTTGCACATTCGACTTCTGAGCTTTGGAAGTGGCATAGGAGACTAGGGCATATGAGCTTTGAATTGCTTGCTCGTCTGAGCGCCCTAGGTTTGATCCGAGGATTGCCCAAGCTCAAGTTTGAGAAGAATTTAGTTTGCGCTCCATGTCGACATGGAAAAATGATTGCCGCTTCGCATTCGCCAGTCACCACAGTGATGACTGAACAGCCCGGAGAACTTCTCCATATGGACACTGTAGGTCCCTCTCGGGTTAGTTCTTTAGGCGGCAAGTGGTATGTACTTGTTATTGTCGACGATTTCTCTCGCTACTCTTGGGTCTTCTTTCTTGCCAGCAAGGATGAAGTGTTTTCACACTTTCGGAGCTTGGCTTTGAGACTTTTCACTGAACTCCCTGGTGCATTAAAATTCATTCGAAGCGATAATGGCACCGAGTTCAAAAATAGTCTCTTTGTTGACTTTTGCATGGAGCATGGCATAGAACATCAATTCTCTGCTCCGCGGGTTCCTCAACAGAACGGTGTTGTTGAGAGGAAAAACCGCACTTTGGTTGAGATGGCTAGGACGATGCTTGATGAGCATAGGACTCCTAGAAAATTCTGGGCTGAGGCCATGAACACAGCATGTTACATCTCAAACCGAATTTTCTTGCGCTCAATTTTGAACTTGACATCTTATGAGCTGCGTTTTGGGAGACAGCCCAAGGTTACTCATCTTCGAGTTTTTGGCTGTCGCTGCTTTATCCTAAAACGTGGTAACTTGGATAAATTTGAGTCGCGATCTTCTGACGGGATCTTTTTGGGTTATTCTACTCATGGTCATTCCTATCGTGTTTATAACTTGGAAACTAACACTGTCATCGAGTCATGTGATGTGACTTTTGATGAATCAACCCCCTCTGTTAGTTCTACTTTTGAACAGGCAAATGAACACGACATGGAACAGACTTTATTTGAAGACGAAGATCCCGGAGAATTCGAGGATGATCCCCTACTACCCTCGACGTCAACCCCCGAAGCTGACCCCGCTTCTACTACTTCGGCACGAGGTCCCGAAGCGACTACCTCAACATCGGTCATCTTGGACCACACCAACGCACAAGTTGAGGGGGAGACTGCATCCCGCCGCGAGGCTCCACATCATGTTCAAAGGATGCACCCTCCCGAGCAGATCATTGGTGAGCTTGATCAAAGGGTAACACGTTCTCACGCTCATTTTACTAATGCTGCTTTTGTTGCTTCTTTCGAGCCTTTAGATGTTAGTCATGCACTTTCTGATTCTAGTTGGATCAATGCCATGCATGAAGAGCTTGAGAATTTTGAAAGAAACCAAGTCTGGACTTTAGTTGATCCTCCACCTAATGTTCATTTCATTGGAACAAAATGGATTTTCAAAAATAAACAAGGGGAGGATGGGACAATTGTTAGAAACAAGGCTAGACTTGTAGCTCAGGGCTTTTCTCAACTAGAAGGGATTGATTTTACTGAAACTTTTGCACCTGTTGCTCGCCTTGAGGCCATTAGGATTTTGCTTGCCTTTGCGACATCCCGGGGATTCAAACTCTATCAAATGGATGTCAAAAGTGCGTTTCTTAATGGCTTCATAGGTGAAGATGTTTATGTAAAACAACCCCCTGGTTTTGAAAACCCCAAGTACCCACATAAAGTCCTTAAACTTCATAAGGCTCTTTATGGACTCAAGCAGGCCCCTCGGGCTTGGTATGATAGACTTAAGTCTTTTCTGCTTGAGCGAGGGTATTTGATGGGCTCTGTTGATAAAACTTTGTTTACTCTCAAGCATGGCAAAGATTTCCTCCTGGTTCAGATTTATGTGGATGATATCATCTTTGGTGGCTCTTCTCATGCTTTAGTTGCCGAGTTTGCAGATACCATGAGCAGGGAATTTGAAATGTCGATGATGGGTGAACTCACCTTTTTCCTTGGTTTGCAAATCAAGCAAAGCAAACAAGGTACTTTTGTCCACCAGACAAAGTACACCAAGGACCTGCTCAAGAAGTTCGACATGTCCGATGCGAAGCCCCTCGCCACTCCAATGGCTACATCTGTAGCATTGGACCCTGACGAAGATGGAGAAGCCGTAGATCAGAAGGAGTTCCGGAGCATGATCGGCTCCCTCCTCTACTTAACTGCCACGAGGCCGGACATACACTTCGCAGTATGTCTGTGCGCTCGTTTTCAGGCTTCACCACGAGCTTCGCACCGCCAAGCGGTTAAGCGCATTTTAAGGTATCTCAAACACACCCTTGAGTTTGGCATATGGTATTCATCGTCTTCATCTTTATGTCTTAGAGGTTATTCAGATGCGGATTTTGCTGGGTGTAGAATTGATAGGAAGAGTACCTCTGGTACTTGTCATTTTCTGGGTACGTCTCTGGTTTGCTGGTCTTCCCGCAAACAGTCTAGTGTTGCACAATCGACGGCCGAGGCCGAATATGTTGCTGCAGCTAGCTGTTGCTCTCAGATTTTGTGGATGGTTTCCACTTTGCGGGATTTCGGGTTAGATTATAAGAGTGTTCCACTTTTCTGTGATAACACTAGTGCCATTTGTATTGCAAACAACCCGGTTCAGCACTCCAGAACCAAACACATTGATGTACGGTATCATTTTCTCAGAGATCACAATGAGAAGGGTGATATTGAACTTCAATATGTTGATACCCAACACCAGCTTGCCGATATTTTTACAAAACCCCTCGATGCTTCTCGATTTGCTTACCTGCGTGGGGAACTTGGCATTTGTCACCCTTACGGCATTTTGTGAGGGGGAGCTGATTTTAATTGTCTTGCATATGCTCATTATGTGTGGAACTGCACTTACATCTTTTGCTATTATATGCCTGCTTTTAATTCAAAGAAATCATGTCAGCTCAGCTCTATGAAATATGTCTGGAACATTGATTGTGCATGGTGTTTTATTTTCTAAAATCAAAACTTGCTCACCACACAATCGTGTATCTAGCTTGTTTAGACTGGACTGCTTTTAGCTATCTTTTATCTACTTGACAGCAAGACACTGTTCCTTGGATGATAAAATATGCAACTTGAAAAATGTGTTCTTTATTCATGGATTCTCTTCAAAATAATTATCTCATCAAAATCAAAATCCATGATTTGTCTGGTTTCAATGAAAAGATCCAGGAGGGTTTGTTTGTCGCACTACTCTATTCTAGACTGCTTACCATTGCACTTTGGTCTGAACTGGAATAGTGTAGTGTATGCCAAAATCACCGCCTTAAGCTTCAGATGGCTTTCATGCCTAGGCTTGGCCTGATTGGAAAGTATAAGGTGGACAAACAAATAACCCCTGGCATTAAGAAAAAGAACAACAAAATTAATTGATCATCAAGTTTGCTTTCACAGCTCCTTTTGAACAAGACTTGTCTGTCTAGGGTAGAATTTGTTAGCTTTGCGCAGTCCTTGCCTTTCATGTCTAGCTACTGTGATTAAGTGGTGATGCTTTCACTTCAAAATGACAAAATCACATGCCATCATTTTGATTCACAGATTGTTAAATTGAGCTGAGCCCATGATCATTTGTGTAAATTTTGGCATATTTTTGCATTATATGTCTTTGCAATTCTATTCATTTCCAAGCTTTGCATCTTTTGAATGCTCCTTGATGCTTGCATTGCCAAAGGGGGAGAGATTTTGCTATGTTCTCTGCTGCAAGAAGGCATTATTTCTAAAGGGGGAGAGACTTTTGACATAAAGGGGGAGAAAAATTTGCTTAAACTCAGGAGGAGTTTTTTATCCAAAGGGAGTTTTGCCGAAGGGGCTTTTACTCTTTTACAAAGGGGGAGAACATTTCTTTTATCAAGTGACATGCTTTGGCTCTTTTTGAGTTTTTATGGTCACTTGTGTGCTGAAAATTTTTTCATTTTCTTGAAACTTCAATTTGGTTGTCAATGCACTCATCAAGGGGGAGATTGAGAAACCAAGGGTGGTTTCGGTGTTTTGTGATGAGTGATTGACAGACTTTTACCCTCTGTTTGAAGGGTACCTCCGGAGGGGCTTCGGAGGTGGTCCTCCGAAGGGTGTTCGGAGGTGTGTCACCGAAGGGTGTTCGGTGTGTGGTTGCTGCAGCTGTTGCAGCGGAGTGTACTTGTCGGAGGGGTCCGGCAGTACGCGATGACTGGGTTCGTACCGAAGGCTTCGGTACTTTGGGCGGTACACCGGAGTGTGTGCCGGAGGTGGCTAACCCGGAGAGGTCTCCGGAGTACTGGATACACTTGTCTGCTTGTCTGTGGTGCGCAGGGACTTCGGAGGCGACGGACAGGGTTCGAGCTAGGTGAACTTGGGTCAAGCGGGTGGTTTGATGCCAAGGGAGCGGGGAGCTCCGTCACGGTGGCTGCGAAGGTGGTCCGGGTCGGTCCTCGGGTCGAGGCGTGCCAGGTGAAGGCAGAGAGTGCGGAGCGTGGCTCCGGCTGAAGGTACTCCGAGACAAAGTCCTCGGAGGTGAGGCACTTCGAAGGTACTCCGAATGGAGTGACTTCGGAGTTGGTGGACCAAGTCCTCTGCGGAGGCAAGGTGTTCGAAGTGTGCTCCGGAGGGAGACACTCGAAGGTGGCCCGACGAAGGTCTCAGAAGTCGAGGCGCATCGAAGGCATGGTCCGGGTGAGGCTCGTCGAGGAGTGTGCTCGGAGTGAGTCACTGCGACGAAGTGCTCATGGAATGCTTCATGCGGAGGCCTTGGACGAAGGAGGGACTTCGAAGGGTGGTACTCCGAAGGTGGGGCTTCGGAGTGTGAAGGACTTCGGAGCGAGGCTAGCTCCGGAGTGAGGTTGACTTGTGGTGCTTCGGCCATGCATGGCTTCGGTACACGGACGGACGGTGGCTGAGCTCGGAGTAGCTGCGAAGCCGTGGTGGTCCACTCCGAAGGTGGTGGTGCGAAGGCCCAAGGGCTTTGACGGCTTCGGCTTAAAACCGTCACTGTATCGAAGGTCTTCTTCGGCGGAGCGAAGGCCAACAGGCTGCAGGCTTCTCGCCGAAGCTACCGCACCCTCCGGTGCGAAGGGAGGTTCCAGAAGTCAACACTGTAAAGGCTGACACTGTCTGTTCTGAAAAAGGCTGACACTGTCCCCTCTGCAGCTGACAGAGAAGCCTCCAAAATAAAGGTGGACTACCTTTTGTACCCCTTAGTTCTGTAGAGACAAAATGGATGTAAACCCTAGGGGTAAAGTAGTCACTTCCTTAGGATGAATCCATGGGCTATAAATATGGGGGCTCGGTAGGTAACATTTAACACTTTTGAGCATTTACTGTTGAGCTCCTGTAGCCACACTTCGATTGAATACATCCTGAGTTCATTTTTCTGTGTTCCTTGTTCAAGCGGCGAAGCCCTGTTTCTGTGTGCTTTTGCTTGAGCTCGCATTGCATACCTCGCTAGCTTTTAGTTCACCGAAGCCTGTCTTGGCGAAGGGTGTTTTTCTGGCGAAGTGTGCTTTTCAGTGTGCTGTCGCTCTGTGTAACACGAGGCAAGACCTCGCTGCTTACTAGCGAAGCCCTGGTAGTATCCCGTTTTGCTTCCTGTGTCGAAGCCCTTAGCGTAGTCCATTTGCGTGTGCGTGTAGACCTTCGGGTACGAAGCCCAGCACCCGTTGCTGTCGCCAAGTACTTGGTCGAAGTCCTCAGAGGGCTGTCCACTCTTGCGAAGGGTGAAGTGCGAAGCCTGCTCGAAGCACCTCGTGTGCGGAGCCTGCACTGACTTAGCAGAGTTGGTTTTCGAGGGTTGTAAGTGGAGCGAAGTCTTCTTGACTTCGAACCTTTGCCTCTCCGAAGCCTGTGTTCGAGGGTGTCGAAGTACCTCCGAACCAGACCTTCGAAGGCTGTGTTCGAAGCCTGTTCCGCAGAAGACATAACAGATCCGAAGGCTAAGTTTTTAGCCAGAAATTTTAAAAGCTCCCATTCACCCCCCCTCTGGTCGCCGTTTCCGGTCCAACAAATTGTTTAGTTTAGTGTATTGATGTTTATAATTTTAGTTTGTTTAGTTTAGTGTCTTACATTTTATAATTTTAGTTTGTTTAGTTTAGTGTATCACATTTTATAATTTTAGTTTGTTTAGTTTAGTGTCTCACAATTTATAATTTTAGTTTGTTTAGTTTAGTGTCTCACATTTTATAATTAGTCCATCTTATAACTAATTTTTTTTGTTGATTCTTAGATAGACCTAGTTTGGCCGGTGCTTTCCTACCGGCGTCACCGTCCCCATCTCGGCTCTGTCATCCTCATCTCGTCTAGACCCCTACCGGTAACCTTAGACCATAGGATTAATATTTTGGCTGAACAAGATTGATTAATATGCTTTGTGACATTTTTTCATGCATGTTCAGCAAATTAATATAAATACATGCTTATACATGTTTTAGGTACAATTTTAATGCTATAATTGATATGTATCTTTATATCTTTATGCTTGTGTTGATTAATATGCATGTATGTGGATGTCGGCCATCGTGCCGTGCTATTTGTGGCCATTGTGTCTTGTTTTTTGCAGGTTTTGTTAGTTTTTCTACATATTAGAGAGGAGATGTTGTTAATTTTTTTATATTTTATAATTATTGTTGCGTAACCTAGGCGTCTCCCGTTCAGAAGAGTTACGGTTTGGAATATGCATGTCTTTGCATATCTGTGGCTGTAACTGTTTCGAACTGCCCACCTTTCTTGGATAGCCAGAGGATACGTAGATTGAGCTCGTTTTCATTCTTCGTTTCGATCTGACCTAGGGTTTCGGTAGCACCTCCCCGTTGATCTCCGAACACACATCCTCTTGGCATGTTGTCGAGACATGCGTTTGGAGAACAGTGGGGAGATGCTGCCGAAACCTTGGGTCGGATTGGAATGGAGCATGAAAACGAGCTCAATCTATGCATCCTTACCTATTAGACATTTAGATGCATCTCCTTTCCCACTAATCCCTAAACATGGGTGTTGTTTCCTAGTTTAGTACAAAATGGATGATCGTGAGTGGATGTACACGGGTCAACCTAGCTAGGTCAGAGTGACTATGGATTGGATCAAGAACACTAAAGTATTCTTAGAGAGAGCATTTGGTAGGCAGAATGGATGTGGAAAGACCTAGTGTCCATATAGTCGGTGTGAGAACAAGCACCGACAAACAAAAGAGGCCATGGGTAAACACCTCTGTAAATATGGGTTTATGCCAAACTATACTCATTGGACGTATCATGGTGAGTCCCAGCGTTCTAGAGACGAGGTGTTGCGACAACGCATGGATGGCGATGAGGGAGGGGTTGTATTCATGCTAGGTGACTATGAAGATGCACATTTTGACTAAGCACATGAAGACGAAGTGCTGGAGCCAACGACAAAAGCGTTTTATGACAAGTTGTCCGTGTCACAGCAACCTCTTCACGGTCACACTAGGGTTTCTCAATTGTATGACATCGCACGACTAATGGCCATCAAGTCCTAGTTTAGCTTGAGCCGAGAATGCTTCGATGTCATGCTGACGGTTGTTGGTAGCCTCCTCCAAAAAGGTCACAATCTTCCAAAGATCATGTACGAGTCGAAGAAAATACTCCGTGCACTTAAGATGCCTTATGAGCAAATACATGCTTGTCCCAACGGATGCATCTTATTTAGGAAAGAGTACACAGATGCAACCTGCTGCGTGAAATGCAAATCTTCTAGGTATCTTGAGGTAGACTTTGCTGATGGTGGAAAGAAACAACTCTCAATTCTCGTGAAGATCCTTCGGTACCTTCCCTTCATACTAAGGATCCAATAGTTTTACATGATCGAGGAATCTGCCAAACAATGACATGGCATACAAATGGGATTCATTACAACCCTGACAAGCTAGGTCATCCATTAGATGGAGAAGCGTGGAAAAAGTTTGATCAGCTCCATCCCGAGAAAGCTTTAGAGCCACAGAATGTACGAATTGCTATAACAATAGATGTGTTCAATCCATATGGTATGATGGCCGCCACATACAATTGTTGACCAATGTTTGTTATTCCCCTCAACCTCTCTCCCAGCATTATCTTTCAACGACAGAACATATTCTTGTCGTTGATAATTTCAAGGCCCAAATACCCAGGGAAAAATATGAGTGTGTATATGGAGCCGCGTTGATGGATGATTTGGTCTGTGCATGTGAAGACGGTGTGTGGACATATCATCGATCTACAAAGACAAATTTTAGAATGCATGTCTGGTACATGTACTCTATGCATGACCTGCTAGCATATGCGATATTTTGCGACTGGTGCGTGCATGGCAAGTTTGCATGCCGATTTGTCGGTGAGCTCTAAAGTTCATTTGGCTGGCTAAAGGTGGCAAATATTCCTCGTTTGACAAGCATCGACAATTCCTTCCTCGAAACCATCCATTCATGAAGGATAAGAAGAACTTTATAAAAGGTGTGTCTGTTAAAGACTCGGCACTACCTAAGATGACTAGGGACGATGTTCATGCTTAGTTAGAGTCTTTGAAAATCAAGACACAAGGATCTTGTTTTATCGGATATGGTGAGCAGCATGCATGGACTCACAAGCCATGTTTATGGAATATTCTTTATTTCGATGACCTCCTCCTTCCACAGAACATTGATGTAATGCACACCGAGAAGAATGTTGTCGAGGCCATTTTCAACACAATCATGGACATTCTCGAGAAGACGAAATACAACGTTAAGGCCCGAGTGGATCAAGAAGCTATATGCAACAGACCCAAGCTCGACATGATATCTCCTAGAAGCGGGAAATCCTAGACGAAGCCAAAGTACGATTTTGTTCTAACAAGGGCACAAAGGAGGGAAGTACTTGAGTGGTTCTAAACCTTAATGTTTCCTAATGGCTATGCAACTAATCTGAAGAGGGGAGTTAATCTAGCTACTCCTCTGCGAATAAACGGTCTCAAGAGTCATGACTATCACATATGGATTGAGCGGCTGCTCCTGGTGATGATTTGAGACTATGTCCCTGAAGATGTCTGGCGAGTGCTAGCTGAATTGAGCAATTTCTTTCGGTAACTTTGTGCTAAAGAATTGTCTCACACCGTAGTAGAAGACATGGAGAGAATAGTGCATGTGCTGCTCCGCAAGCTAGAAAAGATATTTCTGCTTAGTTTTTTAATCCGATGCAACATATGATCTTGCAATATATGAGATAATTTTTTGTTTAGTTAGATGTATATAACTTGGATGAGATAAGCTTAAATTTTGTGAGACCCACTTGTCAAATATATTTTTAACAAAAATATAATCATATGAGATCTTATTTTATAGATTAAATTGTAATCAATACAATGGAGTGATTAGATCATAAATTGGACAAATGATTTGTGAGTAAAAATCATTTGAATATTTATAAATGAAAAATTAAATACATAATAACAAATTAGGAGACGACACGTCATCTTATCTAATATTAGATAAATTAATGAATTAAAAATAACAAAACTAAACCCAAACATTGTGAAAATTTTACATGAGATAATTTATGTTGTATTTTGAGTGTAGAAAAAATTTCAAGTATAAAAATGATTTAACCATCAAACTTCTTTCAAACCAATCTCATTTCTTCTCTAAACCCTAATTCTTTCTCCCACAATCTCCGATTTCTAAACACTCTACGTGATAATTTTATTGAAACATTTTTAAATTTTTATCACGACATCTATTTATCATATAATAACAACACGACAAGTATCATATTTGTTAGACTTCAAATTATTTGTTTAGAATTAAAAAACTATTAAGCTCGACGTTGCCGATAGAGTGTCGCAACCTACCATTTTCATAATTTATTTAAATTTAGTGTATAAGAACTCAAAATATACTAAAAAAATAATATGATTTTTCTATATTTTTTGGTTCATTATTTTAGGCACTTGTAGTTCAAATTTCATCTATTTCAATTTAAATCCCAGAAACATACTTAATGAATGAAAAATAGCTAACTGATCTAGAAAAATATGAAATTTTTACAATGTATAAGATACATCATATTTTGAATGCAAAAAAAATCAAGTTAAAAAAAGATTCAATCATTAATTTTCTTTCAAACCTATCTCATTTCTTCTCTAAACTCTAATTTATCCTCTTTAAATCTCTAATTTCTAAACACTATATGTGACAAACTTTATCAAAACATTTTAAAATTTTTATCATAATATCTATGTATCATATCATAACACCATGAAAAATCTCATATTTTTCGGACTTCATTTGATTTTTTTAGAGTTAAAAAACTAATAAGTTCTACGTTGCCAATAGAGTGTCGCAACCTAATATTTTTAAACTTTATTTCAATTTAGTGTATAAGAACTCAAAATATACTAATAATGATGAATATGATTTTTCTATATTTTTTGTTCGTTATTTTAGGCACTTGTACTTCAAATTTCACCCGCTTCAATTTAAATCCTAGAAACATACTTAATGAATAAAAATAGCTAACTGACCTAAAAAATATAAAAGTTTTACAAGAGATAATATATGTTGTATTGTGAGTGTAGAAAAAATTTCAAGTTAAAATGAAATTGCAAATAACTTATAGACTTAAAACATTGTTTCACACAAAATTTTTAAAAAAATTGTTTGCCGAAACTAAGTGTCTTTGCTGAGTGTTTTTCAAAAAACACTCGGCAAACCCGAAAAAAAAAATTTTGGCCGCACGGAAACGACGCCGTGACGTCCGTTAGTATCATCAAGACTTTGCCGAGTGTATTTTTAAAAAACACTCGGCAAATAATTTGTTTGCCGAGTGTTTTTATTTTGCCGAGTGTTTTTTAAAAAAATACTCGGCAAATTCATCTTTGTCGAGTACCCAAAATATTACACTCGGCAAAGATTTTGTCACTCGGCGAATAATCGTTTTCCGATAGTGGTATTGAAGGAATATTCTTCTCAGTGGTTATCCTATTCACCTTCGCTATTCAATCAAACAATTGATTAGATGAGATTGTCTTATCTTATTCGAGGATATCCATCAAACTTGTGTGGTAACTAGCTAGACCAATAACAGGAAGCTAGGCAGCAGCAAGGGCAGTTTTGATTCGGCAATTCTAACAAAACCACGTGGTGCAGCCTGCAAATGTTGCTTCAACCATGCCCCTATTTAAACAGCGATTCGTCCGACAAAACCTCACATACATCATCGAGATCCATCACTTCTCCCGGTTCTTCTTGGTTATCTGAATTGCGCCAGGCTTCTTTATTTTCTCCACGGTATAATAGCTAGCTAACGTTGTTGTTAATTTATCTATATTTATATTTGGCATACTGTTTAATTAGTTACGGTAATAATGGTTATATATATATGTGTGTTATTCTTTTGACAATTCTAGCAAAACTATAAGTTGCATGCATGCTTGGAATATTTTGAGCTTGAATAACTTCTTGATTTGTGTGGTATATGTGTGTGTGCATTGGACCCACAAAAATGGTTTCATTTAGTTTCCAACATTATTTGTTGGTGCAATTACAAATTGTTGATTAACCTTGGGTCAGCACCATACCAATGCAACACCACGTCACATAAAACCTGCTAAAGCGGAGCCAAGTTGAAAAACCGTTTTTTATGTAAGAAGGTCATGTGAACCGGTTTTGTTTGAAAGCTATATGATTTTTTTTTAATTTTTTTGTGAGAGAAGGCTAAGGTACAACTTCGATTGAAAGCCATGCATGTATCATGGGTCTGATATGAGGATTTCTCAGAAGGTCACTCATCTCAGTACTACTCTCGCCGTTCTCAATGTTGGAGTTTTTATGGGATCTGCACTACCGGAAAGAGCACATTTGCCGAGTGCCCTAAGGTTTGCCGAGTGCATTCCTTCGGGCACTCGGCAAACCCTGATTTGCCGAGTGTACAAAGAAATACACTCGGCAAACATATTACACTCGGCGAATAAAATTGTTTGCCGAGTGCCTTATCCATGGCACTCGGCAAACCTGTGGAAAAAACCCGCTGCACCAGGTTTGCTGACGCCGTTGTAACGGCAGAGAGGGAAATAATGGTTTGCCGAGTGCCACTAACGGACACTCGGCAAACACCAGTATTTGCCGAGTGTTATTTAATAAAACACTCGGCAAAGGTGAAAATCTCATTATTTCATGTGAGATCACAATTTAAGCCTACATCACATTTTAAACATGTTTTGAACTTGAATTTTTTTTACACTCATAATGCAACCTATGTTAGGCCATGGAAAAGTTTCATATTTTTCTGAGTGGGTTTGCTATTTTTAATAAATTAATCATGTTTCAAGGATTTACTTCAAAGTGGGTCAAATTTCAACTAAATGTACATGAAATAATGACTCAAAAATTATGAAAAAATCATATTTGTGTTCATGATTACATTTTTAATCTTTGACAACTAAATATAACTAACTATTTAAAATCTAATTTACGACACTCGACCGGCAATATGCAGGTTAATGGTTTTTTAATTATAGAAAATGTAATTGATGCCTAAAAAATATGACACTTGACATGGTGTCATTATATCATACATATGTAATATGGTAAAAAATTCATAATGTTTCGACAAAGTTTTCAAGTACGACCTTTAGAAATTGGACAATCTTCGAGAAGGTTTAGGAGTTTAGGGATGAAATGAGTTAGGTTTAGAAGCAAATCGATATTCAAATATTTGTTTGAACTTAAAACTTTTTGTACTACTAAAACTCAATTTATCTTATACCATGTCAAAAATTGGCATTTTTAAGAGTTAGTTTGCTATTTTTGGTTAATAAAAGTTGTTTATAGGATTTTAAGTAAAATATCCCAAATTTAAATTACAATTGCCTTATATTTGTTTATTTGAACTTAGAAATTTTCTAGGATGAAATATTAGTGTATACTATATAATGCCAAATTATGGGATTTTTTTAAGTCTTTATTCTATTTTAGTTTTTTTTAAAAAATAGTTCAAAAAAGCTTTGCCGAGTGCATTTAGATATGGCACTCGGCAAAGACCAAAAAAACACTTTTGCCGAGTGCCATATCTAAATGAACTCGGCATGTACATCAAATTTTACTTCCAAGTGGGTCAAATTTCCAAGTGGGGCACTCGGCAAACCTCCGTCAACGGCCCCCGACCGTTAGCCGGCCATGTTTGCCGAGTGCCACGTGGAGCACTCGGCGAAGTCTATATTGCACTCGGCAAAGACTTCGCCGAGTGCCCGATAAAATGCACTCGGCGAACTCCCACGTCGCCGACAAGCCTAGTGCCGAGTGGGGTTCGCCGAGTGTGGCACTCGGCGAAGCCTTTGCCGAGTGCATTCTGGGCTTCGCCGAGTGCCCTATGCACTCGGCAAACAATGGTAGTCCTGTAGTGCTAGTGTCAACTTGCTCGCATCCATTTTACTAAAAAACGGTTTTAATTTGATAGTTCATGGTTGAATATTATTAGTCAACAACTAGCTAGAAAAACTGGGTACTAATATGACACATGTTCTGTAGTAAATAGCTTGAGAAAATTTAATTACTATTTTTGGGGAGGCATCTGAGAGGTAATATATTTTCAATATTAATTTTTATATCTTTTAGTATCAAAGGTACCGAGAGTCCATAATTTATATTAGAAGCATGGTACCTTTTCAATAAGGACTAGATAATATCTCGGCTATTTTATGTTTATCGATGTTTTTACTTCACTAGTTAGATGTCTATGCTTTGCAACAGAAACTTATTTTGCAACAGAGTATTTACGTAAAATTTATGTTTCTGTATAATTTTTTAGAAATCTAAGTGTTTTTACACAAAATTCGCACATCCGCGTAAAATAAAAAAAAATTAAAAACTGAAATGCAAAATTATATTTTTATTTTTTTTACTTTTTACTTTTTTTCTTCTTTCTCACGTCAGTTGGTGCATGCACTGGGCGCTGCGCGTGTTGCGTTGCCCGCTGCGCGTGCGGCTGGTTGCATGCGGGGCAGTTCCGGGGTGGGCGGGCGACCGGTTCGGACGGTTTTCACAGGGTATAAGTTTTGGTCGGTTTTTTATGGGATGTGGGAAGGCACGTACGGGTTGCGTACGGACGACACGGAAATCTGTACGCTTTAATATAGTTAAGATAAAGTTGATTTATAAAAAACTATTTCCAATAGTACTATTCTCTTTTGCCGTTTCTAAGAAAATTATGTTGACTATGTAGCGAAATAAATAGTGCTCTAGCTAAGTTCGTACTAGCTAAATAGGGTATATATCCAATTGCTGATCACTTGGGATATTATATTATTTCATGCATGGTCAAGTAACTTTGATGATAAAGTGACTGAAGTCAATTTTATTATAATTAAAATTGCAATTATTAATCTGAAACAATTTTTGTCATGAAGAAGCTAAGGTAAGGACGAAACATGGGACATGAAAACCAGAACCGGAGAGTTGTGAAGCCGGAGCCCAGCAAGTGGACCGAATACTTCATCAATGCACCCCCGTTGCCTTGCCCATGGCAGGTACACAAACATATATATTTCTGACGAAATATTGGTGCTAGCCATCAAATGTAGGGATGGATATGGATGTCAGAATATTCGAATTATCCGTATTCGTATTCGAATTACTGTAAATATGGATATCCGTATTCGTATCCGAATTAAATATGGATGACATTCGGAAATATCCGAATTCGTTTTACAAATGTGGATATGGAAACGGATATCCGAATTCTGCTGAATGTGGATATGGAAATGGATACATCCGTATTCGTTTTAGGATTTCACACAGATTAAACTTAGACTCAAGATAATATATTATCACTATATTAATGGTTTGTTTATTATTTATATAATTATGGAATACTTAAGTTAGTGAATATTAATAAGTTATGGTTTAAAATAAATTTATGGTTAAATATTTGTTTGAACTTTAATTTTTTTATAATCAAAATACAACATATCTCATTTCATATAATTTTTTTGTATTTTTTAGATACATTTGCTATTTTTAACTCATTAATTGTGTTCTAGGATTTAAATTGAAATATGTGAAATTTGAAATGCAAGTACCTAAAATAATGCACTAAAATTTATAGAAAAATTGCATTCACTATTTTGTGTCAATTTTTAGTTCTTATCCATGAAATTTAAAGAAATATTAAAAAAATTATGTTACGACACTTCATCGGTAATGTGGAGTTTAAGAGTTTTTTAATTATAAAAAATCAAATAAAATCTAAAAAATACGAGACTTATCACAGTGTTATAATATTATACATAGATACCATGATAAAATTTTGAAAATGTTTAGAGAAATTTATCATATAGAATGTTAAGAAATCTCAGATTCTCTTAAGAGGAAATAGAGTTTTGAGATGGAATAGGTTATGGTTTAAAATAAATTTATGGTTAAATATTGTTTGAACTTGAATTTTTTTATATAATTAAAATATAACATATCTCATACCATATAAATTGTTTGTATTTTTCCAGATCCATTTGCTATTTTAACTCATTAATTGTGTTTCTAGTATTTAACTTGGAATATGTGAAATTTGAACTGCAAGTACCTAAAATAATGCACTAAAATTTATCGAAAAATCACATTCACTATTTTGTGTACATTTTTAGTTATTATCCACTAAATTTAAAGAAATGTTAAAAAATTTATGTTACGACACTTCATCGGTAATATGGAGCTTAAGGGGTTTTTAATTATAAAAAAATCAAATAAAGTCTGAAAAATACGAGACTTATCACAGTATTATAATATTATACGTAGATACCATGATAAATTTTTGAAAATGTTTAGAGAATTTTATCATATAGAATGTTAAGAAATATGAGATTCTCTTAAGAGGAAATAGAGTTTTGAGAAGGAATAGGTTATGGTTAAAGTAAATTTATGGTTAAATATTTGTTTGAATTTTAATTTTTTATATAATCAAAATACAACATATCTCATACGAAATATAAATAAATATTAAAAAAACCATGTTACGACACTTCATCGGTAATATGGAGCTTAAGGGTTTTTAATTATAAAAATTAAATAAAGTCTGAAAAATACGAGACTTGTCATAGTATTATAATATTATACGTAGATACCATGATAAAGTTTTTAAATGTTTTGAGAAATTTTTGAAAATGTTTAATTTTTAAAAACAATAAAATTCAGCCAATTATTTCCAAATTGCCGCCTGTTTTTGACATGTATGATGAATTTCAGTTCAAGACTTTATATAGTTCTTGTTGGTTGTTGTGTATGATGAATTTAGTTAGTGTTGTTTAAAAACTTAGTTTGTGCATGGTTATTGTGTATCATTGTTTCTTATTAATTATAATTCTAATTTGGTATATTGGATCCTTTTGGATTTTTGGAAAATTTGTGAAACAACGAACATTTGGAGTTAAACCGAGTAAACATCCGAATATATATTCGTATTCGAAACATCCGTTTTGTATTCGTATTCGAGAACATCCGAATCCGTATTCGTATTCGAATTAAAATGTGGTAAATAGTGCTATCCAGATTCGTTTCCATCAGTATCCGATCCGAATCCATCACTAATCAAATGTTTGAAGCTGTATGTTAATCAGTAAGATAGACGTACTGTATATATGTCAATTAATGCGTATAATTATTTGTCCTGAGAATTAACCAGAATCTAGGAAAATCAATCGAGGAGAGGCGAGACGTGCTTGTGAAGAAGGTTTGTTGCATGATCCAAGGATATACATCCAGCAATGTTCATCTAACGGAGGGGATGAAGACAGTGGATGCCCTAGAACGCCTCGGTGTTGGTTACCATTTCCGGGAGGAGATAGGCATGTTCATGGACCTTGTCAATGGCACTCCAGCTAGGGATACGGACGAGATGGCTAGCGCTGCCCTTCGGTTCAGGCTGCTGAGGCAACACCACTATGATGCTCCCTGTGGTATATTGATTTACTTAAACTAGATAGAAACTAAATCAATGCTGTAACATGGAACTTATAATTGGATCTGTGGATGCAGATGTTTTCGAGAGCTTCGTGGACAAGAATGGCGGCTTCAAGGATACCCTGCGATCTGACGTTGATGCTCTGCTGGCCATTTATGAGGCAGCTCACCTTAGCAAGTGTGACGAGGACTTGCTCAGCAATGCCGTCGTCTTCACCACTAGCTGCCTCTCAGCCATGGCTGAAGGTGGCAAGCTACCTGAATCCCTGTTAAAGAAAGTAGAGCACGCACTAGACTCACCGACACAGAGGAGGTTCAAGAGGGTGGAGACCAAGCTCTACATCTCCATCTACGGCAAGGATGAGGACAGCAACCAAGATATACTGGAACTTGCTAAGCTGGACTTTCACATCTTGCAGCAGATGCACCGTGATGAGGCCAGCAGTTTCTCACTGTGAGTAATTAAAACTAATTCTTACAGACATGTAAATGTATATATATATATATATATATGAAATGAAAATTTTAATTATTCTTAATTAAAAATACATACAGATATTTCCGAGAGCATAACCTTGGGAGCAATCTGGGTCCATACATACGAGAACGGCCAGTGGAGTGCTATCTGTGGGCACTTGGTGTTTTCTATGAACCACAATATGCCAAGGCAAGGATGATGCTTGCGAAACTTATCAATTTATGTTCACTCTTTGATGACACAATTGATTCCTACGCACCGTGGAAGAGCTTCACCTGTTTAACAAAGCGGTCCAAAGGTACATAATATTGTCCTTAATATCATATATATTTCGGTACGTTAATATTATATTCACTCTACAAATTAAAGAGTAATTTACAGTAACGTAAGCCTGATTATTGGAATTTGGAACCAATATTCTAACACCCTCCGCGTTTCTAATTTTTAAATATTCCATAATATTTTGTCAATTGCTATGAATATATATAGCTGGGACGAAGAAGCAGCGAAAAAAATAGGTGATTGCTTCGGGTATCTGATGTCACTTCTTTCCAAGACATTGGACGAATTTGTTGCTGATGGAGCTTCTCCATTGGGAATTGAGTGCACCAAGCAGTTTGTAAGATGAATAATATACTCAGTTAATTATATGTATTCATCGTTCATGTTAAATTTAGCCTGGTCTAGCTAGCTAGCTTAATCCATTTCCAATACACGGACGACGTTTCATGCAACAGTTAATTATTCATCATTCATGTTAAATTCAGTGCAAATAATTGATGGTGAGCGCAATTATTAACAATTTTTTCCAAAATATAATCAAATAAATGTAGATTAAGGATGTGAGCAGTTGCATGTTACAAGAAGTGATATGGAGAGAAGAGGGACAAGTGCCGCTCCTCCATGAGCATCTCAAGGTCTCTGAAATTAGCACGCAGTATTGGACGTTGGCGTGCATGGCTTTTGCAGCAGATCCACTGGCACAAACCAACGACCGCGCCGTTTTTGACTGGATAATGTCGTCGCCAAAGATTATAAAGAATTCGGCGATCATAACACGCCTAATGGATGACATACAAGGGCATGAGGTGATACTATATATCGTTAAGATATATATGCATGTATGAGATGATATGATATGATAGATAAACTATATATGAATGGATTAATTTCTTTGGTTAATTTAATTTCTTGGCATCCATGCATGCAGTATGAGAAAGACATAAGTGGCGTGTCTACTGCAGTACAGTGCTACTCGAAAGAACACGGAGTGACTATCCAAGAAGCAAAGAAAGCGCTGTGGTGCATCGTAGAGGACCAGTGGAGGAGTACGAATCAAGAGTTCCTGAGCACCACGATGATTCCGGTCCCGCTGCTGACACATGTGATAAACCTTTCACGTGTCATGGAAACCATGTACAAGAATACCAGTGCCTACACATTCTGCAAAGGAGTTGAAGAGCACATTGAAAATGTCCTGGATAAATGTGCCTGTGCCTGACATTAAGTAAGGAAACCACACATATATGGCACCATGCATGGTGATGGAAACACCGCCTGTTATATATGAGTAAATAAATTGCTTATGGCGATAGTATATCGCGTAATAGCAAAGAAATATTGTTGTCATCTCACTATTATCCGTTATGGGTAATGTAGATGTGTTAATTATTTGTGACCCTTACTAAGTGAATCGCCAAATATACTATTAATATTTACCCATTTTATTTTATGTCATTACTATTGTCAATTTTAATCTTACGTGCTATTTTGTACGTCAAACACTAAACACAAACACTAAACATTTCGTATCGTCCACATTACCCTTCTCTACACTGTTCATCTTCTGTGAGCCACCTCCACCTGCAATAATGTTCATCTTCTCTGCACTGCAAGCTGAGCTGATAGAAAGGAAACAGATGAAGAAACTAAGACAGAAGAAACAGAGATTACAAGACTTCAAGGATGAGGATATAATGAGTGATATCAGAAATCAAACAAGAGGAGTGCCATTACCATTAGTTAATAGTTCAGAATTGCAATCACATGTTCAGCATCTACAGGAAATGCTAGTATTTTGGGCTGCATTTGTTTGGATCCCAGCAACAAAGGAATCATTTCTAGCTTTGCATTATGGGTTCCAAGTGACACTCCAAAGCCTGAAGGGGTGGTTTGCATGGAATGAAATGAAAGAAGGGATACAAAACCAACTGAAACAACATTTTTACAGGGCTCTACAACAATTGAAGTGTCAGGCTGATACAAAGAGAAGTTTCAGAGAATTTCAATTTGGCGAATGGGTCTATGTTAAATTGCAGTTGTATGTGAAATCAATTGTGGTTTGTCGAGGTAACAACAAGTTATCTTTCAAGTATTTTGGGTCATTCCGAATGGCTGATAAGTTTGGACCAGCAGCTAACAAATTGCAACTTCCTAAGCATAGTACTGTCCACCCTGTTTTCATGTTTCATAGCTCAAAAATATTTGTGGAGTGCCTCCCAATTTGGCACTCGATGAATGCCTTTAGGGTATGAAAGTGGATCAGATATAGGCGCACCGGTTACTGCGCCCAGACCACCCACGCACCATGCGCCACCGATCACCCTTGCCCGTGCTCGTGCCTGCCCCCGCCGCCCCCGTACGATGCACCGCCCCGCACGTCGCCGCCGGCTGCCGGCTCCTACTCGACCCGGCCGCTGGCTCCCTCGCCGTGCCATCTCCCACTGCTCCCCGTGGCTTGCCCCGGCTGCCTGCCACCGGTCCCCCCTCACCCCACACGCCACCGGTCACCGGCCGCTGGCCGCCGGTTCCCCCTTGCCTCGCCCGTCCCCCCGCTACAAGGTTAATTTTTTTAAAAAAATTGTTTAGTTTAGTGTATTGATGTTTATAATTTTAGTTTGTTTAGTTAGTGTCTTACATTTTATAATTTTAGTTTGTTTAGTTTAGTGTATCACATTTTATAATTTTAGTTTGTTTAGTTTAGTGTCTCACAATTTATAATTTTAGTTTGTTTAGTTTAGTGTCTCACATTTTATAATTAGTCCATCTATAACTAATTTTTTTTGTTGATTCTTAGATAGACCTAGTTTGGCCGGTGCTTTCCTACCGGCGTCACCGTCCCCATCTCGGCTCTGTCATCCTCATCTCGTCTAGACCCCTACCGGTAACCTTAGACCATAGGATTAATATTTTGGCTGAACAAGATTGATTAATATGCTTTGTGACATTTTTTCATGCATGTTCAGCAATTAATATAAATACATGCTTATACATGTTTTAGGTACAATTTTAATGCTATAATTGATATGTATCTTTATATCTTTATGCTTGTGTTGATTAATATGCATGTATGTGGATGTCGGCCATCGTGCCGTGCTATTTGTGGCCATTGTGTCTTGTTTTTTGCAGGTTTTGTTAGTTTTTCTACATATTAGAGAGGAGATGTTGTTAATTTTTTTATATTTTATAATTATTGTTGCGTAACCTAGGCGTCTCCCGTTCAGAAGAGTTACGGTTGGAATATGCATGTCTTTGCATATCTGTGGTTGTAACTGTTTCGAACTGCCCACCTTTCTTGGATAGCCAGAGGATACGTAGATTGAGCTCGTTTTCATTCTTCGTTTCGATCTGACCTAGGGTTTCGGTAGCACCTCCCCGTTGATCTCCGAACACACATCCTCTTGGCATGTTGTCGAGACATGCGTTTGGAGAACAGTGGGGAGATGCTGCCGAAACTTGGGTCGGATTGGAATGGAGCATGAAAACGAGCCTCAATCTATGCATCCTTACCTATTAGACATTTAGATGCATCTCCTTTCCCACTAATCCCTAAACATGGGTGTTGTTTCCTAGTTTAGTACAAAATGGATGATCGTGAGTGGATGTACACGGGTCAACCTAGCTAGGTCAGAGTGACTATGGATTGGATCAAGAACACTAAAGTATTCTTAGAGAGAGCATTTGGTAGGCAGAATGGATGTGGAAAGACCTAGTGTCCATATAGTCGGTGTGAGAACAAGCACCGACAAACAAAAGAGGCCATGGGTAAACACCTCTGTAAATATGGGTTTATGCCAAACTATACTCATTGGACGTATCATGGTGAGTCCCAGCGTTCTAGAGACGAGGTGTTGCGACAACGCATGGATGGCGATGAGGGAGGGGTTGTATTCATGCTAGGTGACTATGAAGATGCACATTTTGACTAAGCACATGAAGACGAAGTGCTGGAGCCAACGACAAAAGCGTTTATGACAAGTTGTCCGTGTCACAGCAACCTCTTCACGGTCACACTAGGGTTTCTCAATTGTATGACATCGCACGACTAATGGCCATCAAGTCCTAGTTTAGCTTGAGCCGAGAATGCTTCGATGTCATGCTGACGGTTGTTGGTAGCCTCCTCCAAAAAGGTCACAATCTTCCAAAGATCATGTACGAGTCGAAGAAATACTCCGTGCACTTAAGATGCCTTATGAGCAAATACATGCTTGTCCCAACGGATGCATCTTATTTAGGAAAGAGTACACAGATGCAACCTGCTGCGTGAAATGCAAATCTTCTAGGTATCTTGAGGTAGACTTTGCTGATGGTGGAAAGAAACAACTCTCAATTCTCGTGAAGATCCTTCGGTACCTTCCCTTCATACTAAGGATCCAATAGTTTTACATGATCGAGGAATCTGCCAAACAATGACATGGCATACAAATGGGATTCATTACAACCCTGACAAGCTAGGTCATCCATTAGATGGAGAAGCGTGGGAAAAAGTTTGATCAGCTCCATCCCGAGAAAGCTTTAGAGCCACAGAATGTACGAATTGCTATAACAATAGATGTGTTCAATCCATATGGTATGATGGCCGCCACATACAATTGTTGACCAATGTTTGTTATTCCCCTCACCTCTCTCCCAGCATTATCTTTCAACGACAGAACATATTCTTGTCGTTGATAATTTCAAGGCCCAAATACCCAGGGAAAAATATGAGTGTGTATATGGAGCCGCGTTGATGGATGATTTGGTCTGTGCATGTGAAGACGGTGTGTGGACATATCATCGATCTACAAAGACAAATTTTAGAATGCATGTCTGGTACATGTACTCTATGCATGACCTGCTAGCATATGCGATATTTTGCGACTGGTGCGTGCATGGCAAGTTTGCATGCCGATTTGTCGGTGAGCTCTAAAGTTCATTTGGCTGGCTAAAGGTGGCAAATATTCCTCGTTTGACAAGCATCGACAATTCCTTCCTCGAAACCATCCATTCATGAAGGATAAGAAGAACTTTATAAAAGGTGTGTCTGTTAAAGACTCGGCACTACCTAAGATGACTAGGGACGATGTTCATGCTTAGTTAGAGTCTTTGAAAATCAAGACACAAGGATCTTGTTTTATCGGATATGGTGAGCAGCATGCATGGACTCACAAGCCATGTTTATGGAATATTCTTTATTTCGATGACCTCCTCCTTCCACAGAACATTGATGTAATGCACACCGAGAAGAATGTTGTCGAGGCCATTTTCAACACAATCATGGACATTCTCGAGAAGACGAAATACAACGTTAAGGCCCGAGTGGATCAAGAAGCTATATGCAACAGACCCAAGCTCGACATGATATCTCCTAGAAGCGGGAAATCCTAGACGAAGCCAAAGTACGATTTTGTTCTAACAAGGGCACAAAGGAGGGAAGTACTTGAGTGGTTCTAAACCTTAATGTTTCCTAATGGCTATGCAACTAATCTGAAGAGGGGAGTTAATCTAGCTACTCCTCTGCGAATAAACGGTCTCAAGAGTCATGACTATCACATATGGATTGAGCGGCTGCTCCTGGTGATGATTTGAGACTATGTCCCTGAAGATGTCTGGCGAGTGCTAGCTGAATTGAGCAATTTCTTTCGGTAACTTTGTGCTAAAGAATTGTCTCACCCCGTAGTAGAAGACATGGAGAGAATAGTGCATGTGCTGCTCCGCAAGCTAGAAAAGATATTTCTGCTTAGTTTTTAATCCGATGCAACATATGATCTTGCAATATATGAGATAATTTTTTGTTTAGTTAGATGTATATAACTTGGATGAGATAAGCTTAAATTTTGTGAGACCCACTTGTCAAATATATTTTTTAACAAAAATATAATCATATGAGATCTTATTTTATAGATTAAATTGTAATCAATACAATGGAGTGATTAGATCATAAATTGGACAAATGATTTGTGAGTAAAAATCATTTGAATATTTATAAATGAAAAATTAAATACATAATAACAAATTAGGAGACGACACGTCATCTTATCTAATATTAGATAAATTAATGAATTAAAAATAACAAAACTAAACCCAAACATTGTGAAAATTTTACATGAGATAATTTATGTTGTATTTTGAGTGTAGAAAAAATTTCAAGTATAAAAATGATTTAACCATCAAACTTCTTTCAAACCAATCTCATTTCTTCTCTAAACCCTAATTCTTTCTCCCACAATCTCCGATTTCTAACACTCTACGTGATAATTTTATTGAAACATTTTTAATTTTTATCACGACATCTATTTATCATATAATAACAACACGACAAGTATCATATTTGTTAGACTTCAAATTATTTGTTTAGAATTAAAAAACTATTAAGCTCGACGTTGCCGATAGAGTGTCGCAACCTACCATTTTCATAATTTATTTAAATTTAGTGTATAAGAACTCAAAATATACTAAAAAAATAATATGATTTTTCTATATTTTTGGTTCATTATTTTAGGCACTGTAGTTCAAATTTCATCTATTTCAATTTAAATCCCAGAAACATACTTAATGAATGAAAAATAGCTAACTGATCTAGAAAAATATGAAATTTTACAATGTATAAGATACATCATATTTTGAATGCAAAAAAATCAAGTTAAAAAAAGATTCAATCATTAATTTTCTTTCAAACCTATCTCATTTCTTCTCTAAACTCTAATTTATCCTCTTTAAATCTCTAATTTCTAAACACTATATGTGACAAACTTTATCAAAACATTTTAAAATTTTTATCATAATATCTATGTATCATATCATAACACCATGAAAAATCTCATATTTTTCGGACTTCAGTTTGATTTTTTAGAGTTAAAAAACTAATAAGTTCTACGTTGCCAATAGAGTGTCGCAACCTAATATTTTTAAACTTTATTTCAATTTAGTGTATAAGAACTCAAAATATACTAATAATGATGAATATGATTTTCTATATTTTTTGTTCGTTATTTTAGGCACTTGTACTTCAAATTTCACCCGCTTCAATTTAAATCCTAGAAACATACTTAATGAATAAAAATAGCTAACTGACCTAAAAAATATAAAAGTTTTACAAGAGATAATATATGTTGTATTGTGAGTGTAGAAAAAATTTCAAGTTAAAATGAAATTGCAAATAACTTATAGACTTAAAACATTGTTTCACACAAAATTTTTAAAAAAATTGTTTGCCGAAACTAAGTGTCTTTGCTGAGTGTTTTTCAAAAAACACTCGGCAAACCCGAAAAAAAAATTTTGGCCGCACGGAAACGACGCCGTGACGTCCGTTAGTATCATCAAGACTTTGCCGAGTGTATTTTTAAAAAACACTCGGCAAATAATTTGTTTGCCGAGTGTTTTTTATTTTGCCGAGTGTTTTTAAAAAAATACTCGGCAAATTCATCTTTGTCGAGTACCCAAAATATTACACTCGGCAAAGATTTTGTCACTCGGCGAATAATCGTTTTCCGATAGTGGTATTGAAGGAATATTCTTCTCAGTGGTTATCCTATTCACCTTCGCTATTCAATCAAACAATTGATTAGATGAGATTGTCTTATCTTATTCGAGGATATCCATCAAACTTGTGTGGTAACTAGCTAGACCAATAACAGGAAGCTAGGCAGCAGCAAGGGCAGTTTTGATTCGGCAATTCTAACAAAACCACGTGGTGCAGCCTGCAAATGTTGCTTCAACCATGCCCCTATTTAAACAGCGATTCGTCCGACAAAACCTCACATACATCATCGAGATCCATCACTTCTCCCGGTTCTTCTTGGTTATCTGAATTGCGCCAGGCTTCTTTATTTTCTCCACGGTATAATAGCTAGCTAACGTTGTTGTTAATTTATCTATATTTATATTTGGCATACTGTTTAATTAGTTACGGTAATAATGGTTATATATATATGTGTGTTATTCTTTTGACAATTCTAGCAAAACTATAAGTTGCATGCATGCTTGGAATATTTTGAGCTTGAATAACTTCTTGATTTGTGTGGTATATGTGTGTGTGCATTGGACCCACAAAAATGGTTTCATTTAGTTTCCAACATTATTTGTTGGTGCAATTACAAATTGTTGATTAACCTTGGGTCAGCACCATACCAATGCAACACCACGTCACATAAAACCTGCTAAAGCGGAGCCAAGTTGAAAAACCGTTTTTTATGTAAGAAGGTCATGTGAACCGGTTTTGTTTGAAAGCTATATGATTTTTTTTAATTTTTTTGTGAGAGAAGGCTAAGGTACAACTTCGATTGAAAGCCATGCATGTATCATGGGTCTGATATGAGGATTTCTCAGAAGGTCACTCATCTCAGTACTACTCTCGCCGTTCTCAATGTTGGAGTTTTTATGGGATCTGCACTACCGGAAAGAGCACATTTGCCGAGTGCCCTAAGGTTTGCCGAGTGCATTCCTTCGGGCACTCGGCAAACCCTGATTTGCCGAGTGTACAAAGAAATACACTCGGCAAACATATTACACTCGGCGAATAAAATTGTTTGCCGAGTGCCTTATCCATGGCACTCGGCAAACCTGTGGAAAAAACCCGCTGCACCAGGTTTGCTGACGCCGTGTAACGGCAGAGAGGGAAATAATGGTTTGCCGAGTGCCACTAACGGACACTCGGCAAACACCAGTATTTGCCGAGTGTTATTTAATAAAACACTCGGCAAAGGTGAAAATCTCATTATTTCATGTGAGATCACAATTTAAGCCTACATCACATTTTAAACATGTTTTGAACTTGAATTTTTTTTACACTCATAATGCAACCTATGTTAGGCCATGGAAAAGTTTCATATTTTTCTGAGTGGGTTTGCTATTTTTAATAAATTAATCATGTTTCAAGGATTTACTTCAAAGTGGGTCAAATTTCAACTAAATGTACATGAAATAATGACTCAAAAATTATGAAAAAATCATATTTGTGTTCATGATTACATTTTTTAATCTTTGACAACTAAATATAACTAACTATTTAAAATCTAATTTACGACACTCGACCGGCAATATGCAGGTTAATGGTTTTTTAATTATAGAAAATGTAATTGATGCCTAAAAAATATGACACTTGACATGGTGTCATTATATCATACATATGTAATATGGTAAAAAATTCATAATGTTTCGACAAAGTTTTCAAGTACGACCTTTAGAAATTGGACAATCTTCGAGAAGGTTTAGGAGTTTAGGGATGAAATGAGTTAGGTTTAGAAGCAAATCGATATTCAAATATTTGTTTGAACTTAAAACTTTTTGTACTACTAAAACTCAATTTATCTTATACCATGTCAAAAATTGGCATTTTTAAGAGTTAGTTTGCTATTTTTGGTTAATAAAAGTTGTTTATAGGATTTTAAGTAAAATATCCCAAATTTAAATTACAATTGCCTTATATTTGTTTATTTGAACTTAGAAATTTTCTAGGATGAAATATTAGTGTATACTATATAATGCCAAATTATGGGATTTTTTTAAGTCTTTATTCTATTTTAGTTTTTTTTAAAAAATAGTTCAAAAAAGCTTTGCCGAGTGCATTTAGATATGGCACTCGGCAAAGACCAAAAAACACTTTTGCCGAGTGCCATATCTAAATGAACTCGGCATGTACATCAAATTTACTTCCAAGTGGGTCAAATTTCCAAGTGGGGCACTCGGCAAACCTCCGTCAACGGCCCCCGACCGTTAGCCGGCCATGTTTGCCGAGTGCCACGTGGAGCACTCGGCGAAGTCTATATTGCACTCGGCAAAGACTTCGCCGAGTGCCCGATAAAATGCACTCGGCGAACTCCCACGTCGCCGACAAGCCTAGTGCCGAGTGGGGTTCGCCGAGTGTGGCACTCGGCGAAGCCTTTGCCGAGTGCATTCTGGGCTTCGCCGAGTGCCCTATGCACTCGGCAAACAATGGTAGTCCTGTAGTGCTAGTGTCAACTTGCTCGCATCCATTTTACTAAAAAACGGTTTTAATTTGATAGTTCATGGTTGAATATTATTAGTCAACAACTAGCTAGAAAAACTGGGTACTAATATGACACATGTTCTGTAGTAAATAGCTTGAGAAAATTTAATTACTATTTTTGGGGAGGCATCTGAGAGGTAATATATTTTCAATATTAATTTTTATATCTTTTAGTATCAAAGGTACCGAGAGTCCATAATTTATATTAGAAGCATGGTACCTTTTCAATAAGGACTAGATAATATCTCGGCTATTTTATGTTTATCGATGTTTTTACTTCACTAGTTAGATGTCTATGCTTTGCAAACAGAAACTTATTTGCAACAGAGTATTTACGTAAAATTTATGTTTCTGTATAATTTTTTAGAAATCTAAGTGTTTTTACACAAAATTCGCACATCCGCGTAAAATAAAAAAAAATTAAAACTGAAATGCAAAATTATATTTTTTATTTTTTTTACTTTTTACTTTTTTTCTTCTTTCTCACGTCAGTTGGTGCATGCACTGGGCGCTGCGCGTGTTGCGTTGCCCCGCTGCGCGTGCGGCTGGTTGCATGCGGGGCAGTTCCGGGGTGGGCGGCGACCGGTTCGGACGGTTTTCACAGGGTATAAGTTTTGGTCGGTTTTTTATGGGATGTGGGAAGGCACGTACGGGTTGCGTACGGACGACACGGAAATCTGTACGCTTTAATATAGTTAAGATAAAGTTGATTTATAAAAAAACTATTTCCAATAGTACTATTCTCTTTTGCCGTTTCTAAGAAAATTATGTTGACTATGTAGCGAAATAAATAGTGCTCTAGCTAAGTTCGTACTAGCTAAATAGGGTATATATCCAATTGCTGATCACTTGGGATATTATATTATTTCATGCATGGTCAAGTAACTTTGATGATAAAGTGACTGAAGTCAATTTTATTATAATTAAAATTGCAATTATTAATCTGAAACAATTTTTGTCATGAAGAAGCTAAGGTAAGGACGAAACATGGGACATGAAAACCAGAACCGGAGAGTTGTGAAGCCGGAGCCCAGCAAGTGGACCGAATACTTCATCAATGCACCCCCGTTGCCTTGCCCATGGCAGGTACACAAACATATATATTTCTGACGAAATATTGGTGCTAGCCATCAAATGTAGGGATGGATATGGATGTCAGAATATTCGAATTATCCGTATTCGTATTCGAATTACTGTAAATATGGATATCCGTATTCGTATCCGAATTAAATATGGATGACATTCGGAAATATCCGAATTCGTTTTACAAATGTGGATATGGAAACGGATATCCGAATTCTGCTGAATGTGGATATGGAAATGGATACATCCGTATTCGTTTTAGGATTCACACAGATTAAACTTAGACTCAAGATAATATATTATCACTATATTAATGGTTTGTTTATTATTTATATAATTATGGAATACTTAAGTTAGTGAATATTAATAAGTTATGGTTTAAAATAAATTTATGGTTAAATATTTGTTTGAACTTTAATTTTTTTATAATCAAAATACAACATATCTCATTTCATATAATTTTTTTGTATTTTTTTAGATACATTTGCTATTTTTAACTCATTAATTGTGTTCTAGGATTTAAATTGAAATATGTGAAATTTGAAATGCAAGTACCTAAAATAATGCACTAAAATTTATAGAAAAATTGCATTCACTATTTTGTGTCAATTTTTAGTTCTTATCCATGAAATTTAAAGAAATATTAAAAAAATTATGTTACGACACTTCATCGGTAATGTGGAGTTTAAGAGTTTTTTAATTATAAAAAATCAAATAAAATCTAAAAAATACGAGACTTATCACAGTGTTATAATATTATACATAGATACCATGATAAATTTTGAAAATGTTTAGAGAAATTTATCATATAGAATGTTAAGAAATCTCAGATTCTCTTAAGAGGAAATAGAGTTTTGAGATGGAATAGGTTATGGTTTAAAATAAATTTATGGTTAATATTTGTTTGAACTTGAATTTTTTTATATAATTAAAATATAACATATCTCATACCATATAAATTGTTTGTATTTTTCCAGATCCATTTGCTATTTTAACTCATTAATTGTGTTTCTAGTATTTAACTTGGAATATGTGAAATTTGAACTGCAAGTACCTAAAATAATGCACTAAAATTTATCGAAAAATCACATTCACTATTTTGTGTACATTTTTAGTTATTATCCACTAAATTTAAAGAAATGTTAAAAAATTTATGTTACGACACTTCATCGGTAATATGGAGCTTAAGGGGTTTTTAATTATAAAAAAATCAAATAAAGTCTGAAAAATACGAGACTTATCACAGTATTATAATATTATACGTAGATACCATGATAAATTTTTGAAAATGTTTAGAGAATTTTATCATATAGAATGTTAAGAAATATGAGATTCTCTTAAGAGGAAATAGAGTTTTGAGAAGGAATAGGTTATGGTTTAAAGTAAATTTATGGTTAAATATTTGTTTGAATTTTAATTTTTTATATAATCAAAATACAACATATCTCATACGAAATATAAATAATATTAAAAAAACCATGTTACGACACTTCATCGGTAATATGGAGCTTAAGGGTTTTTTAATTATAAAAAATTAAATAAAGTCTGAAAAATACGAGACTTGTCATAGTATTATAATATTATACGTAGATACCATGATAAAGTTTTTAAAATGTTTTGAGAAATTTTTGAAAATGTTTAATTTTTAAAAACAATAAAATTCAGCCAATTATTTCCAAATTGCCGCCTGTTTTTTGACATGTATGATGAATTTCAGTTCAAGACTTTATATAGTTCTTGTTGGTTGTTGTGTATGATGAATTTTAGTTAGTGTTGTTTAAAAACTTAGTTTGTGCATGGTTTATTGTGTATCATTGTTTCTTATTAATTATAATTCTAATTTGGTATATTGGATCCTTTTGGATTTTTGGAAAATTTGTGAAACAACGAACATTTGGAGTTAAACCGAGTAAACATCCGAATATATATTCGTATTCGAAACATCCGTTTTGTATTCGTATTCGAGAACATCCGAATCCGTATTCGTATTCGAATTAAAATGTGGTAAATAGTGCTATCCAGATTCGTTTCCATCAGTATCCGATCCGAATCCATCACTAATCAAATGTTTTGAAGCTGTATGTTAATCAGTAAGATAGACGTACTGTATATATGTCAATTAATGCGTATAATTATTTGTCCTGAGAATTAACCAGAATCTAGGAAAATCAATCGAGGAGAGGCGAGACGTGCTTGTGAAGAAGGTTTGTTGCATGATCCAAGGATATACATCCAGCAATGTTCATCTAACGGAGGGGATGAAGACAGTGGATGCCCTAGAACGCCTCGGTGTTGGTTACCATTTCCGGGAGGAGATAGGCATGTTCATGGACCTTGTCAATGGCACTCCAGCTAGGGATACGGACGAGATGGCTAGCGCTGCCCTTCGGTTCAGGCTGCTGAGGCAACACCACTATGATGCTCCCTGTGGTATATTGATTTACTTAAACTAGATAGAAACTAAATCAATGCTGTAACATGGAACTTATAATTGGATCTGTGGATGCAGATGTTTTCGAGAGCTTCGTGGACAAGAATGGCGGCTTCAAGGATACCCTGCGATCTGACGTTGATGCTCTGCTGGCCATTTATGAGGCAGCTCACCTTAGCAAGTGTGACGAGGACTTGCTCAGCAATGCCGTCGTCTTCACCACTAGCTGCCTCTCAGCCATGGCTGAAGGTGGCAAGCTACCTGAATCCCTGTTAAAGAAAGTAGAGCACGCACTAGACTCACCGACACAGAGGAGGTTCAAGAGGGTGGAGACCAAGCTCTACATCTCCATCTACGGCAAGGATGAGGACAGCAACCAAGATATACTGGAACTTGCTAAGCTGGACTTTCACATCTTGCAGCAGATGCACCGTGATGAGGCCAGCAGTTTCTCACTGTGAGTAATTAAAACTAATTCTTACAGACATGTAAATGTATATATATATATATATATATATGAAATGAAAATTTTAATTATTCTTAATTAAAAATACATACAGATATTTCCGAGAGCATAACCTTGGGAGCAATCTGGGTCCATACATACGAGAACGGCCAGTGGAGTGCTATCTGTGGGCACTTGGTGTTTTCTATGAACCACAATATGCCAAGGCAAGGATGATGCTTGCGAAACTTATCAATTTATGTTCACTCTTTGATGACACAATTGATTCCTACGCAACCGTGGAAGAGCTTCACCTGTTTAACAAAGCGGTCCAAAGGTACATAATATTGTCCTTAATATCATATATATTTCGGTACGTTAATATTATATTCACTCTACAAATTAAAGAGTAATTTACAGTAACGTAAGCCTGATTATTGGAATTTGGAACCAATATTCTAACACCCTCCGCGTTTCTAATTTTTAAATATTCCATAATATTTTGTCAATTGCTATGAATATATATAGCTGGGACGAAGAAGCAGCGAAAAAAATAGGTGATTGCTTCGGGTATCTGATGTCACTTCTTTCCAAGACATTGGACGAATTTGTTGCTGATGGAGCTTCTCCATTGGGAATTGAGTGCACCAAGCAGTTTGTAAGATGAATAATATACTCAGTTAATTATATGTATTCATCGTTCATGTTAAATTTAGCCTGGTCTAGCTAGCTAGCTTAATCCATTTCCAATACACGGACGACGTTTCATGCAACAGTTAATTATTCATCATTCATGTTAAATTCAGTGCAAATAATTGATGGTGAGCGCAATATTAACAATTTTTTCCAAAATATAATCAAATAAATGTAGATTAAGGATGTGAGCAGTTGCATGTTACAAGAAGTGATATGGAGAGAAGAGGGACAAGTGCCGCTCCTCCATGAGCATCTCAAGGTCTCTGAAATTAGCACGCAGTATTGGACGTTGGCGTGCATGGCTTTTGCAGCAGATCCACTGGCACAAACCAACGACCGCGCCGTTTTTGACTGGATAATGTCGTCGCCAAAGATTATAAAGAATTCGGCGATCATAACACGCCTAATGGATGACATACAAGGGCATGAGGTGATACTATATATCGTTAAGATATATATGCATGTATGAGATGATATGATATGATAGATAAACTATATATGAATGGATTAATTTCTTTGGTTAATTTAATTTCTTGGCATCCATGCATGCAGTATGAGAAAGACATAAGTGGCGTGTCTACTGCAGTACAGTGCTACTCGAAAGAACACGGAGTGACTATCCAAGAAGCAAAGAAAGCGCTGTGGTGCATCGTAGAGGACCAGTGGAGGAGTACGAATCAAGAGTTCCTGAGCACCACGATGATTCCGGTCCCGCTGCTGACACATGTGATAAACCTTTCACGTGTCATGGAAACCATGTACAAGAATACCAGTGCCTACACATTCTGCAAAGGAGTTGAAGAGCACATTGAAAATGTCCTGGATAAATGTGCCTGTGCCTGACATTAAGTAAGGAAACCACACATATATGGCACCATGCATGGTGATGGAAACACCGCCTGTTATATATGAGTAAATAAATTGCTTATGGCGATAGTATATCGCGTAATAGCAAAGAAATATTGTTGTCATCTCACTATTATCCGTTATGGGTAATGTAGATGTGTTAATTATTTGTGACCCTTACTAAGTGAATCGCCAAATATACTATTAATATTTACCCATTTTATTTTATGTCATTACTATTGTCAATTTTAATCTTACGTGCTATTTTGTACGTCAAACACTAAACACAAACACTAAACATTTCGTATCGTCCACATTACCCTTCTCTACACTGTTCATCTTCTGTGAGCCACCTCCACCTGCAATAATGTTCATCTTCTCTGCACTGCAAGCTGAGCTGATAGAAAGGAAACAGATGAAGAAACTAAGACAGAAGAAACAGAGATTACAAGACTTCAAGGATGAGGATATAATGAGTGATATCAGAAATCAAACAAGAGGAGTGCCATTACCATTAGTTAATAGTTCAGAATTGCAATCACATGTTCAGCATCTACAGGAAATGCTAGTATTTTGGGCTGCATTTGTTTGGATCCCAGCAACAAAGGAATCATTTCTAGCTTTGCATTATGGGTTCCAAGTGACACTCCAAAGCCTGAAGGGGTGGTTTGCATGGAATGAAATGAAAGAAGGGATACAAAACCAACTGAAACAACATTTTTACAGGGCTCTACAACAATTGAAGTGTCAGGCTGATACAAAGAGAAGTTTCAGAGAATTTCAATTTGGCGAATGGGTCTATGTTAAATTGCAGTTGTATGTGAAATCAATTGTGGTTTGTCGAGGTAACAACAAGTTATCTTTCAAGTATTTTGGGTCATTCCGAATGGCTGATAAGTTTGGACCAGCAGCTAACAAATTGCAACTTCCTAAGCATAGTACTGTCCACCCTGTTTTCATGTTTCATAGCTCAAAAAATATTTGTGGAGTGCCTCCCAATTTGGCACTCGATGAATGCCTTTTAGGGTATGAAAGTGGATCAGATATAGGCGCACCGGTTACTGCGCCCAGACCACCCACGCACCATGCGCCACCGATCACCCTTGCCCGTGCTCGTGCCTGCCCCCGCCGCCCCCGTACGATGGCACCGCCCCGCACGTCGCCGCCGGCTGCCGGCTCCTACTCGACCCGGCCGCTGGCTCCCTCGCCGTGCCATCTCCCACTGCTCCCCGTGGCTTGCCCCGGCTGCCTGCCACCGGTCCCCCCTCACCCCACACGCCACCGGTCACCGGCCGCTGGCCGCCGGTTCCCCCTTGCCTCGCCCGTCCCCCCGCTACAAGGTTAATTTTTTTAAAAAAATTGTTTAGTTTAGTGTATTGATGTTTATAATTTTAGTTTGTTTAGTTTAGTGTCTTACATTTTATAATTTTAGTTTGTTTAGTTTAGTGTATCACATTTTATAATTTTAGTTTGTTTAGTTTAGTGTCTCACAATTTATAATTTTAGTTTGTTTAGTTTAGTGTCTCACATTTTATAATTAGTCCATCTTATAACTAATTTTTTTTGTTGATTCTTAGATAGACCTAGTTTGGCCGGTGCTTTCCTACCGGCGTCACCGTCCCCATCTCGGCTCTGTCATCCTCATCTCGTCTAGACCCCTACCGGTAACCTTAGACCATAGGATTAATATTTTGGCTGAACAAGATTGATTAATATGCTTTGTGACATTTTTTCATGCATGTTCAGCAAATTAATATAAATACATGCTTATACATGTTTTAGGTACAATTTTAATGCTATAATTGATATGTATCTTTATATCTTTATGCTTGTGTTGATTAATATGCATGTATGTGGATGTCGGCCATCGTGCCGTGCTATTTGTGGCCATTGTGTCTTGTTTTTTGCAGGTTTTGTTAGTTTTTCTACATATTAGAGAGGAGATGTTGTTAATTTTTTTATATTTTATAATTATTGTTGCGTAACCTAGGCGTCTCCCGTTCAGAAGAGTTACGGTTTGGAATATGCATGTCTTTGCATATCTGTGGTTGTAACTGTTTCGAACTGCCCACCTTTCTTGGATAGCCAGAGGATACGTAGATTGAGCTCGTTTTCATTCTTCGTTTCGATCTGACCTAGGGTTTCGGTAGCACCTCCCCGTTGATCTCCGAACACACATCCTCTTGGCATGTTGTCGAGACATGCGTTTGGAGAACAGTGGGGAGATGCTGCCGAAACCTTGGGTCGGATTGGAATGGAGCATGAAAACGAGCTCAATCTATGCATCCTTACCTATTAGACATTTAGATGCATCTCCTTTCCCACTAATCCCTAAACATGGGTGTTGTTTCCTAGTTTAGTACAAAATGGATGATCGTGAGTGGATGTACACGGGTCAACCTAGCTAGGTCAGAGTGACTATGGATTGGATCAAGAACACTAAAGTATTCTTAGAGAGAGCATTTGGTAGGCAGAATGGATGTGGAAAGACCTAGTGTCCATATAGTCGGTGTGAGAACAAGCACCGACAAACAAAAGAGGCCATGGGTAAACACCTCTGTAAATATGGGTTTATGCCAAACTATACTCATTGGACGTATCATGGTGAGTCCCAGCGTTCTAGAGACGAGGTGTTGCGACAACGCATGGATGGCGATGAGGGAGGGGTTGTATTCATGCTAGGTGACTATGAAGATGCACATTTTGACTAAGCACATGAAGACGAAGTGCTGGAGCCAACGACAAAAGCGTTTTATGACAAGTTGTCCGTGTCACAGCAACCTCTTCACGGTCACACTAGGGTTTCTCAATTGTATGACATCGCACGACTAATGGCCATCAAGTCCTAGTTTAGCTTGAGCCGAGAATGCTTCGATGTCATGCTGACGGTTGTTGGTAGCCTCCTCCAAAAAGGTCACAATCTTCCAAAGATCATGTACGAGTCGAAGAAAATACTCCGTGCACTTAAGATGCCTTATGAGCAAATACATGCTTGTCCCAACGGATGCATCTTATTTAGGAAAGAGTACACAGATGCAACCTGCTGCGTGAAATGCAAATCTTCTAGGTATCTTGAGGTAGACTTTGCTGATGGTGGAAAGAAACAACTCTCAATTCTCGTGAAGATCCTTCGGTACCTTCCCTTCATACTAAGGATCCAATAGTTTTACATGATCGAGGAATCTGCCAAACAATGACATGGCATACAAATGGGATTCATTACAACCCTGACAAGCTAGGTCATCCATTAGATGGAGAAGCGTGGAAAAAGTTTGATCAGCTCCATCCCGAGAAAGCTTTAGAGCCACAGAATGTACGAATTGCTATAACAATAGATGTGTTCAATCCATATGGTATGATGGCCGCCACATACAATTGTTGACCAATGTTTGTTATTCCCCTCAACCTCTCTCCCAGCATTATCTTTCAACGACAGAACATATTCTTGTCGTTGATAATTTCAAGGCCCAAATACCCAGGGAAAAATATGAGTGTGTATATGGAGCCGCGTTGATGGATGATTTGGTCTGTGCATGTGAAGACGGTGTGTGGACATATCATCGATCTACAAAGACAAATTTTAGAATGCATGTCTGGTACATGTACTCTATGCATGACCTGCTAGCATATGCGATATTTTGCGACTGGTGCGTGCATGGCAAGTTTGCATGCCGATTTGTCGGTGAGCTCTAAAGTTCATTTGGCTGGCTAAAGGTGGCAAATATTCCTCGTTTGACAAGCATCGACAATTCCTTCCTCGAAACCATCCATTCATGAAGGATAAGAAGAACTTTATAAAAGGTGTGTCTGTTAAAGACTCGGCACTACCTAAGATGACTAGGGACGATGTTCATGCTTAGTTAGAGTCTTTGAAAATCAAGACACAAGGATCTTGTTTTATCGGATATGGTGAGCAGCATGCATGGACTCACAAGCCATGTTTATGGAATATTCTTTATTTCGATGACCTCCTCCTTCCACAGAACATTGATGTAATGCACACCGAGAAGAATGTTGTCGAGGCCATTTTCAACACAATCATGGACATTCTCGAGAAGACGAAATACAACGTTAAGGCCCGAGTGGATCAAGAAGCTATATGCAACAGACCCAAGCTCGACATGATATCTCCTAGAAGCGGGAAATCCTAGACGAAGCCAAAGTACGATTTTGTTCTAACAAGGGCACAAAGGAGGGAAGTACTTGAGTGGTTCTAAACCTTAATGTTTCCTAATGGCTATGCAACTAATCTGAAGAGGGGAGTTAATCTAGCTACTCCTCTGCGAATAAACGGTCTCAAGAGTCATGACTATCACATATGGATTGAGCGGCTGCTCCTGGTGATGATTTGAGACTATGTCCCTGAAGATGTCTGGCGAGTGCTAGCTGAATTGAGCAATTTCTTTCGGTAACTTTGTGCTAAAGAATTGTCTCACACCGTAGTAGAAGACATGGAGAGAATAGTGCATGTGCTGCTCCGCAAGCTAGAAAAGATATTTCTGCTTAGTTTTTTAATCCGATGCAACATATGATCTTGCAATATATGAGATAATTTTTTGTTTAGTTAGATGTATATAACTTGGATGAGATAAGCTTAAATTTTGTGAGACCCACTTGTCAAATATATTTTTTAACAAAAATATAATCATATGAGATCTTATTTTATAGATTAAATTGTAATCAATACAATGGAGTGATTAGATCATAAATTGGACAAATGATTTGTGAGTAAAAATCATTTGAATATTTATAAATGAAAAATTAAATACATAATAACAAATTAGGAGACGACACGTCATCTTATCTAATATTAGATAAATTAATGAATTAAAAATAACAAAACTAAACCCAAACATTGTGAAAATTTTACATGAGATAATTTATGTTGTATTTTGAGTGTAGAAAAAATTTCAAGTATAAAAATGATTTAACCATCAAACTTCTTTCAAACCAATCTCATTTCTTCTCTAAACCCTAATTCTTTCTCCCACAATCTCCGATTTCTAAACACTCTACGTGATAATTTTATTGAAACATTTTTAAATTTTTATCACGACATCTATTTATCATATAATAACAACACGACAAGTATCATATTTGTTAGACTTCAAATTATTTGTTTAGAATTAAAAAACTATTAAGCTCGACGTTGCCGATAGAGTGTCGCAACCTACCATTTTCATAATTTATTTAAATTTAGTGTATAAGAACTCAAAATATACTAAAAAAATAATATGATTTTTCTATATTTTTTGGTTCATTATTTTAGGCACTTGTAGTTCAAATTTCATCTATTTCAATTTAAATCCCAGAAACATACTTAATGAATGAAAAATAGCTAACTGATCTAGAAAAATATGAAATTTTTACAATGTATAAGATACATCATATTTTGAATGCAAAAAAAATCAAGTTAAAAAAAGATTCAATCATTAATTTTCTTTCAAACCTATCTCATTTCTTCTCTAAACTCTAATTTATCCTCTTTAAATCTCTAATTTCTAAACACTATATGTGACAAACTTTATCAAAACATTTTAAAATTTTTATCATAATATCTATGTATCATATCATAACACCATGAAAAATCTCATATTTTTCGGACTTCATTTGATTTTTTTAGAGTTAAAAAACTAATAAGTTCTACGTTGCCAATAGAGTGTCGCAACCTAATATTTTTAAACTTTATTTCAATTTAGTGTATAAGAACTCAAAATATACTAATAATGATGAATATGATTTTTCTATATTTTTTGTTCGTTATTTTAGGCACTTGTACTTCAAATTTCACCCGCTTCAATTTAAATCCTAGAAACATACTTAATGAATAAAAATAGCTAACTGACCTAAAAAATATAAAAGTTTTACAAGAGATAATATATGTTGTATTGTGAGTGTAGAAAAAATTTCAAGTTAAAATGAAATTGCAAATAACTTATAGACTTAAAACATTGTTTCACACAAAATTTTTAAAAAAATTGTTTGCCGAAACTAAGTGTCTTTGCTGAGTGTTTTTCAAAAAACACTCGGCAAACCCGAAAAAAAAAATTTTGGCCGCACGGAAACGACGCCGTGACGTCCGTTAGTATCATCAAGACTTTGCCGAGTGTATTTTTAAAAAACACTCGGCAAATAATTTGTTTGCCGAGTGTTTTTATTTTGCCGAGTGTTTTTAAAAAAATACTCGGCAAATTCATCTTTGTCGAGTACCCAAAATATTACACTCGGCAAAGATTTTGTCACTCGGCGAATAATCGTTTTCCGATAGTGGTATTGAAGGAATATTCTTCTCAGTGGTTATCCTATTCACCTTCGCTATTCAATCAAACAATTGATTAGATGAGATTGTCTTATCTTATTCGAGGATATCCATCAAACTTGTGTGGTAACTAGCTAGACCAATAACAGGAAGCTAGGCAGCAGCAAGGGCAGTTTTGATTCGGCAATTCTAACAAAACCACGTGGTGCAGCCTGCAAATGTTGCTTCAACCATGCCCCTATTTAAACAGCGATTCGTCCGACAAAACCTCACATACATCATCGAGATCCATCACTTCTCCCGGTTCTTCTTGGTTATCTGAATTGCGCCAGGCTTCTTTATTTTCTCCACGGTATAATAGCTAGCTAACGTTGTTGTTAATTTATCTATATTTATATTTGGCATACTGTTTAATTAGTTACGGTAATAATGGTTATATATATATATGTGTGTTATTCTTTTGACAATTCTAGCAAAACTATAAGTTGCATGCATGCTTGGAATATTTTGAGCTTGAATAACTTCTTGATTTGTGTGGTATATGTGTGTGTGCATTGGACCCACAAAAATGGTTTCATTTAGTTTCCAACATTATTTGTTGGTGCAATTACAAATTGTTGATTAACCTTGGGTCAGCACCATACCAATGCAACACCACGTCACATAAAACCTGCTAAAGCGGAGCCAAGTTGAAAAACCGTTTTTTATGTAAGAAGGTCATGTGAACCGGTTTTGTTTGAAAGCTATATGATTTTTTTTTAATTTTTTTGTGAGAGAAGGCTAAGGTACAACTTCGATTGAAAGCCATGCATGTATCATGGGTCTGATATGAGGATTTCTCAGAAGGTCACTCATCTCAGTACTACTCTCGCCGTTCTCAATGTTGGAGTTTTTATGGGATCTGCACTACCGGAAAGAGCACATTTGCCGAGTGCCCTAAGGTTTGCCGAGTGCATTCCTTCGGGCACTCGGCAAACCCTGATTTGCCGAGTGTACAAAGAAATACACTCGGCAAACATATTACACTCGGCGAATAAAATTGTTTGCCGAGTGCCTTATCCATGGCACTCGGCAAACCTGTGGAAAAAACCCGCTGCACCAGGTTTGCTGACGCCGTTGTAACGGCAGAGAGGGAAATAATGGTTTGCCGAGTGCCACTAACGGACACTCGGCAAACACCAGTATTTGCCGAGTGTTATTTAATAAAACACTCGGCAAAGGTGAAAATCTCATTATTTCATGTGAGATCACAATTTAAGCCTACATCACATTTTAAACATGTTTTGAACTTGAATTTTTTTTACACTCATAATGCAACCTATGTTAGGCCATGGAAAAGTTTCATATTTTTCTGAGTGGGTTTGCTATTTTTAATAAATTAATCATGTTTCAAGGATTTACTTCAAAGTGGGTCAAATTTCAACTAAATGTACATGAAATAATGACTCAAAAATTATGAAAAAATCATATTTGTGTTCATGATTACATTTTTAATCTTTGACAACTAAATATAACTAACTATTTAAAATCTAATTTACGACACTCGACCGGCAATATGCAGGTTAATGGTTTTTTAATTATAGAAAATGTAATTGATGCCTAAAAAATATGACACTTGACATGGTGTCATTATATCATACATATGTAATATGGTAAAAAATTCATAATGTTTCGACAAAGTTTTCAAGTACGACCTTTAGAAATTGGACAATCTTCGAGAAGGTTTAGGAGTTTAGGGATGAAATGAGTTAGGTTTAGAAGCAAATCGATATTCAAATATTTGTTTGAACTTAAAACTTTTTGTACTACTAAAACTCAATTTATCTTATACCATGTCAAAAATTGGCATTTTTAAGAGTTAGTTTGCTATTTTTGGTTAATAAAAGTTGTTTATAGGATTTTAAGTAAAATATCCCAAATTTAAATTACAATTGCCTTATATTTGTTTATTTGAACTTAGAAATTTTCTAGGATGAAATATTAGTGTATACTATATAATGCCAAATTATGGGATTTTTTTAAGTCTTTATTCTATTTTAGTTTTTTTTAAAAAATAGTTCAAAAAAGCTTTGCCGAGTGCATTTAGATATGGCACTCGGCAAAGACCAAAAAAACACTTTTGCCGAGTGCCATATCTAAATGAACTCGGCATGTACATCAAATTTTACTTCCAAGTGGGTCAAATTTCCAAGTGGGGCACTCGGCAAACCTCCGTCAACGGCCCCCGACCGTTAGCCGGCCATGTTTGCCGAGTGCCACGTGGAGCACTCGGCGAAGTCTATATTGCACTCGGCAAAGACTTCGCCGAGTGCCCGATAAAATGCACTCGGCGAACTCCCACGTCGCCGACAAGCCTAGTGCCGAGTGGGGTTCGCCGAGTGTGGCACTCGGCGAAGCCTTTGCCGAGTGCATTCTGGGCTTCGCCGAGTGCCCTATGCACTCGGCAAACAATGGTAGTCCTGTAGTGCTAGTGTCAACTTGCTCGCATCCATTTTACTAAAAAACGGTTTTAATTTGATAGTTCATGGTTGAATATTATTAGTCAACAACTAGCTAGAAAAACTGGGTACTAATATGACACATGTTCTGTAGTAAATAGCTTGAGAAAATTTAATTACTATTTTTGGGGAGGCATCTGAGAGGTAATATATTTTCAATATTAATTTTTATATCTTTTAGTATCAAAGGTACCGAGAGTCCATAATTTATATTAGAAGCATGGTACCTTTTCAATAAGGACTAGATAATATCTCGGCTATTTTATGTTTATCGATGTTTTTACTTCACTAGTTAGATGTCTATGCTTTGCAACAGAAACTTATTTTGCAACAGAGTATTTACGTAAAATTTATGTTTCTGTATAATTTTTTAGAAATCTAAGTGTTTTTACACAAAATTCGCACATCCGCGTAAAAATAAAAAAAAATTAAAAACTGAAATGCAAAATTATATTTTTTATTTTTTTTACTTTTTACTTTTTTTCTTCTTTCTCACGTCAGTTGGTGCATGCACTGGGCGCTGCGCGTGTTGCGTTGCCCCGCTGCGCGTGCGGCTGGTTGCATGCGGGGCAGTTCCGGGGTGGGCGGGCGACCGGTTCGGACGGTTTTCACAGGGTATAAGTTTTGGTCGGTTTTTTATGGGATGTGGGAAGGCACGTACGGGTTGCGTACGGACGACACGGAAATCTGTACGCTTTAATATAGTTAAGATAAAGTTGATTTATAAAAAAACTATTTCCAATAGTACTATTCTCTTTTGCCGTTTCTAAGAAAATTATGTTGACTATGTAGCGAAATAAATAGTGCTCTAGCTAAGTTCGTACTAGCTAAATAGGGTATATATCCAATTGCTGATCACTTGGGATATTATATTATTTCATGCATGGTCAAGTAACTTTGATGATAAAGTGACTGAAGTCAATTTTATTATAATTAAAATTGCAATTATTAATCTGAAACAATTTTTGTCATGAAGAAGCTAAGGTAAGGACGAAACATGGGACATGAAAACCAGAACCGGAGAGTTGTGAAGCCGGAGCCCAGCAAGTGGACCGAATACTTCATCAATGCACCCCCGTTGCCTTGCCCATGGCAGGTACACAAACATATATATTTCTGACGAAATATTGGTGCTAGCCATCAAATGTAGGGATGGATATGGATGTCAGAATATTCGAATTATCCGTATTCGTATTCGAATTACTGTAAATATGGATATCCGTATTCGTATCCGAATTAAATATGGATGACATTCGGAAATATCCGAATTCGTTTTACAAATGTGGATATGGAAACGGATATCCGAATTCTGCTGAATGTGGATATGGAAATGGATACATCCGTATTCGTTTTAGGATTTCACACAGATTAAACTTAGACTCAAGATAATATATTATCACTATATTAATGGTTTGTTTATTATTTATATAATTATGGAATACTTAAGTTAGTGAATATTAATAAGTTATGGTTTAAAATAAATTTATGGTTAAATATTTGTTTGAACTTTAATTTTTTTATAATCAAAATACAACATATCTCATTTCATATAATTTTTTTGTATTTTTTTAGATACATTTGCTATTTTTAACTCATTAATTGTGTTCTAGGATTTAAATTGAAATATGTGAAATTTGAAATGCAAGTACCTAAAATAATGCACTAAAATTTATAGAAAAATTGCATTCACTATTTTGTGTCAATTTTTAGTTCTTATCCATGAAATTTAAAGAAATATTAAAAAAATTATGTTACGACACTTCATCGGTAATGTGGAGTTTAAGAGTTTTTTAATTATAAAAAATCAAATAAAATCTAAAAAATACGAGACTTATCACAGTGTTATAATATTATACATAGATACCATGATAAAATTTTGAAAATGTTTAGAGAAATTTATCATATAGAATGTTAAGAAATCTCAGATTCTCTTAAGAGGAAATAGAGTTTTGAGATGGAATAGGTTATGGTTTAAAATAAATTTATGGTTAAATATTTGTTTGAACTTGAATTTTTTTATATAATTAAAATATAACATATCTCATACCATATAAATTGTTTGTATTTTTCCAGATCCATTTGCTATTTTAACTCATTAATTGTGTTTCTAGTATTTAACTTGGAATATGTGAAATTTGAACTGCAAGTACCTAAAATAATGCACTAAAATTTATCGAAAAATCACATTCACTATTTTGTGTACATTTTTAGTTATTATCCACTAAATTTAAAGAAATGTTAAAAAATTTATGTTACGACACTTCATCGGTAATATGGAGCTTAAGGGGTTTTTAATTATAAAAAAATCAAATAAAGTCTGAAAAATACGAGACTTATCACAGTATTATAATATTATACGTAGATACCATGATAAATTTTTGAAAATGTTTAGAGAATTTTATCATATAGAATGTTAAGAAATATGAGATTCTCTTAAGAGGAAATAGAGTTTTGAGAAGGAATAGGTTATGGTTTAAAGTAAATTTATGGTTAAATATTTGTTTGAATTTTAATTTTTTATATAATCAAAATACAACATATCTCATACGAAATATAAATAAATATTAAAAAAACCATGTTACGACACTTCATCGGTAATATGGAGCTTAAGGGTTTTTAATTATAAAAAATTAAATAAAGTCTGAAAAATACGAGACTTGTCATAGTATTATAATATTATACGTAGATACCATGATAAAGTTTTTAAAATGTTTTGAGAAATTTTTGAAAATGTTTAATTTTTAAAAACAATAAAATTCAGCCAATTATTTCCAAATTGCCGCCTGTTTTTTGACATGTATGATGAATTTCAGTTCAAGACTTTATATAGTTCTTGTTGGTTGTTGTGTATGATGAATTTTAGTTAGTGTTGTTTAAAAACTTAGTTTGTGCATGGTTTATTGTGTATCATTGTTTCTTATTAATTATAATTCTAATTTGGTATATTGGATCCTTTTGGATTTTTGGAAAATTTGTGAAACAACGAACATTTGGAGTTAAACCGAGTAAACATCCGAATATATATTCGTATTCGAAACATCCGTTTTGTATTCGTATTCGAGAACATCCGAATCCGTATTCGTATTCGAATTAAAATGTGGTAAATAGTGCTATCCAGATTCGTTTCCATCAGTATCCGATCCGAATCCATCACTAATCAAATGTTTTGAAGCTGTATGTTAATCAGTAAGATAGACGTACTGTATATATGTCAATTAATGCGTATAATTATTTGTCCTGAGAATTAACCAGAATCTAGGAAAATCAATCGAGGAGAGGCGAGACGTGCTTGTGAAGAAGGTTTGTTGCATGATCCAAGGATATACATCCAGCAATGTTCATCTAACGGAGGGGATGAAGACAGTGGATGCCCTAGAACGCCTCGGTGTTGGTTACCATTTCCGGGAGGAGATAGGCATGTTCATGGACCTTGTCAATGGCACTCCAGCTAGGGATACGGACGAGATGGCTAGCGCTGCCCTTCGGTTCAGGCTGCTGAGGCAACACCACTATGATGCTCCCTGTGGTATATTGATTTACTTAAACTAGATAGAAACTAAATCAATGCTGTAACATGGAACTTATAATTGGATCTGTGGATGCAGATGTTTTCGAGAGCTTCGTGGACAAGAATGGCGGCTTCAAGGATACCCTGCGATCTGACGTTGATGCTCTGCTGGCCATTTATGAGGCAGCTCACCTTAGCAAGTGTGACGAGGACTTGCTCAGCAATGCCGTCGTCTTCACCACTAGCTGCCTCTCAGCCATGGCTGAAGGTGGCAAGCTACCTGAATCCCTGTTAAAGAAAGTAGAGCACGCACTAGACTCACCGACACAGAGGAGGTTCAAGAGGGTGGAGACCAAGCTCTACATCTCCATCTACGGCAAGGATGAGGACAGCAACCAAGATATACTGGAACTTGCTAAGCTGGACTTTCACATCTTGCAGCAGATGCACCGTGATGAGGCCAGCAGTTTCTCACTGTGAGTAATTAAAACTAATTCTTACAGACATGTAAATGTATATATATATATATATATATGAAATGAAAATTTTAATTATTCTTAATTAAAAATACATACAGATATTTCCGAGAGCATAACCTTGGGAGCAATCTGGGTCCATACATACGAGAACGGCCAGTGGAGTGCTATCTGTGGGCACTTGGTGTTTTCTATGAACCACAATATGCCAAGGCAAGGATGATGCTTGCGAAACTTATCAATTTATGTTCACTCTTTGATGACACAATTGATTCCTACGCAACCGTGGAAGAGCTTCACCTGTTTAACAAAGCGGTCCAAAGGTACATAATATTGTCCTTAATATCATATATATTTCGGTACGTTAATATTATATTCACTCTACAAATTAAAGAGTAATTTACAGTAACGTAAGCCTGATTATTGGAATTTGGAACCAATATTCTAACACCCTCCGCGTTTCTAATTTTTAAATATTCCATAATATTTTGTCAATTGCTATGAATATATATAGCTGGGACGAAGAAGCAGCGAAAAAAATAGGTGATTGCTTCGGGTATCTGATGTCACTTCTTTCCAAGACATTGGACGAATTTGTTGCTGATGGAGCTTCTCCATTGGGAATTGAGTGCACCAAGCAGTTTGTAAGATGAATAATATACTCAGTTAATTATATGTATTCATCGTTCATGTTAAATTTAGCCTGGTCTAGCTAGCTAGCTTAATCCATTTCCAATACACGGACGACGTTTCATGCAACAGTTAATTATTCATCATTCGTGTTAAATTCAGTGCAAATAATTGATGATGAGCGCAATTATTAACAATTTTTCCAAAATATAATCAAATAAATGTAGATTAAGGATGGGAGCAGTTGCATGTTACAAGAAGTGATATGGAGAGAAGAGGGACAAGTGCCGCTCCTCCATGAGCATCTCAAGGTCTCTGAAATTAGCACGCAGTATTGGACGTTGGCGTGCATGGCTTTTGCAGCAGATCCACTGGCACAAACCAACGACCGCGCCGTTTTTGACTGGATAATGTCGTCGCCAAAGATTATAAAGAATTCGGCGATCATAACACGCCTAATGGATGACATACAAGGGCATGAGGTGATACTATATATCGTTAAGATATATATGCATGTATGAGATGATATGATATGATAGATAAACTATATATGAATGGATTAATTTCTTTGGTTAATTTAATTTCTTGGCATCCATGCATGCAGTATGAGAAAGACATAAGTGGCGTGTCTACTGCAGTACAGTGCTACTCGAAAGAACACGGAGTGACTATCCAAGAAGCAAAGAAAGCGCTGTGGTGCATCGTAGAGGACCAGTGGAGGAGTACGAATCAAGAGTTCCTGAGCACCACGATGATTCCGGTCCCGCTGCTGACACATGTGATAAACCTTTCACGTGTCATGGAAACCATGTACAAGAATACCAGTGCCTACACATTCTGCAAAGGAGTTGAAGAGCACATTGAAAATGTCCTGGATAAATGTGCCTGTGCCTGACATTAAGTAAGGAAACCACATATATGGCACCATGCATGGTGATGGAAACACCGCCTGTTATATATGAGTAAATAAATTGCTTATGGCGATAGTATATCGCGTAATAGCAAAGAAATATTGTTGTCATCTCACTATTATCCGTTATGGGTAATGTAGATGTGTTAATTATTTGTGACCCTTACTAAGTGAATCGCCAAATATACTATTAATATTTACCCATTTTATTTTATGTCATTACTATTGTCAATTTTAATCCTACGTGCTATTTTGTACGTCAAACACTAAACACAAACACTAAACATTTCGTATCGTCCACATTACCCTTCTCTACACTGTTCATCTTCTGTGAGCCACCTCCATCTGCAATAATGTTCATCTTCTCTGCACTGCAAGCTGAGCTGATAGAAAGGAAACAGATGAAGAAACTAAGACAGAAGAAACAGAGATTACAAGACTTCAAGGATGAGGATATAATGAGTGATATCAGAAATCAAACAAGAGGAGTGCCATTACCATTAGTTAATAGTTTAGAATTGCAATCACATGTTCAGCATCTACAGGAAATGCTAGTATTTTGGGCTGCATTTGTTTGGATCCCAGCAACAAAGGAATCATTTCTAGCTTTGCATTAGGGGTTCCAAGTGACACTCCAAAGCCTGAAGGGGTGGTTTGCATGGAATGAAATGAAAGAAGGGATACAAAACCAGCTGAAACAACATTTTTACAGGGCTCTACAACAATTGAAGTGTCAGGCTGATACAAAGAGAAGTTTCAGAGAATTTCAATTTGACGAATGTGTCTATGTTAAATTGCAGTTGTACGTGAAATGAATTGTGGTTTGTCGAGCTAACAACAAGTTATCTTTCAAGTATTTTGGGTCATTCCAAATGGCTGAAAAGTTTGGACCAGCAGCTAACAAATTGCAACTTCCTGAGCATAGTACTGTCCACCCTGTTTTCATGTTTCATAGCTCAAAAATGTTCATGGTGTTCAAGGGACCAGTGGTGAAGCAGAAGATGCTATATGGGAGGAACTCGACTCGAAGCAATGCAGTATCAATTTCCGCATAACCTGGCTTCAGCTTTCGAGGGAGGGCGATTGTTAACATGCTATGTATGCTTCGTTGGGCTGTAATGGGCCTAGCAATTGAATATAGAATGGGCTCAGTGTTAGTTACTAGGTAGGCAGTATATAAGACTACAAGGAGAACGTTGTGGGCGTGAACCATTTTTCTAGCTGAAACTTGGCGGCGGCTCGGCTGGGTGTTCCAGCGCGAGATTATCTGAATCCTGTTCTTTTCTGCCATTGTGATTCTCTGGTTCTATTGTTCTGTGTTGATTTGTGATTCTGGTAGCGCCCAGCCTGCTGCTTGCTGCACCGCCGCATTAGATGGAGTGTGTGACATTATGCAGTATTCTTACCTGACATTGCTTCACTAAACCACCGTGGCAGCATTCCATCATCCTCCCTTTATATGCTTCCATCTCCAGGAGCCAAAACCATCAGTTCGTTTATCTCTTCTTTAGCAGAATCCAAGACTTCTCCAGCTTCTAATGGAGCCAAGCCACATAGCTAAACTCTTACCACTGTAGTTAGACACACGGGAAGAATCTTTCTCACTCGCAACAATGGACTGAATAACAAGATTTCCGTTGATCTTGACATGTTTCCCATTCCTTGTCAAATATAACATTTAGTGGTATCTTCGGATCAATATCATTTCCTTCAACAGCCAGCACTCCCATGATGTGAACTAGACGTTGAGGCGCTCCACTGGCACGCCACCTGTGATGTATATTTGTTTTACGTTTGTGTCCGTTTAGTAAAAACGAATATGACTTATCAAGAAAATATATCTGATCACATATTACTTCTCAAAAGATAAACATGTGTTTTTTAGATGCACACAAAAATCTTAGCATATAGCTAGTAATGTTAGCAGAGCTTAATTTTTTTACAAGCAAACAACAGTTCAAAGCTTTAGTATTAGATAAATAAGAAGCCCAAGAGAGAGCTGAGCGGGTTCATTCTATCCTAATTTAGAATTACATGAACCCCTTTAAACATTGAGCTATGTGATTCTCACTATAATTTTTTTAATTGCAACATTATTGTAAAATTCTTTTTACAGCTATGTGATTTCCATTGATCTTGGCATGTTTCCCATTCCTTGCCAAATATAACAATGCTGGTAGTGTTTCACTTACATTTTGTGTTATCTCCGTATCAATATCATTTCCTTCAACAGACAGAACCCTCCCATGATGTGAACTAGATGTTGAGCCCATGACATGGAAAAACTTCAGGAGCGATTAACAAAGTTTTCTGGTGGTGTTGCCGTTCCAAACGCTCTAAATGCTACCAAAGTTGCAGTAGAGGAGGGTATCGTACCAGGTACAGTGTGGCATCCCTATTATTTTGTTTAATCCTGTTTACTGTTAGCAGCATATTGCCAGTTAGAAGATCATCTGGTTCTGATGTTCATAGGTGGTGGAGTTGCCCTTCTCTATGCATCAAAAGATCTGGACAAACTGCAGACTGCAAACTCTGACCAAAAGATTGGTGTCCAGATCACTCAAAATGCTTTGATCAAAAGGCTATCACCTGTTTTCTATTGCTCATTAGGAATAAATAGATTGTTGTTCTCCAGACAGAAATGATTCTTGGGAAAAAATGCAACAGTACTTTTTAGTCAGGAGAACAGGCAGCTAAACACATCCTGAAAGCTATAGATAACAACTTAACAACACGGCTAGCTGCCAAAAACACTTGGTAGCAATCGTTTTCCCAAACTATGCATGAAAAAAAATAGATTTGCACACCAACTCTCCAACCAATCTGTACAACCTACTCATCATGAGCATCATCGTATCAAAAACATAGATAATATCATTGCTCTAGTTCATCCAGGCGGAGCTTTTATGTTATTCATGAAACACAGAACACAAATGCTCAACAAGATCACATCTAATTAGTATATACATAAACTTTATCAACACTCTGCACAACTCGATTAAGATTGGGTCATGATAGAAAAACCCATAATTTCTCATTCAATGTGAAGCTAATCAACCCCATAATTCAGATCGCGCAAACCACAAGTTCTTACGGTTTACATAATCCAAAAGAGTTCCCAGTGTAACTTCGAGCTGGTACTAACATCAGACTATTGTAGTGCCACACATCAAATGTTGATATCAATCCCATGCATGTGCCTCCCATATTCATTTCTAAATAGTACTTGTAATATGCAAGCACGAAAAGACAGACATATATTTTTAGATGCATATAAAAAATGCTACCATGGAGCTAGTAATATTAATAGAGTTTGCATTTTTTGTACAAGGAGCACCTAAAATATAGTACTAAGGTTGTTATCATACATATGCAAACTACAACACAGAGCACCAGCGCTACATAAACACAAGACAACACGCAAAAGCAACTGCCATACGTACCGTGTAAAACAATCATCTCGATACTTAATGACAAAATAAGACATTCTAAAACTTCAAGCTAGCGATATAGGTAAGCAACAACATAGCATACAAAAGGTGGCACTATGTACATAGGTAGAAATGAGCATACTTATCCTTCAACCGATGCCGCTGGCCATCAGAACCATGTGCCCTATTAACATTGAACATGTGTTAAGATGGAAGCAACATGTGGTTATAAAAGCATGCAAAATAGGTTACAAAATCATAAAGTACCATGTTTACTCTCGCATGTCAGGAGGAGGGGCATTGCAGGCAGATGTCTCCTGTAAAATACTTTATGATTAATTATGATCTTCACATATACAGATATGGGGAATGTATATAAACTGTGAAAAAGTAAGGAGTTTATTCTAGAATTCTTAATACTGGTAGAATTCCAATCCACATCCTTCCAACATTCAAAACAGTACAGATTGACCCCTATACCATAGAACAGCCATGTAAATCCCCTTAGTTTTAAAATCCGTGTGATTTAAACTTGATAGTTTAATCTATAGTGCCATTGCCAATGTAGTATTCAGCTGGTGGCTGAATCAAAGGAGTCAACAACACAAAGTCTTGAAATCAAACCATCTAACATATTCAGGAAGTTTATTTTAAAATAAACAACATATATCATTTCTCTTTCCTTTATTTAACTCTCTATCCTATTTCTTTGTCCAGTTCCTTTCTGGTGGATGCTAATTTAATTTACAAACATGACCTTAATTTATTGTGTGGCAAGACTGCATAACTGCTTAAAAAATCACAACAGAAGAGTGATTTGTAATTTTCTTCAAAGCTGAGATGGAAATTAATAGTACGGTAGTACAAGGCAGAATATGGAGTTTTGTGAAGTTAGTGTAGCTAAATGGGCATCTCTATAGATTCTCTATAGAAAATTTTCTTTAACTCCAGTTAGGTAAATGTAAGAAATAACAATGTTTAGAGTACAGTCCGAATCATATCAATTATCTGAACTTTATATGTAAGTCCTATGAAACAAAAAGAAAACGCAAAAGCACAAATTTTGAATATTTAATTGATGCAAATAGATATGTAACCAACATAAGAAATACAAAGACAAACACGAAAGCAGTCCCACGGATTTCACGGAATGAACAACATCACATTGATATAACAAATACAAAAACATTTGAGATAACAGAAAAAAGTACCACCATAAAGTGAAGTATGGATGATGCAAATATAAAATACATGACTACCTGCATCATTGAATGAAGTGATATCCGTGGAAGCATCATGGATAGCGAAAAAGCTTCTACCTCCTATGGAAGTGATACTGCTGTCTCTGCCAAACATATTGTGATTACTAAATATATCTTCACAAACTCAATATATGTAGAGCATAATTTTTGCACAAGTATATGTAGAATTCTTTTGCCATAGGCGAAAGTCATATATTAAACTAACTCTTTTTCCGCGGGAGAAGCAAGTGGTGATATGCCTTTTGGTGCCTTCGTCTGTGAGTATCGTTTCTTCGATGCAACCAAAGGTTGCACGTTTGTAAAAAAACAAGATGATATTGAATAAAAACACATTAAGGAACTAAAGAAGAGAAGAATGCATGAATCTGCACTCACCAAACGAACAAGAGCAACATGTTTTTGCAGCAATATCTATATCAACTGTGCATGTGCCACTTTGTGTTGTGGATTGACTGTGCTAGCCGTAATAGGAGTAACTATGTTATGTGCAGATTAGATTGAATTAGTTAAGATAATATTAGTTAGGATTATTTTTGTTTTAATGATAGAGATAAAGATAGCAGATTAGATTGTTATTAGGATTATAAATACCCCTTAAGGGTCATAGAATAAATCAAGCAGAAGGAATTATTTAATTCCTCCCCTGCTCCTACCAAACTATCACCAGTGCAATTGCAGACACTTCTTGTAAAACATTATTAATAACAAGAAGAATATCAATGTAGCTCTGCAGAAAGAGTATATTGTGAGCCATGTTTATAGTTGTCATTGCGTGGAAACAACAAGAGCCTATGGGGGTGCCCGTAGTGTGATTTGTTTAGGTAGAGGGTGGTCGCGACTATGGACCGATGGTTACCTCGATTTGCGAGGGAGGAAAAGAGTGAGAGGGTGGACACAAGAGGATTTTAGATAGGTTCAGTCCTCCTTGGGATAAATGCCCTAATCTTGTGTGTATGATTGCTCTATGTCACCGTAGCTATAATTGCTTTTCGTGTGTGGAGAGTGCTCTTTGTTCATTTGTCTATGAACGTGTGTGTCTAGGGTTTTTCCCTGGTCCTTTTATAAGGATGAGAGGGTTATAGGAGTTTAACCATCATGATTATGGTTGCGGAAATAGCCACATAACAGCCTTTTATAGGCGGGAATAACTGCAATGATTAAGGCAGTCTTAATGAGAGTAACCATCTACTTGATGATCCAGTCTTCATAGCGAATCTTTCCCCGAGTGTCGGGTCGGGCGATTAGGTGGTTCCTCACGGGCCGATATTCATAGCAGTCGGTGGCCCAATAGTCGGAACAAAACCACTCGGCGGGGTACCCGGGGTTATATCCCCAACAATAGCCCCCGAGCTCTTTTCGGCGTGCGACCTACTTAGAGCAGGTGGAAAGAGCTCCAAGTAGTCTTGTTTGTTGATGCATTTACATTTTGATCGGTGCACCACCTAGGTGCACCTACCGAGTGCTGCCCCCGAGGCTAAAGTTTCTTCGAAGAATAAGCTTCAGTCTCAAAATATTTCTTTGGGACTTTCCTTCGGTGCCAGCGAATAAAGAAATTGTGCGGACCCTTCGCTAGTAGGGTTGGTCGTGTAGGAGATGGCAGTTGGTGTTGTCAGTTCACTATTTTTTGCTTCATCTTCTGGGGTGCGGTTCAAAATCTTTTGGTAGTTCTGGAAATCGTGCCAGCACAATTGATGGCAAAAGTGATATTCGGGGTTGCTTGCCTGGCAACTGTAATGCTTTGAAACTCGAAACCACCGCGGGGGGGGGGAGATCGAAGGTTATAAATAACTTTTCAGTGTGCCTTGATTTAGTACCCAGTCTTCGTGCTTTCTTCTTCAATTGATCCCCTAGCTCCCTGCAAAGGTTCTTGGCACTGCAACTGCACGGTCTACTACTCTACTGCAAGGCCCATCGGTTGTTCAATTTGAAACCCTTAGCGAGCGTCTTCAAGGATCCAATGGCAGCGAGCGCTTCCCAAAAGCTAGTTGATCATGTGGAGGAGTTCCACACATCCACCATGGGGGAGGATGCGGCGAAGGCGTTGGAGAGTCGTGGGGAGATCCCACCGAAGGTCATCTCTTCGTGGCGAGCGACCGACGGTGAGACATTCCCTTCTCCCGATACACACGAGATCGTGGTCTTCGATTCTTTCTTTTCTCGCGGTTTTGAGTTGCCCGCGCATCCTTTTATTCATGGAATTCTTCATCACTATGACATTTCTATATGCAATCTGAATCCAAATTCCATTCTTCATCTTGCCATCTTTGTCGAAATGTGCGAGGTATTATTGGGGATTGACCCCCACTTCAATTTTTTCTGTCATTTCTGCAGGCTCTAGCTTCGTGATGGGAAAGCGACAAAGTATATCTTTATGTCGCTCACTTCTTCAAACAAGTGTGTAAACAATCTTTGAGTTTTTTAACCCCAGGTTGTGTAGGGTCGAGCTGCCTTCGTTTTCTGCCTCCACTGTCGGAGCACCCCCGCCTAGTCGGGCAGAAGGACACCGGGCTGGATGATGACGCATCCCGTAGGAAGAGGAAGGGCAAGGAGACATGCTCTCCTCCGACGAAGAAGTCTAAGAAGTCGGCGAAAGCCTCGCCTAGCCATCGATCGACCTAGAGCTCGACCAAGGAGGCGGCGAGCAAGGGGTTGGCGCAGGGACCTCCGAAGGTACCTTCGTCCTTCATTGGAGAGACGGGTGCCGACTTGGAGACTTTCGAGAGGGCGCCTGTGGTAGCCAGAGTCGTGGCATCATATTCTTTCTTGTGTACCCCATCTCCGCCTTCATCTTCGCGACCACCACCACCTCCTTCAGTCCCACTGACTGGTTTTGCTCCTAGTGCGGGACCCAGCTCGGGGACGAAGAAGATGGTGTTTTTTCGATCGACGTGGTGAGGATGTCGGGAGGTAGTTTATCTTCTCAAGTGTTTCTTCATAATCTTTTTTGGGTCTTCTTTTTCAACAACTGACAAGGAAACAGAGAGAACATTATCAGTAGCATGGCCTATCGACTGTTGAGCCGATGACCATGGTGAGGATAGGATAATCGTGGACTTTTATGCCAATTGGCCATATGTCCGATGACCATGAGCGAAGCGATCGGGCTAGCATGCCATCGGCCGATGAGATAGGCAGTTTACGTGTATGGGCTGATGAACGCTTTACGATGGCGAATAAGATATGACATTGAATTAAAGATAACCTATCGGCTTGTACTCCAATAGAAATAAATAAAACGTGTCAGATAACATGTCTATATTATGAATAGGGTTGAAAACGGATCGGATAATATCCGATCCAATCTGAATCTGAATCCGGTATCACTGAAGATATGGTAATGGTTTATTGAAATCCGACAGATTTGGATTCAGATTTTTCAATGCAGATACGAATACATATGTGGTTTCGATTAAATCCACCGGATTCGGATTAACCGATTTTTGTGCGGATTAACCGAATCCCCTGAAATCGGATAATCTGAATTTGAATTGGGCTGCTAGCCCACAATAGGTGACTGTAAGCCCATTAGCCCTTAAAAAATAAAACCTATCTTCTACCGCCGACTGTAATGTCCATTCCCCTTCTGGAGTTCGCCGCCGCCTGTTCTATAATCCACCGGGCACTGGTCGGCGATCGCCGCCTTCCACCTGGCATTCGTGTGTGGCCACCCTGTGCCCTTGCCTGCTATGTGCAGCCCCGAGCCACCGGTGTGGCCTCGCCGTGCGCTTGTGCCACACTGTTGTTTGCTACAACGTGCTGTTGCTATTTACTGCTATATTGCTATGTGTTTGGCTGCTTGTTGCTGATGAGTGATGATAATGGGTTTCGTGCTATGATGCTGATTAAATTCTTGACTAAAACTGATGTCATTGAGTTACTACAGTACTCATTTTATAAATGGTTTCCTGTAAGAGGCTCATCATGTCAACACTTACCATTATAATGATTGTACTAAAGAAAAATGTAGTAGCAGATGAATGTCATTCTTGATTCAAAGCATCTTTTAGGATTGTTTATCAAGTGGTTAGCATTTTATAGTGCAATCTCTAAAGAGAAGGTCTGCAGCAGTTTCTCATCTAAATTACAGATCAATTCATTTTCATACTTTGGAAACAAATGGCTTAACAAAATTATTCCAAGATGAGAAACAAAATCCATTCATGAATTTCCATTCTTTTGGGGGCTACTGAGACAGACAGTTTACATCCAAATATCCAATGTTTCACGTCAAAATATGAGTTTGAATAATTTTTAAAACCAAACATACAAATTGTTTCTCATTAGTCCAGCGACTCAAGAAAACATACAGGCAGTGCTTCTCATTCTGCAATACCAAGAGTTAAGTATTTAGCACTATCCCAAAACTACAAATTTCATTATGTTCTGCTTTCATTTTGGAATGTTCAATACTCTGATAATTTTAATCCGTTTCCAACCCGAAACCACACCGAATCTACAGCAAATCCGATATCCGAAATAATCCGTTTCATATTCGTATCCGCATGTTATCTGCACCCGCTCCGAATCCATTCAAAAAAATAGTATAGGATATGGTATGAATACTATCCGTCTGAATCCGATTCGTTTTCCACCCTAATTATGAAAATCATCACAATAACTAGATCGGACCTAACCAAGATAGTAGCTAATCATGATGATCTTAATATTATGTCAAAGTATTGGGCATGCTTTATTTAGAAGAATGGTATACAACACGAAAAAGATACAATAGCAAGAGATGTCGGACTTAACCGATGAAGCCTCAAACTACCACACCTAGATCATATCAATCTAAGAGATCAATCTGATGCAGCCTTAGACCTAGCCAATACACCATGATAAACCGACGATCATATTGTTTCAACCAGTGCTTTAAGAGATCAAATCGATGCAGCGGTGAAGGAATTGACCTAATCAATACGATCATTGGGGGGTGGGACTCACCTCTTCGCCGAAGATTGGAACGATGTAGCCCAACTCTGAGTGTTGAATCCTACCGGGATTAACCTTAGGAAGCCAAGGGTGGCGATGCGTCGAGTAGTTGTTTGACAGAGACGTGTCTTTAACCTAACTAAGGGATACATATTTATAGTCTGGAGACTTGCCGTCCAAGCATTCTATCCTAATCGATTCTGGATAAATCTTCATCTTCTCATCATTGGCTCCTTCATATTCGACCATGTTGTAACGGATGGACTTCTTTGACCAACATTGACCGGATTCTTATTGACTTTTGTTGACCGTACGACATCTTTGGTGGGCCCTAGGATTTACCAAATCTTGGCGTCAACAAGCGTCTAGCCAGCACCTAGAATCGTCTAGATGCTTACCAAACGAGTGCCGAGACGCTAATCCGAATGGTCGATGACAAGCCCCCGAGCACACAGTGGTCAGTGGAGGAATCTTTGGCTCGACTGGAGGGTTCTGATGACCGACTGAGTCAGACCACTTGGGACTTCGCGAGAATGGCGGCCGTGCACGTGCTCGGGATCATCCGAGCATTGTATCTGACTACTCATCTGGATTTCATCCGAGCACGGTGGCCAACACACTTCAACGAGGCCGATGATGAACGGATCCATGCCGAGGTTAGGGAGACTGCTGAAGCCTTGATCTCAGACATTGAATTCTATCGTCCTGCACCTCCTGCACCTACCGAGTGAAAAACATATGTGGTGACATATTTGCAAGACATTAACATATAAATGTAACATCGCTTCATCACTTTATATTTTTGCATTGGGTCCGACTTGTCGTGGTCTTTTGACTATACGACATAGCGTAGGCTTGCTAGCGCAGGGAGACTCAATCCACATGCACACTTCTTATAGCCTTCGGCGTTCCGTACAGTTCGTAAGATGTCACAAGGGACCAGTCGGGAGAGGCAATTCAGTTGGGAATCGATCAATTTGACTCAGCTAGAGCGGATCATGGATGCAGAGTGAATTATCGTGATTTCCCGAAAAAGAGTTTTGCCAGTCAAAAGGCATTTATTAAGCATCCAGGGAAAGGGTCTTCCACAGCTCAGCTAGAGCAGATCATGGATACAGAGTGGGAAGACCGCAACTGGCCCCAGAAAATGACGCTTAAGAGCCAAAAGTTTGTTAAGCATTCGAAGACAAGGGGGCCTTCCCCAACTCAACCAAAGCAGATCGTGGATACAGAGTGAGAAGGTCATGCTATTCTGAAAAAACACTTAGAAGTTAGTAATATTTGAATTTTAATAACATGTCAAATTCTCATAAAGTTCGGATACTTATCTGGGCAACTAGCCACGATAGTGCGGATATTAAATCCTGCAAATCTCATGATGAGGAGTTCGGTTGAGAAAAACTTGGTGGAGATTTAAATGGCGCCGAAGTGTTAGGTGTGTCAAGCGGCGCGCTCTGCATGTCATCTCTTCAAGTGACATGACGAGTCATCTCGACCGTGTCTGCATGGTGATTTTGACCGGCGTGATACGGACACTGGTGGAGCGATTTTCGGCATGCCATAAATGGGATTTTATCTTTAATGGGGGGCCGGCGATTCGCTTCCCTGCTCCTTGTTTTGTCCTATACATAGGCCCCTTTGGCATCGGTTTCTCCAACACTTTAGCGTGAATCATCTCTTCTCCTTTAGCTTTCATCAAAGCAAGTTGCTCTCCCCATGGCTTGGCATGACGGCTTCTCGATGGGCTATCAAGAACCCCTAGACTTTGGGTAAGCACTTCTCATCTGGTGTATTTTCAAATGGTTGCTGAAGTCTTGATTGCTTTTTTGTATAATCTTTTGGAGAACATCTTCACAAGTCAGCCGAGGCTATGCTGCTTCGGTGATCAGATTGCGAGCCCATGCGGCGACCTTATGGAAGTTCTCCAGGCTCTGCCGCGGCCAAACGAGCCCATGCGGCAACCTTACATCGTGGTCTAGGAAGAAGAGGAAGTGCATCATGGTGATGCACATTCCCCTCGACCTGTTGGCCGGCCTGTCAGTGGCATGCCGGGCGGTGCCATTTGGAGGCACACTTCTTCCTCGGCGTATTGTGGACGCGTACTTGCAAAACTATTGGGAGTTTTGCCATGCACGTCCAACAATCAAAGAGCTTCCTTATCCTTGGGAGTGCTTCAATACCGCATGCGAGCGGTGGAGTTCCCTTCGAGGAAGCCTAGCCCTGCTAAGCAGATAAAAAGAAATAGTGTAGAATAAATTCTTGTATATGTACATCTCATAGAAATGCAATAAAAATTTCGTCATTCATTAAGCCTTCTTTTTCCTATACGACTGCATGCAATGCCGAGCCTCGGCTTCACCAATATAGCTTAGATTTGTGTAACGCAGGGAACTTGAGCCACATGCACATTGTTTAGAACCGTTAGCATCACGGATAGCCAAAGGCGAGCGACAACAGTCGGCCGAAGACAACATGCTCATAAGAGCCCCCGAGCAGGCGGACAACCTTTATAATGGCTACGCTAGAGCGGATCATGAATACAATAGTCAGTGTAGTTGTTCGCAACTGCCCGATTGCAGAGCAAGCTTTATACGGTTGCTTTCCACAATAGCAAAGTCAGAGCGGGTCATGACCACATGGCTTAAAGCGAAGGCATTCGGCGATCACGTAATAGCCAGGCCAGAGAGGGTCATGGCCTCGTAGCTAGAACGATGGCGTTCGTTCATCTTCACAATAGCTAAGTCAGAGTGGGTCATGACCACATGGATAAGGCGAAGGCATTCAATGATATATGTAGATTGTGATATCTAGAAAAAGGCAAATATCTTTATTGATAAATAATATCAAAGACTTATCTCGCCTATGGATAAAATCATTTGAGATGCTCGATATTCTAGGATTTCACCAGCTTCTGGCCATCTTCGCGCATCATGCGGTAGGATCCCAAGCGAGTGACTTCGGCGATGATGAAGGGTCTCTCCCACGGGGCCGTGAGCTTGTGGGTTTCGACCGTCGACTAGAATTAGCGAAGGACCAAGTCTCCGACCTAGAATGAGTTGTGATATATGTTCGGTCGTGATACCTCCGAAGGCCTTGCTGGTACCTGACAGTCTATATCGAAGCGACTAGCTGGGCCTCTTCGAGACTATTAATGTCTTCTTCTCGGGTGCACTCGGTTGTGCCTTCTTCATACTAGAGTATCTTGGGGCTCTCGTGTAGCATGTCCACTGAGAGGATGCCCTTTGACCCATATACCAGGAAGAAGGGGGTGTGATCGATGGAAGAAGGGGTGTGACTGATGGCTCTATTGGGCTGAATGCAGAATCCCTAGAGAATGATAGGTAATTCTTTCATCCAGCGGGTGCTATAATTACGTAGTGGATCAAACACTCTCGCTTTGAGCCCTTGTAGAATCACTCCATTGGCGCGCTCGACCTGCCCATTTGCTCAAGGGTGCGCGACCAGTGCATACTTGACTTCAATGCACCATTCTTCATAGAATTCCTAGAAGTCATTGCCATGAACTGGGTCTCGAGATCTATGATGATCTGATTCGGGACTCCGAACTGATAAATTATACCTTCGATGAATTCTGTGGCCTTCTTGGTGGTACTCGTCTTCAGCGGCATCACTTCGATCCACTTGGTGACCTTGTTGATGGCCACGAACAGGCGGTCGTACCCTTGAGGAGCCTTTGACAATGGTCCCACCATATTCATCCCCAGGAAGCAAACAACCAAGAGGACGGGATGGTTTGAAGATCTTGGGCAGGGAGGTGGTGTTGGTTGGCAAAGAATTGACAACCTTTGTAGCTGCGAACCAATCGGCAAGCATTTGAGTTAGCTGTCGGCCAATAAAACTTGGTGAAGAACGCCTTGCCGACCAGCGTACGAGCTCCGACATGGTTCTCGTAGGTCCCAGAATGAATATCATCGAGGATCTTCAACCCTTCGGCCTTGGCAACACATTTTAGAAATACTCTGGTGGACGCAACTCTCTTGTATAATTCTATTGCAATCAAGACGTACTACTTTCTCTTTCGGGATAATCGAATGGTAGCATCTTTGTCTTGAGGGACCTTGGAGGTGAGGATGAAATCGATCAGTGGTTGGCGCCAGTGTTCTTCTTCATCAGTGATGATCATGATAGTTAGATCGGTATTGTCTTCCGGACAACGCTGATCTACATTCTTGATAGATGACTTCGATAGTTTTTAAGAAAAGTTACTCTGGGAACCATCATCCTAGATGACCCGAGCCTTTCCAATGAGTCAGCGGTCGAGTTCTTATCCCGAGGGACATGATGGAACTCTAGGCCATCGAGCTTGCCTTTCAGCTTACAGATCTCCTGGCAATAAGCATCCTATTCTACTCTAGTTTAAAACAAAAATAAAAGTAATCATTTTTCCAATTACTTATCTTATTCTCAAAATTAGTAACTAGATCTACTATACCCTAGGTAATAGAATTCAGTTACTTTGTTGATGAGGACCCCGAGAAGGTGGAGCAATTATATGTCAATGGCGAGGAGTAGTTCTTCAAGGTCAAACTAATAGTCAATATATGCTAGTCGATAGTTTACTCGTTGCCCTTTTGTAAGCGATGACTCCCTAAGAGTCATGGGTCTAAATCGAGTCATGTAATGTATGTTGAAGTCATTTCTTGCTTGTTGTGTCTATTTTCTTTTTGTGCCCCGATCGTGATAGTTGAACTATTTCCCTTGTTTTGATGCCTATAGACTATTGCCAATCCCATGCACCTACTAAATCTATTTTCGAGACTAGGACCCAAAATTTGCATCTACCACCAGTAGGAGAATCTTCTCAATAGGCAACATTCCAGAATGCACAAACTCCGCCACAACCAAATATCTCTCCGCCACCATCACTTAATATAGCCTAGTTGATAGAAGCTCAAATTCAAGTTCTACAAAGTATGGCCTAAGATTTTGCCACAATGCAGCATTAGTTAGCCCCTCACCAAGATTAGTCGCAATGAAGAATCAAGCTAAAAGAATTCCTCAATTCTCGCTCGCCAGAGTTTTCTCAAACTATTGAACCTATTGGTGCTGATGGTTGGCTTAGAGACAAAGAGGAAGTTGGACTTGGTGCAATGTAGCCTAGTCGAGAAGGTGCTTTATGCTACTCACCAACTGCTAGGTCACGTCGCCAATTGGTGGGAAAATTTTCAGGCAGCACATGTTAATGCTATCAACATTGAGTGGACTGAGTTTGTACAAGCCTTCAAAGCGGCATATATTTCGTATAGCCTATTGGATCTTAAAAGAGTAGAATTGGATAGACTTTGTCAAGACAAATACAACCTCACCGAGTATCTCAACCATTTCACTCAGTTGTCTAGATATATAGTAGAGGAAGTGGATACTAGTAAAAAGCATATTAGAAGATTTATCAAAAGAGTATATACCAACTTGAGAGTTCAACTCGTAGACCTTGACTTTCTTGATTTTTAGACCCTCGTAAATAAGGCCCTTTTAACTGAGAATGCTCGAAATGAGGTAGAAGATTATCGCAAGCATAAGAGCAACTTTTAAGAAGGTAGTTCTTTTGGTAGTAACTCTCGTCTTCGTTCTAGCCAATTGATCCAATCGCAAGATATCTCATTCTACCAGCTCCAGCCAAATAATTCTACTCAACATCTAAACACATCCACATATCATCTGTCAGTCCCTCATTTTAACTAAACCACTCCACCCAAAACCACCAACACCACTTCCGGAGACAAAAATTCCACTACTTTCACCACAACCGATGGTTTCTTTAGAACGACAATAAGCATCTAATATTACATATATTGTAACTTCGGGCACATTGCTCGCAATTGCCCTAGGGAAGGGAATGAAGCTCCTAGCCCTTCCAGTATGAGTATCGCTTGTACTCCTTCCACAAGGCCATTCAGAGTTCTTCCTACCACCGATATGCAATCATCGAGAGGCTCCAACTTCGATATCAAAAGAGTTAATCTTTGTAAGCTAGTGCAACACAGAAAGTATCCAAGGTGTTAATGGGTAAATTCTCATTCAACTTCATGCCAATTGCAAGGCTATTTCATTTGGGTGTTTCACACTCATTCATCCCAAAAAGATTTATGAATATAAATGATTTGGATTTAAGGATATGGTGCGAGGGAAACATCTGTAGTTAGAGGATGAAGGTTCTCATGAAAGAGGAAAGCATACACCCCACCCGCAACCTAATCTTTCCCCACCACCATGTTATGAAATCGATCACCTTGTAGCTATCCACACCCAGACTTTGCAATATTTAGCCCAAAGTTTTACCACCATACATCAAAATCAAGGCCTAGAACCAGTCCATCCTCAATGGAGGGCAAAGCTAACGGAATTCCTCGAGTCATGACCGCTTGAGTTTGCCCAGACCATCGAGCCAATTGAAAAAGATGAGTGGTTAAGGGATATTGAAAGGAAGTTGGATTTGGTTCAATGCAATCTAGTGGAGAGATCCTATTCGTAGCTCTTCAGCATTATGGGCATGCTGCCGATTGGTGGGACAACTATCGTGCATCCCACATAGATGTTACAAATATTGCATGGATCGAGTTCACAAAAGTCTTCTGGCCTACTTTAGTTCTTAAGAGCATCATTGAGCTAAAGAAAGTTGAGTTCAAACAACTCTGTCAAGAGGAATCCACCATAGCAGAATACTTGAGCCACTTCAATAATATGACTAGGTATAATATTAATGAGATTGATATAGATAATAAGAAGATCAAGGGGTTTCTAAATGGAATTAATACTGAGTTGAGAATCTAACTTATTGCTCTTGACTTTCCATATTTCCACACCCTATTCAGCAAGACTATCTTATTGAAACATGACAAGAAGAAAGTGGATGATTATCACAAAAGAAAGCCTCTAGCAAGGATCATCTTCTGAAGGGAACCCTAGATCCGGACTCATCCCATCATCCCAACACCTCATTGCCACAACTCAACAGAGCCACCTAGCTCACACCACCTACCATTCACTAGTGACTATATTCACCCCAACAACACCACTCAACTTTACACACTCAAACCCCAAAGGAAGCAACCCCATCTCCTTTTCCATGCTAGTCAAAAGTTACACCTCAATAACTGAAGTTCAGTTATTTGCATGTCGTAATAATGGGCATACTGCTAAAAATTGTTAGTAAGACCAAGGAAATATCGCACATGCTTATTTCAAAGAAAGCACCGCTATACTTACATGCTAGAGTAGAGCAACACCAGCCACCAACGCAAATGTTTTCCATGTCACCAACAATTTCAGTCGTGGCCGAGTAAACCATATCCAAGTTGAGATTACCTAGTATGCACGTGTGGTAGTAATGGGTACATTGCTAGTCAATTCAATATATGCTATGATATTATTTGACTCAAAGGCTTCACATTTTTATATCAAAAGAATTGATGAATGAATATGGATGAGAAATTCAGAACCTAAATATACATATGATTATATATTCTCCTAAGTGGAAAAGAAAAGTTGATCAATTATGTCCTAAGGTGTACCTAGGATTGCAAGGTACTATCTTTCTAGTCCACCCTATCATACTCGAAACCCAAGGGATATACCTAATTCTTGGGATAAGCTGGTCATCTGAGCACCATGACCATCTTAATTGTTCCGAGAGAACTATAACACTTAAATGTCCTAATGGAAAAGAGGTGACCCATACATTCGGAGAAATGCTTAGGGATAATCAAATCTTGAGAAATGGGCAAGTTGTCAATTTTAAAGGTGTATCAGTAGTGAACAAGTATCCCAAGGGTATTTCTGAGGAACTCACAAACATGTCACTTATTAGAGGAAGAGAGTTCTTAATTGAACTTGTACCTGGTACACTTAGTACCCTAGCAATACAACCCCTTATAGAGACCCAGATTCATGAAGCTCGAGTCGATGATGAAGAAATCCAGATAATAAAAGATAGCATGTCAAAAAAGAAAGAAAGAAAAATATAGAATTTATGATTGATGATCAAGACATCTTATGGATTAATCAATGCTTCTGTGTGCTAGATAAAAAGGATCTTAAGAAGTTTATACTGAAAGATGCTCATGAATCTACTAACACTATGCATCTCGGTAGTATCAAGATATACCAAGAATAAAAATTTATGGTGGACAGAAATGAAAAAGGCTGTTGTTGAATATGTTGCCAAGTGTGATACATGTTGATGCATAACAGTGGTGCATCAAAATCCTATAAGTTTATTGAAACCTCTACCTAAGACATGAATGGAAATGGAAATAGGTAAGCATATGCTTCATGACAGGACTACCTAACACCTAAAGAGGTTATGATTTTTACATGGGTAATGGTTGATCATTGGACTAAGGTAGCACATTTTCTACCACTCAATGCCACTTCCAATGAAAAGGAGTTGATTGAATTATATATGAATCATATAGTTTGTCTCCATGATATACCCAGAAAGATAATATCAGATAGAGGTACCTAATTCACTTCTAGTTTTTGGGAGCAGTTGCATGAAGCTTTCATTACCCATCTCAACTTCAGTACTACATACCATCCCTAGATTGATGGTCAGACAAAACAGATGAATTAAATTGTTGAAGATATGTTGAGGACATGTGCCCTATAATTTAAGGATACTTGAAATCTAGGCACTGTTAGAGAACAAGCTGAACACCTCATGACTGAAAATGAATACCTTCTTTCTATGGTTAACAAATGCACTGAGGGAAAGGGAATGATGGACTTTCTCTTGGCTAAGACCAAGATGTGTGCTGACAGGGCAGGGTTAGCTCTGGGTTTGGATTTTGAGAGGATTCCTTTAGACAATGAGAACAAAACTATTTTTACCTCACCCACTACCTCAGAGAAAGAAAGAGCTCAGTTAGACACTCCATCAGCCAAAAGGCCTACCCAAACTCCAAAGAAAACCACTACTCCTGCCAAGAAAATTCCTCCCAAGAAAACCACTCAGCAGAAGCCCATGGAGCATGCGAGAAGTGCTCCTATGACCCATGAGAGTGCCCCTAGGAGAGTTTTTCATTGTTCCTACTATCAGCGGGCGGGTCATCTGGTTGGATTCTGTTTTCGTTGCATCAAGGATGAGCGACGCTCTCAGGCGATAAGTTTCCAGAACATGCATTACCCATCTCTAGGTATGCATGAGTCTGAGGTTTACTCACATCCTGTTTTCGAGGCTCCTCGTACTTCCTAGGGAGGTTTTGCTCCTCGAGGTTTTCACCATGTTCCATATGGTGGTAGACCCCGTGTGAGTAACTTTGTGCCTTGACAAGTTAGGAGACCTCATCATGCATTGGGGTCACATCATGTAGGTAGACCTCGCACTTTGCATCATTCTGATTTTCCTGTGCATAAACAGTCTACTTTTACTTTGCCTACTACTCGTATCACTCAGTGCTAGATGCCTTGTCATACTTTCACTCACCCCAGCACTGAGTGATAGAGACTCTTTTATCGTGTGTAGGTGCCAGACCGAGGCTTAGAGGGCACGTGGATCATGGACTCCGGTTGTTCGCGCCATATGACCGGAGATGCAGCATGGTTCTCCAGCCTCACCACAACCAAGAAAAAGGAACATATCACCTTCGGCAACAATCTAAGGAGTAGAGTGAAAGGTAAAGGTGTGGTAAGAATCAACTCAAATTTCACTCTCAAAGATGTTGCTTTGGTTGAAAATTTGGGATACAATTTGCTTTCTTTATCTCAGTTGCTTGATGAGGGCTTCGAAGTGCGATTCCATCGTGATACTTCGCAAGTACTCAATTCTGATGGCGTTGTAGTGTGTAAGATCTTTAGAGTTGGGAGAGTCTTTGGAGCTGATTTTTCTGAGTCATCTGGTCCTTCTCACTATCTTGTGGCACATTCGACTTCTGAGCTTTGGAAGTGGCATAGGAGACTAGGGTATATGAGTTTTGAGTTACTCGCTCGTCTGAGTGCCCTAGGTTTGATCCGAGGATTGCCCAAGATCAAGTTTGAGAGGAACTTAGTTTGCGCTCCATGTCGACATGGAAATATGATTGCTGCTTCGCATTCGCCAGTCACCATGGTGATGACTGAACAACCCGGAGAACTTCTCCATATTGACACTGTAGGTCCTTCTTGGGTTAGTTCTTTAGGCGGCAAGTGGTATGTGTTAGTCATTGTCGACGATTTCTCTCGCTACTCTTGGGTCTTCTTTCTTGCCAGCAAGGATGAAGTGTTTTCATACTTTCAGAGCTTGCCTGTGAGACTTTTTACTGAACTCCCTGGTGCATTAAAATTCATTCGAAGTGATAATGACACTGAGTTCAAGAACAGTCTCTTTGTTGACTTTTGCATGGAGCATGGCATAGAACATCATTTCTCTGCTCCGCGGGTTCCTCAACAGAACGGTGTTGTTGAGAGGAAGAACCACACTTTTGTTGAGATGGCTAGGACGATGCTCGATGAGCATAGGACTCCTAGAAAATTATGTGCTTAGGCCATGAACACTGCATGTTACATCTCAAACCGAATCTTTCTGTGCTCAATTTTGAACTTAACATCTTATGAGCTACGTTTCGAGAGACAACCCAAAGTTACTCATCTCCGAGTTTTTGGCTATCGATGCTTTATCCTAAAACGTGGAAATTTGGACAAATTTGAGTCGCGCTCTTCTGACGGGATTTTCTCGGGTTACACTACACATGGTCATTCTTATCGTGTTTTCAACTTGGAAACTAACACTGTCATCGAGTCATGTGATGTGACTTTTGATGAATCAACCCCCTCTGTTAGTTCTACGTTTGAACAGGCAAATGAACACAACATAGAGCAGACCATCTTCGAAGATTAAAATCCCGGAGATTTCGAGGATGAACCCCTACTACCCTCGACATCGACCCCCAAAGCCGACCCCGCTTCGACCACTTTGGCACAAGGTCCCGAAGCAACTACCTCGACATCGGTCATCTTGGATCACTCCAACACACAAATTGAGGGGGAGACTGCATCTCGCCGCGAGGCTCCATATCATATTCAAAGAATGCATCCTCCTGAGAAGATCATTGGTAAGCTTGATCAAACTGTAACACGTTCTCATACTCATTTCACTGATTCTTCTTTTGTTGCTTCTTTCGAGCCCTTAGATGTTAGTCATGCACTTTCCGATTCTAGTTGGATCAATGCCATGCATGAAGAACTTGAAAATTTTGAGAGAAATCAAGTCTGGACTTTAGTTGATCCTCCACCAAATGTTGGATTTTCAAAAACAAACAAGGGGATGATGGGACTGTAGTTAGAAACAAGGCTAGACTTGTAGCTCAGGGTTATTCTCAATTAGAAGGGATTGATTTTACTGAAACTTTTGCACCTGTTGCTCGTCTTGAGGCCATTAGGATTTTACTTGCATTTGCGGCATCCTATAGATTCAAACTCTATCAAATGGATGTCAAAAGTGCATTTCTTAATGACTTCATAGGCAAAGATGTTTATGTAAAACAACCCCCTGGATTTGAAAACCCCAAATACCCACATAAAGTCCTTAAACTTCATATGGCTCTTTATGGACTCAAGCAGGCCCCTCGGGCATGGTATGATAGACTTAAGTCTTTTTTGCTTGAGCGAGGGTATTTGATGGGATCAGTTGACAAAACCCTTTTTACTCTCAAGCATGGCAAAGATTTCCTCCTAGTCCAGATTTATGTGGATGATATCATCTTTGGTGGCTCTTCTCATGATTTGGTTGTCGAGTTTGCAAATGCCATGAGCAGGGAGTTCGAAATGTTCATGATGGGCGAACTCACATTTTTCCTTGGTTTGCAAATCAAGCAAAGCAAACAAGGTACATTCGCCCAACAGACGAAGTAGACCAATGACCTGCTCAAGAAGTTCGCTATGTCCGATGTGAAGCCCCTCGCTACTCCGATGGCTACTTCGGTAGCATTGGATCCTAATGAGGATGGAGAAGCCATATATCAGAAGGAGTTCCGAAGCATGATCGACTCCCTCCTTTACTTGACTGCTACGAGGTCGAACATACACTTCGCAGTGTTTCTGTGTGCTCATTTTCAGGCTTCGCCGCGTGCTTCGCTCCGCCAAGCGGTTAAGCGCATTCTTAGGTATCTCAAGCATACCCTCGAGTTTGACAATTGGTATTCTGCGTCTTCCTCTTTGTGTCTTCGAGGTTATTCCGATGTGGATTTTTCTGGGTCTAGGATTGATAGGAAAAGTACCTCTGGTACTTGTCATTTCTTGGGTACTTCGCTGGTTTGCTGGTCTTCCCACAAATAGTCTTGTGTTGCACAATCGACAACTGAGGCCAAATATGTTGCTGCAACTAGCTGTTGCTCTCAGATTTTGTGGATGGTTTCCACTTTGCGGGATTTTGGGTTAGATTATAAGAGTGTTCCACTTTTCTATGATAACACTAGCGCTATTTGTATTGCAAACAACCAAGTTCAGCATTCCAGAACTAAACATATTGATGTGCGATATCATTTTCTCAGAGATCACAATGAGAAAGGTGATATTGAACTTCAATATGTTGATACCCAACACCAGCTAGGCGATATCTTCACAAAACCCCTTGATGCTTCGCGTTTCACCTACTTGCGTGGGGAACTTGGTGTTTGTCACCCTTACGGCATTATGTGAGGGGGAACACATTTTCAATGATATGCATATGCTCCTTGTGTGTGAAATTGCATTTACATGTTTTGCACTGATATGCCTTGTGTTAATTCATGTAATCATGACAACTCAGCTCTATTTAATATGTCTGATTCATTTTGTGTATGATTTTCCTTTCCAAAATCAAATCATGCTCACTGCTTAGTCTTGAATCTAGCATGTTTAGGAAGAACTGCTTTACCTATTCCTTATCTGCTTGGTAGCAAGAATCCTTTTCTCTGGATAGAAAAATTGCAACTTGAAAACTCATACTGCTTACTCATGGATATTCTTCAACAAGTGCTAAACAATTTGTTCACTTATCAAAAATCCAAAACCCATGATTTAAATGCGAAAAGTGAAATGATCCAGGTGGGTTTGTTTGTCGCACTACTTTATTCTAAACTCCTTACCATTGCACTTTGGTATGAACTGGGATAATTTAGTGTCTGCCAAAATCATTGCCTTAAGCTTCTGATGGTTTTTTCATGCCTAGGCTTGGCTTGATTGGAAAGTATAAGTTCGACAAACAAATAACCCCTAGCTTTATGAAAAGAATAGCAAGTTTAAATTCATTGTCAATCAAGTTTGCTTTCAATACTCCATTTGAACTGGATTTGTCTGTCTAGAGTAGAAATTGACTAGCTTTGCGCATCACTTGCTTTTACTTGTCTAGTTAACTAGATTGAATGGTGATGCTTTTATTTCAAAATACTAAAATCACATGCTGTCATCATGCTTTTAGATCATGTTAAATTGAGCTGAGCCCATGAAAACTGGCATTAAAGTTTGGCATATTTTTTCTTTATATGTCTTTGCACTTCTGCTCATTTCGAAGCTTTGCATCTTTTAAATTCTCCTTGATGCTTGCATTGCCAAAGGGGGAGAAAATTTTGAGTTCTCTGCAGTAAAGGGGAAAATAACTCAGGGGGGATTTTTATTGCAAAAAGGAGAAGTCTAAACTTTTGATGCCTTGCAAAGGGAAAAAGTGTCGAAGGGGCTTTTACTCTTTTGAAAAAGAGAGAGGTATTCTTTTGTCAAGTGACATGATTTGGTTCCTTTCTGAGTTTTTATGGTCACTTGTGTGCTGAAAATTTTCAAATTTCCTTGAACTTGAAATTGGTTGTCAATGCGCTCATCAAGGGGGAGATTGAGAAACCAAGGGTTGGTTTCGGAGTTTGTGATGAGTGATTAACAGATTTTATCCTCTGGATTCGAAGGGGTCCCTCCGAAGGGGTTCGGAGGTTGTTTCACCAAAGGGTTCGGTGGGTTCGGTTGTTGCGGCTGTTGCAGCGGAGTGTGACTATCGGAGGGGTCTGATAGTACACAATGACTTGGTCGTACCGAAGGGTTCGGTACTTTGGGCGGTACACTGGAGTGTGTTCTGGAGATTGTTTACTCGGAGAGGTCTCTGAGGGTACTGGATACACTTGTCTGTTTGTCTGTGGTGCGCAGGTGACTTTGGAGGCGACGGACGGTTCGCAACAAGTGAACCTAGGTCAAGCGGGAGGCTTGATTCCAGGCGAGCGGGGAGCTCGGTCACGGAGGCTGCGTGGGGTTGAGGTCATCCCTCGGGTCAAGGTGCGCTTGGCGAAGGCAGCGAGTGCAGAGGGTGGCTCCGGCTGAAGGTACCCCAAGATGAAGTCCTTGAAGGCGAGGTACTTCGAAGGGTACTCCGAATGGAGTGACTTCGGAGTATACTGGATGAAGTCCTCAACAATGAGGCAAGGCATTCGAAGTGTGCTCCGGAGGGAGGCACTCGAAGGTTCACCCGACGGAGGTCTCAGAAGTCAAGGTGCATCGACGGCAAGGTCCGGGTGAGGGTCGTCGAGGAGTGTGCTCGGGGAGAGACTGCGACGAAGTGCTCATGGGATGCTTCATGCGGAGGCCTTGGACGAAGAAGGGACTTCGAAGAGTGGTACTCCGAAGGTGGGGCTTCAGAGTGTGGTTGACTTGAGGTACTTCGGCCATGCATGGCTTCGGTACACGGACTGACGGAGTTCATGCTGGGAGTAGCTGCGAAGCCATGGTGGTCCAGTCCGGAGGTGATGGCGGGAAGGCTCAAGAGCTTTGACGGATTCGGCTCAAAACTATCACTGTATCAAAGGTTGAATTCGGTGAAGCGAAAGCCGTCTGGCTCAAGGATTCTCACCGAAGCTATCGCACCCCTCGCGTGCGAAGGGGGGCTTCAGAAGACTCCAAAACTGCAAAGGCTAATCGTGTCTGCTCTGCAAAAGCTGATGTTGTCTCCTCTGCGAAGCTGACAAAAGAAACCTCCAAATAAAGTAGACTACCATCTGTACCCCCTGTTCTACTGAGACAAAAATAGTGTAAACCCTAGGGGTAAAGTAGTCTATTCACAAGGCTTAATAGTGCCTATAAATAGTGAAGGCTGGCTAGACCTGAGTAACACTTTGAGCAGCCATTTTTAGAACTCCTGTGCTAGCCGCCACTCTCTTGTATTCAAACCTGTGAGTTCATTTTGTGTTCCCTATTCAAGCAATGAAACTTTGATTTTGTTTTCCATTTACTGCTTGAACTTGTATGCCTGCTTTGCACTACATGTTTTGATTTCTTTGTGCTCCACTTCTTTCTTCGTGCTCCACTTCTTCCTTGTTTAGTTTGTGTACTGGTTCTCTTCTGGAGAAGTGTGTGAGAGGTATGTGCGTGTGAAGTGTGTATTTTTCAGTGTGCATTCACTCTGTGTAAACTGAGGCAACACCTCACTGTTACAAGCGAAGCACTGAGTGGTGTGATATCGGAGTCTGCTTTCTTCCCTTAGCGAAATTTGTTCTACTTGCGTTTGACCTTCGAAACACGAAGCCTAGTACCAATTGCTAGTGCGGAGTATCCGGTTGAAGTTTGCAGAGGGAAACTGCCTCCTGCGAAGGGTGAAGTGCGAAGACTGCTCAAGGCACCTAGTGTGCGGAGCCTGCACTGACTTAGCAGAGTTGAGTTTTTGGTTTTGTGGGTGGAGCGAAGTCTTCTTGACTTCGAACTTTTTCTCTTTGCGAAGCCTGGATTCGGAGCTGTGAAATACCTTCAAACCAGACCTCCGAAGGGTGTGTTCGAAGCCTGTTCCGCAGAAGATAGAATTAAAATAGAAGGCTATTTTTAGCCTGAAATTTTAAAAGCTCCCATTCACCCCCCTCTGGTCGACGTTTCCGGTCCAACAACTCCGATAGAGACTAAACTCATATACCAAAAATCGTACCCATACCATCAAATTACCGTAACTGCAAGATCTGAACTAACCAAGACAGTTACTAGTCACGATAAATCAATAACACTTCAATGCATCGGGCATACTTTATTTAGATGAATGGTACATAGCATGAACAAGATACAATAGAACGAGATGTTGGACTTAACCGATGAATCCTCAAACTATGACACCTAATTCACATCAATCTAAGAGATCGAAGCGATGCAGCCTTAGATCTAGCAAATATACCAATATAAATCAACGATCACACTAACCAGGCTGATACCTCAAGAGATCGATATGACGCAACCTCAAAAAACACGGACTTAGTCGATGTGACCATCGGGGTGGCGGGACTCACCTCTTCGTCGGAGATCATAATGATGCAGCCTAGTTCCAAGTGCCAAGTCCCACTGAGATTAACCTTGGGAACCCAAGGGTGGCGATGCGCCGAAAGAGTAGTTTGTTGTGGTTGATTGTGTGTGTCCAAACCTAGCTAATTAGATACATATTTATAGTCTAGAAATTTGTCGTCCAAGTAATATACATTGTAACTGATTCTGGATCATCTTTATCTTCTCTCACCTTCCTCGACTCCTTCATATCCAGCCATATTGTAACGATATGGACGAGCTTCTTTCACCACCTTTGACTAGACTCTTTGACTTCTTGTGACCATGCGGCATTCTTAGTGGGTCTAGGCTTTACTAAATCTTGGCGTCAAAATATGCCCCCCAGTTTCAGGGCATTAGAGGGTAACTGATACTTCAAAATTATTGGTCATCATCACCCTTATGTCATCACGTCCTTTCAAGCGTCCATCTGTAATGTCTTTTCAAACTCATTAATAGTAGCTGAAACCCTTCATCTTCTAGAACTTTATAAAATCACACATAGGGTACCGACTCCATATCATATCTCATTTCCTCCTCCTTTTTGCTTCTTCTTCTCCAGCCATTCATGACTGTGATGGATTTTGCTTAGTCTAACGCATCTACTTTTCTTTTTGGCGGCGTTGGATCAGACTTCATCCCACACAGTTTTGTACTAGTGCTCTTTAAACTGAAGATTTTGTTCCCCTAATCCCAGGCTTGCAAAGATCTTGATGTTTCGAAAACTGTACTCATGATTACCTTTTGTCGAATGTTGCAGGTGGTCCCACAAAATCTAGCGAGATCAGCTTGACCTAGCTGCCGAGGAGTCGTTTTGCTCTATAAATATCCCTAACCACTCCTCACCTTTATTCTTCACGCTTTCTACATACTACTTACTTTAGCCCTTGAGCTTGCCGCCATCTCACTCCAAACGCTCTTGCGACCACCATGCCCGCCATCTTCATCATTCTCATCGGCTTACCACTCTGGTAACCCTAGCGATGGCCACCACTAACGCGATCCCCGAGGTGAATCTTCAGCATTATTTTATTTTTCCCGCTACTCTTCGATTTTCTCGGTTCTTTTGCCACTTTTCTACATTGTTTCCCCTTTTCTCTTTTCTAGTCCTTCGTCTATAAGTTCCCTTTTGACATCGGCCCATACCTTGATGATGATGAAGTCGCCAGCGCCGCTCCGTCGACTGTTGCTCAACTAGCCCCAGAGGTAAAGGAGGCCTTATCGGACTTGTTGCATTGGGTGGGGGATCCGATCAAAGTTCTGGTCAATGGTTCAAGTCCGATAAGGGCTCATTTCAACGACGTATTGGGCTCTCTCACTCCAAAGTTGGTCGATGCCCACACACCTGTCGCTTTCATGGAGTCTCATCGGCCGAGGGTGCAGCAGGCTGTGAAGAAAATTGATGATCGAGCCGGTCACGCGTCGTTGTTGGAGGTGGTGAAGACCCATGATGAGGCGATAATGACTGAGGGAACTCTCCTGAATCACATTTGGGATGAGTCGTCTACCACATCACTGGAGCTTGACCAACCGCAGGCGGAGGAAACTAATTTGGCCTTGAAGCTGGATGGGGTACAAGTGAGAATTTCTAGAAAAGGTGTTTTGGCTTCCTTCCTAGCTCGGATCTAGGCCTAAGATCACCATCTTTCTTGTGTTGTCCATCATGCACAATGCCGATGCCGCGCCATTCGAGATGTCCCTAGCTCCGACGTTGAAGATCGGGCTATCCTTTGTAGCGTCGACGTGATTAGGTTGCGAGCAATTGAAGCCATCCGTCGTGCCCTTCTCTGAATTTCTCTATATTAGATCTTTAACCTGTAAATCAAAAAATTATGCCTTCGTAATATATCCTTGATCCCTTGATTTTGTCATGAGTTTTGTGTCTAAGGGCGATGCTTCAACATCGACCGTCTAAAGGCGATACTATCGGTATCGGTTGTTTTGTGTGTAGATCTTTAGGCATTTATCCAAACGCTCGGAAAATATTTCTTCAAGTACTTTCCATTCAAAGCTTTCCTAAACACTTCTCTATCTAAACCTTCAAGCAGATAGGTGTTGCCAGGCACCACTCGATGTATTCGAAATGGTCCTTCCCAATTAGGTGACCACTTACCGAACCGATTGTCCTTAGAACCGATCGGTAGGATAAGTTTCCACACGAGTTCTCCTTGTTCGAATGACTTAGGCACCACTTTATTGTTGTAAAATCTAGAAACCCTTGTTTTGTTCTCTTCAATCTTCTTGAGGGATCTTAATATGACCTACACTAGATCATCTAATCCATTCGTCATTAAATTATAATAATCATCAAATGTGAGTTGATCTTCTAGTGTAATCCTTCTTGAGCCGATGTTATTTTCCCACGGTAGTATTGCTTCATGTCCATAGACTAACTGATATGGGGGTACTTGAGTAGATCTGTGTCGCGCCATTCGATAAGCCTATAGTGCTTCTGACAGAGACCGATGCCAATGCTTCGGTTGCTCGTTAATCTTGTGCTTTATTAACTTGACCAAACACTTGTTGGATGCTTCGGCCAGACCATTAGCCTGTGCATAATATGGCGATGAATTTAAGAGATTGATTCTCATACCGGTTGCGAATTGCATGAACTCCTCTGATATGAAAATTGTCCCCTACGCATTGGCATAAGTAACCCTTTTGAGTGGAACGGCCTCTACCCATTTCATGAAATAATCAGTAGCTGTCAATATGAACTTATGTCCTTTACTTTACACTGGGTAGATTTGGACGATCATGTCAATGCCCCACCCCCTAAAGGGCCATGTTTTAATTATCGGGTTCATTGCCGATGTAGGTGCCCACTAAATAGCTCCAAACTTCTGATAGTCCTAGCACCCCTTATAATATTTTATGCAGTCCTCCACCATAGTCGACCAAAAGTAACCTGCTCTCTGAAGCAACCATTTCATTTTCTAGGCCGACTGGTGTGTCCCGCATATGCCATCGTGTACATCACACATCACCAACTTGGCTTCTTCGACGCTTATGCATTCAAGGAGAACTCCATTGGTCGTCCGATGGTATAAGTCTTCTCCAAGCAGAATGTATCTTTTTGATTGATATCTGAGTTTTCTTGGTGCCGATGTCAAAGGCTTTTTAAAATAATGAATGATATTGTACCTGCAGTCATCGGACTCTATCTCCACGATCTCCACCTCGATCCACTTGGCCATTAGCTTATATCCTAACATCGTCTAGGTCAAATCGTTTGCTCCCTCGGGATGTGAGTAAGAGTTACGCTTCAGAAGCTTGACATTATGGATTGACACCGATCATAATATTCTTTCAGCATGCCGGCTTTTCACTCATACTCGTCTGACAGCTGCCTCAACACTAGCAAAGAGTCTCCCAAAATTTATATTGTATCGGCACCCACTTCTTCTAATAGTTGTAACCCTTTCAATATTGCTTCGTATTCTGCCTGATTATTGGTGGAGAAAGGTCTGATGGTACATGCAAATTCAAATGATGCCCCCCGAGGGGAAACAATCACCAGGCCTATACCACATCCATATCGACAGGCTGATCCATCAAAGAATAGTGTCCATGGTGTCGACTCAACATGAGTCACTGCCTCATATCTGTGTTGGACTATAAAACTGGCTATCGCTTTTCCCTTTGCTACCTTAGCCCATTCATATCTAAGGTCAAATTTAGTGAGAGTGAGGACCCACTTTTTGATACGCCCTTTCAACACTAGGACCGATAGCATATACTTAATGGCATCGGCCTTACATATCACAGTGTATTCTAATGATAGCAGGTAGTGTCTCAGTTTGGTGCATGAGAAGTATAGGCATAGACAGAGCTTTTCTACTATGAGGTATCGGGTCTCGGTGTCTAGTAGTCTTGTACTGAGATAGAAAATTACCCTTTCTTTTTTATCAATCTCTTGCACTAGGATCGACCCGATAGCTTTGTCATCGGTTGACAAATATAACCTGAATGGAATCCCTTTCTATGGTAGCATTAGCACTAGTGGTGAGGCTAAGTATTCCTTGATCTCGTCAAACACATTTTGTTTCTTTTCTCTCCATATGAATTCATGGTCAAGCTTCAACTTCAATAGTGGAGTAAACGACTCTATTTTTCTTGAAAGATCAACTATTAATCTTCGGAGAAAATTTATCTTCCCGATTAGTGACTGCAACTTGTTTTATCGGCAAGGGGTTGGGTGTTCTTAATTGCTTCAATACTATGATGACTTATCTCAATCCCTCTTCCATGCACAATGAAGCCCAGAAACTTCCACGCCAATACACCAAAAGCACACGTCTCGGGATTCATCTTTAGCCTGTATTTCCTGGCTCTCTCCAGGACTTGACGTAGATCGGCCACATGGCTTTGAATACTACTTAATTTACCACAACATCATCTATATATATTTTCACCAATAGGCCTATCAAGTCATGGAAAATATAGTTCATGGCCCTCTTGTAAGTTGCTTTGGCATTCTTCAAGTAGAAGGTCATCACCACCCACTCATAAAGTACGATAGCGCATGTGCATCAAAAGGCCGTCTTGTGGATGTCTTCGTCAGCCATGAAAATCTGACTATAATCTGCATTCCCGTCCATGAAACTTATAATCTTATGGCCCGATACGGCGTCTACCAGCAAATCCACGATCGGGATTTGGTATTCATCCTTTGGGGTTGCCTTATTTAGATCTTTGAAGTCAACACATATTCTAAGCTTCCCACTTTTCTTCCATACTAGTACAATATTCGATACCCACTCTGTGTATCGGCACGGCCTTATGAATCATACATCATATAACCTTGTACCTCAGCTTTGATATCTAGATATATTTCCGCCTTGAATGGCCGATACCCTTGACTTATTGGGAGACGATGTTCTATAATCGATCTGCTTAGAACTGGCATTTCGTGATACTCCCATGCAAAACAATCCTGATACTCATGTAATAATGCAATTAATGCATTCTTTATTCCATCGGGAAGTTGAGCACTTACAAAGGTTGACATCGGTCTATCACCGGGTCCGATATCTACGTCATGTAGCTCATCGGTTGTGGTGAAGCCTTGACTGAGTTTACCTTCTTATTGACGCCAAGATTTGTAAAAGCCCAGGTTCACCAGAAGATGTCGCACGGTCAATAGAAGTCAAAGAGGTCTAGTCAAATAACTTAAAAGAAGCCTGTCCATGCTGTTACAATGTGACCGGATGTAAAGGAGCTGATGGAGGTAAAAGAAGATAAATATGATCCAGAATCGGTTAAGATAGGTTACTTGGATGGCAAGTCTCTGGACTATAAATATGTATCTCTTAGTTAGATTAAACACACAACTCTATCAAACAACTCTTCAGCACATCGCCAACCTTGGCTTCCTAAGGTTAATCCCAGCGGGATTCGACAATTGGAGCTGGACTGCATCGTTATGATCTCTGGTGAAGAGGTGAGTCCCACCACCCCCGACGATCATATCGACTAGGTTAGTGTCATCACGGCTGCATCAATTTGATCTCTTGAGGCATCAGCTGAAACAGTATGATCGTCAGTTTATCTCGGTGTATTGGCTAAGTCTAAGGATGCATCAGTTTGATCTCTTAGATTGATGTGATTTAGAGGTGGTAGTTTGAGGCTTCAACAGTTAGGTCTGACATCTCTTTCTATTGTATATTCTTCATGTTGTACACCGTTCATATGGTCCCATCAACTCTACGTTTAGCACCAACATTGTTTCTAATGAATTGTCACCGAAGTCCCTCAATACCATATTGGTTTTGATGAGGTCCTCTGGACCTTTCCCTAGCTTTTGGAAGGTGGCATATGGCATCAAGTTGACAGATGCGCCTTTGTCTATCATCATCTTGGACATCAGCTTCCCGTTGACCTGGCCCTTGATGTAAAGAGGTCTCTAGTGCTGATGTTCATGATCTTCTAGCTTGTCAAATACTGCTGGCTATGGGGTCATTACCAGTTGGGCCATTGCATTGGCTTGCCCAGCATTGTCTTCAGGGGTAGCCCGATACTCCATAGGGAGGAAGAAAACCATGTTTATTCCCGCATCTTTCTTGTCGTCGTGATCGGACTTGTCTTTCACCCGCCATTCACTCTTAATCCTTCGAGGCCGATCAGTCTCATTATTGTGACTATGTACCTTCAATTCTCTCTACCACAGTTGTTGTACTCTCCTCTTCTGATTCTTTATGAAGATCCCCCTGGGTCACCACTGTGGCTTTCTTGAGGTGATGTTGTCGTCGGTTGATTGGACATTTTCCTTGGTGTTGATGGGTCCAAGCCTTTCAAGTATCGACTCCCTGACTATGTGACCTCGCCCTATCAGTGCGCGGATCATGGCCATCCTACCACCTGCCTTCACTACCGCACTCAGGGCAGTCATCCATTGACGGCAAACACAACCCTTCATTCTAATAGAATCTGAAGAACTCACAATTCCAATAGGGGTTGAATCATGAGTAATTATGATTGTCCTCGCTGTCCATCATTTCTATTGACTTTCTTTCATATTTTCCTATCAGATCCGAGGAGGTGATGGTACTGCTAGCTCGCATGCTCTTCTTCGAGTGTCGATCATTGGTGTGATGTATATGCACCATGTTGATCAAAAAAGGGTGGACGTCGATATTCATCGGCTTCTTCCCGTATTAAATTTGATTTGGCCTTGCTCCACGACCGATTGGATCTGCTGCCTGAACACCTTGCATTCATTAGTGTGGTCAGACGAGGAGTTATGCCACTTATAGTATTTCTTCTTCAACTCATCGACGGGCGATATCACGTGATTGGGTGGCAACTGGATATGCTTTTCTTAGAGCAATAGGTCGAATATCCTATCAACCTTACTGATGTCAAAATCATACTTCTCTTGTTTATCAACTGGCTTTATCCACAAGCACTAATCTAGTTCTTGTTTTGGGTCCATTCGGCCAAGCCGACCTCCGCATCGGACCCGCTATCCTCATCGGAGTCTGAATTGAACGCGTGAGTATACGCTACCTTCTTCTGATACCTGTCCCTTTTGCTTCCTGGAATTGCCTCTCATGGGCCAATACTCGCTGTACGAGGTGTTAGAGGCTCTCGAATTCTTGTGATGAAAACTTTTACTTTATTGGATTCAAGAGCCCCTAGAATGCTAACTCAGCCAGTTACACGTCGCTAAGGTTTAGGCTGTAGCGCCTACTTCTCACGTGTGGAATCTTTGCGCATAATCTTGCACAAACTCGTCCATCTCATGTATGCCAATGAAGAAATACTTGTGAAACTTCTTCTCCAGATCTACCCATCCTCTAACAGAATTCACCGGTAGTGATGAGAACCACGCAAAAGCTGATCCCGACAATGACAGTGGGAAGAACCTGACCTTGAGTGCTTCCTGGGCCGATGCCTCGCCACACTGGGAAAGAAAACAGCTAATGTGCTCGATCGTGGATACCGAGTCCTGCCCCGAAAACTTAGTGAAGTCAGGGATCTTGTATCGGTTCGGTAGCGGCACCCGATCGAACCACTCTAGGTACGACCACCAATACACGTATGTCTGATCTTTAGGTTTGAGCCCAAACTAGTCCCGAATAACTTTAGTGATTCGGTTCCCCCAATTGTCTTCCTGATGGTTCAGTGCGGGGTATTGATCAGTCGTTGGAGGATGCTGATATTGATCGAGTCGAACAATGTTATATCTTTGTTCTTCATTAGAATAGGGCGATACTCCGTAGGATGTGGGGAATGCCATCTGGTGCCCCCCTTCGTGGCACAAGGTCAAGAAACATGTTCTTGGCAATTCCATACGTAGGTTGGGGTACCTCTTGCCTGATCGGCCCTTACGGCACAATCGAAGGCTGGGAGGGTGGCATACCCTTACCGAAGGGATACGTATTCTAGGATGGGTCCTATCTACCTAACACTTGGAGCATGGGGCTAGGCACTAGGGTCATCATGTCAGCCTCCCGTCCGAACAAAGTGATTGACGGACCCTGCCTTATCGACCCTTGTGGTGATGGCACCGACCGAATATGTTTAGGGTTTTGCAACATATGAGAATGATTAGTTGAGAAATATATCGAGCCTTGCGTCAGCTCTTGAGCAATCGTCCTGTCAACAGTCTTCTTGATCAACTCATGCATGGTATTAACCATTACCTCGGACTGATTGATGAGAGTGTGATGTAGAGCGTTGTCGATGGCTTCCTAAAAAGTGACCTGTGGGCTCTCGACATGCTAAGGGATTTCACCAGCTATGGCTAGTTTCGGCAGCTGACTCCTTTGAAGAGGACTAGATCGAGTCATGCCAAAAGCATCGAGGCACAATCTCTTGTAGTTTTCCACGTGGTCTTGTACTTCTACCCTTTGCTCATCGGTCAATGCCTCCATAGTGATTGGGATGATGTTACTGCCGTAAACTTCGCCTGCCATGGATGAATGGTCTGAAGAAGATCCCACTGGCCTTTTTATCACATGCATGGCCTGGGAGATCTGCTTAACTCTAGTGCAGGTCATACAATCTTAGAAAAAGGGTTCTGAGCGTGCCAATCAGTTTGACCCTACAACTGATAAGGAATCAGAGAGAATAACGTTAGTAGCAACGACGATTGGCTATCGAACCGATGCCTATGGTGAGAATAAGATAAACCGGAATAAGCGCGTCGATCGGCCATAGGGCTAATGACCACACCCACGCTATCGGGCTGAACACGCTATCAGCCGATAGGATAAAGTCCTTGTGCATAAAGGTCGATACGTGTATCCGAGACGTGGGTGTAATATAGCGTGGAAATAAAGATAACCTATCGGCTTGTACTCTGATAGAGACTAAACTCAGTATACCAAACAACGTACCCATACCATCAAATTACCGTAACAGCAAGATAGGACCTAACCAAGATAGTTGCTAGTCACGATAAATCAATAACACTTCAACACATCGGGTATACTTTATTTATATTAATGGTACATAGCATGAACCAGATACAATAGAATGAGATGTCGGACTTAACTGATGAAGCCTCAAACTATGACACCTAATTGACATCAATCTAAGAGATCGAAGCGATGAAGGCTTAGATCTAGCAAATATACTAAGATAAATCGGTGATCACACTGACCAGGACGATACCTCAAGAAATTGATACGATGCAACCTTGAAGAATACATACTTAGTCGATGTGACCGTCGGGGGTGGCGGGACTCACCTCTTCACTGAATATCATAACGATGCAGCTCGTTTCCAATTGCCAAGTCCCACCGGGATCAACCTTGGGAAACCAAGGGTGGCGATGCGCTGAAAGAGTAGTTTGTTGTGGTTGATTGTGTGTGTCCAAACCTAGCTAATTAGATACATATTTATAGTCTAGAGACTTGTCATCCAAGTAATCTATGTTGTAACTAATTCTAGATCATCTTTATCTTCTCCCACCTTTATTGACTACTTCATATTCGGCCATATTGTAACAATATGGACGAGCTTCTTTGACCACCTTTGACCGAACTCCTTTGACTTTTGTTTACCGTGTGGCATTCTTAGTGGGCATGGGCTTTACTAAATGTTGGCATCAACAACCTGACTTAAACTATTCTTTGTACATTGAAAACTACTAAGATCAGCATTGTCATGACCAATAACTACTTGACCATCTCCATAGTAAATCCTAAATAATGTTCTATCCATAATGCCTAGAAACATTAAGTTCACACCACAATTAAGTTATATCCTAAAGTAAAGCATCAAACACCACTAAAACAAACAAATATTCAACATTGACTACACATCATCAAGCTTTTCATATTACAATACTAATTACACCATAATTATCTTTAAAACATATGTAAAGCAACCTTAATTTATCTCTAAATTAACCCTAAATTATCTCAAAAATTATCACACATTTTGTCGAAAGTAGTTGTAAATTTAATGTATGGTACTCATTAGCACAAATATTGTGTCACCTAGATTACTAAGCAAGCACAACAACGCTACGAATAATAAAGAACTTTGTTTATTTAACATGTACATTATGCCATAATTATCTCTAAAATATGTGTAAAGTACCCCTAAATTATATCTAAAGTAACCCTTAAACTACTACTAAAATACTCCTAAACTACTACTAAAATAATACTAAACTACTACTAAACTACTACTAAACTACTCCTAAAATAATACTAAAATGTTTAAAATTGAATATAAAAAGAGGGGAAAAACTTACCTCAACATTGAATACACATTTATAGAGCCAAGTTCGGCATTGCATCAGTCGGACGTGGCCACGTCAGCCTTGTTCGGTTATTGGAGTGTCGAACGTGGCCAACGTCTAGCCACATCAATGCCACAATGACTACTTAGGCCGAACATGGCCACGTCAGCCACATTTGGCACTATAACGGTCAAACGAGGCTTATGTGGCCACGTTCAGCCAAAGTAGCCGTTGCGGCGCTGACGTGGCTAGCCGCTGGCTACATTCGGCGCTGCAATGTCTGAACGAGGCTGATGTGGCCACGTTCGACTGATGTAGTGCCGAATGTGCCTTGACGTGGCCATGTTCGACGAATACACTATGGACGGGAGTCCATTTTTTCAATTTTTGGAATTTGACTACCATATTTGATTTTAAAAAAATATATATTATTTTTAAAAAAATTGCATTACTGGCGCGTGTAAAACAGTCTATCACTACAAGTATATTATTGACGCACATGTTTTATCCGTCACTATGCTTTGTCACTAATGACAATTTATGTGGTAGTCTGTGTAGTAAATACACATACCCATACACATTTACCTATCGGGTATAACTTTTGACCTGTGAACATACCCGCGAGTATAAAATGATGAACATACCACCCTAATAGATTTTTTACCCACGGGTAATAAATGGGTATACGGGTATAATTGCCATCTCTAGAGAAGAGTTGATGGGGGATTTGGTCTCGATCTTCCGCTAGGTAAAGGATAACTTGGGTTGGTGGAGAATCTCGACGTTGGCGATCCAAGGCTCCGGTCTGGCGGATCCAAACCTTGCAATCGTTACACCACTGTCTCCGTTGGTTATCAACCACGCAGGACGCGATTGACCTCGCCACGAAGGCTAATTCCTGCAAGCGAACCCAAGAACACAAGCAAGAACAGGAAGGATACAAGTCGAATGCCAAATCACAGACAAACGATGAAAAGGTGAGGTTTCACAAATGCCTATGCAGCAGCCAATCGGTCCGGTGCAAGGGGCGGGATCTAAACACACAAGTGTAGATGCAAACAAAGCAAAACCTAACCCTAAAGGCGGCTGGCATGAATATATAGGGCGTGGCAGCCTGTAGAAGGCGAACAGACAGCCTGTAGAAGGTGAACAAACTCAAACTATGGGCCAACTCAGTACAAGGTCCAACTCGGCCCAATTCTGTCACGCAGGACTGTTTCAAACACACAGGACGGCTCGAGACTCCAAATGAGGCGGAACCAACAGCAAACGATCCGTCTTCTCCTCAGCTTTCCAAAAAGTCCAAGAACGTGCCAATCGGACTTCGTATGAGGAAGTTACGCCCATTTTGGTGCATGGTGGTCGATGTAGTCCGAACCAGCGAATTCTTGACTTTAAATCATCCGTGCGACTCCGTCTTCAACTCCAACTCTTCTATTCCATCTCCCATGTTCCTAAGCAACAAAATATCACTAGTATTCAGTAGCATCCTGTCCAAACAATATTAACATAGTTGCTAAGGAAAGAATTAACCTCATGGTTCAAGCGACGGGCATGGGCGCGTGTGATTGATCCTTGTAATTGAATTGTATGTGGAGGCTCCATGTGTGTATCATGTGAAGTGATGTCCTCATCATCCTACCCCTCTTGAATTGGAGTCGTCCTCGACTCAAGCTCATCGTCATCTCCCAAATAGGGCTTTAAATCTGAAATGTTAAATGTGGGGCTAACCCCAAAAGCTGCAGGCAACTCAAGTTTATATGCATTATCATTTATCTTCTCAAGCACACGGAAAGGACCATCAGCACGGGGCATCAATTTAGACTTTCTCAAATCAGGAAAACGATCCTTGCGCAAGTGCAACCAAACAAGATCACCCGGTTCAAATGTTATCTCTTTTCTACCCTTACTACCATAAGCACGATATTTCTCATTCATTTTCTCTATGTTTGCTTTAGTAGTTTCATGCATTTTAAGCAATAATTCAGCACGTGTAGTAGCATCAAAATTCAATTTTTCAGATGGTGGCAATGGTAGCAAATCAATAGGCGCACGCGGATTGAAGCCATAGACCACTTGAAACGGACTTGCCTTAGTAGTGGAGTGTACTGGCCTATTATATGCAAACTCAATATGAGGTAGACACTCTTCCCAAAGCTTCAAGTTGGTCTTCAAAACAACCCTCAACATGGTGGACAATGTACGGTTGACGACCTCCGTTTGCCCATCCGTTTGGGGGTGACAAGTAGTAGAAAACAGCAGCTTCGTCCCCAACTTATGCCACAACGTCCTCCAAAAATGACTTAAAAATTTAGCATCACGATCTGAAACGATGGTATTGGGAACTCCATGCAAGCGTACGACCTCTCTGAAAAACAAATCAGCAACATTTGTAGCGTCGTCGCTCTTGTGACAAGGCATAAAATGCGCCATTTTAGAGAACCGATCTACCACCACAAAAATACTGTCCCTCCCCCTCCTAGTTCTAGGTAATCCTAACACAAAATCCATAGAAATATCCTCCCAAGGTACACTAGGAACAGTCAGAGGCATATAAAGACCATGTGGGTTTAGACGGGACTTAGCTTTATTGCAAGTAGTGCATCGTGCCACATAGCGCTCAACATCTCGTCTCATCCTAGGCCAATAGAAGTGTGTGGACAGCACATCTTCAGTTTTCTTTGATCCAAAATGACCCATCAAACCACCACCATGTGCTTCCTGCAATAACAACAAGCGAAGAGAGCTAGCCGGTACGCATAACTTGTTAGCACGAAAAATATATCCATTATTCAGCACATATTTGTTCCAAGCACGGTCATTTGTACAATTTGCAAAAGCATCTTTGAAGTCCAAATCAGTAGCATACATGTCCTTCAATGTTTCTAAACCAAAGATCTTATAATCAAGTTGAGAAAGCAATGTATAATGTCTAGATAAAGCATCGACAATCACATTATCTTTCCCTTTCTTATGCCTAATGATATATGGAAAAGTCTCAATAAATTCTACCCATTTAGCATGTCGTTTATTCAGATTTGCTTGACTACGTATATGCTTCAATGCTTCATGATCCGAATGAATAATAAACTCCTTAGGCAAAAGGTAATGTTGCCAAGTTTCAAGCACACGCACTAAGGCATATAATTCCTTATCATAGGTAGAATAATTCAACTATGGACCATGTAATTTCTCACTAAAATAGGCCACGGGTTTACCTCCTTGTAGCAGCACACCTCCTATTCCAAAACCACTAGCATCACATTCTAACTCAAGAGGCTTACTGAAGTCGGATAGCTGAAGTAGAGGTGCATGTGTAAGACGTTCCTTGAGTGTGGCAAAAGATTGTTCTTGTGCTGGCTCCCAAGTAAAAGTAACTCCCTTCTTGGTCAACTCAGGTAAAGGACCGGCTATGGTGCCGAAATCTTTCACAAAACACCGGTAGAAACCTGCAAGACCAAGAAAACTACGTACTGCAAGGTTAGTTTTAGTTGCAAGCATGACACGTCCTTTCAGATTAATAACTTGTGATGAAGAAGGAGAAACAACTTTATATTTTTGTTGCCTTGAAAGTGTTTTAGCTACTTGCTAATTTTCAGAAGGTTGTTTGCTTTTTTGTGCGTCCCTAGCATGCTTTTCTTGTTCAAATTTCACAATTTCAGCAGGAGTCATAGGAAGCAATGTAACTTTCTTTCCTTTATACATAAATGTGTACTTATTGCTCCTACCATGGTGTGTAGCATCAATATCATACTCCCAAGGTCTACCAAGTAACAGAGAACATGCTTGCATTGGTAATACATCAAAATTAGCAACTCCGACATATGTACCAATGGAAAATTCGATGTGGGCAGTTTGTGTTACCTTGACCTTACCGCTATTGTTGAACCATTGCACATGGTAAGGGTGTGGATGCGCACGTGTGGGAAGTTGAAGCTTCGTTACCATGTCGTGGCTCACCAAATTGTTGCAACTACCGCTGTCGATGATGACACGTACACGACGGTCATTGACGAGGAAGAAGGTCTGAAACAGATTATTCCGTTGTGCCTGGTCGTCCTGCTCCATGTGAGTGCTCAAAACACGTTGTACAATAAGTGCTGCCATGTTAGTGAAAAGACAAAACAACAAAGAATAATCCTTATGGAAAACAGCTAGGTGGGGTGGTGGGTGTGTGGTGGAAGCAATCCGTCAAGCACCTTACCCACGCTTGCAAGTGTTCTTACCACGCCGCAGTGAGGTCATCGGCCTACAGGTGATGAACCAAGTGGAGGTGGATGTACAATTGCAAGAAATGAACCTGTCCTGACCAAGAGAAAGGTGTAGCTTGGAAGGCAAAGTGAGTAGCAAGGATTAGCGATAGTAATAACAGTTAAACCAAGTTCAATAAGTATTCCCTAGTACTCGTCAAAGTTGCTGGCCTTAGAGCTCCCAATGTGAAAATTCAAGCAATAGAGGGAAACTATGTGCCCAAAACTCAAATGGAAGCAATAACAAGCCAAATTCAGCTCTCTGCAGATCGGACAAGGGATCGGACAAGAGATTGGACAAGGGATCGGACAAGGGTATGTGCCAATTTTTTTTTGCCGCTGATCGGACAAGGGATCGGACAAGAGATCGGACAAGGGATCGGACAAGAGAATCTGCCACTGCCTGCCTGCCGCTGATCGGACAAGGGATCGGACAAGAGATCGGACAAGGGATCGGACAAGCAATAGACAGGACCGCTTCTCTTTTTTTGATTTTTTTCTCTTTTTTTCACTCTATTTTTTTGAACAAGGATGACCAGAGATGCAACCACAAAAATTGGCACCTACAACTGAGGTGAGATATGGTTCACAGAAATTCAACAAGTTCGCTGAACGGCGAGCAAAAACTTTGACCAATTTTTTTCTTTATCTTCCTAATTTTTTTGGCGATTCTGGTGAGGGTAACAGGGAAACCCTGTTAGGGTACCCCCCCAAATTGGGTCAGGAAGACGCTCAAACAATTTCAGATTTTTCTGACAAACGAGTGAAAAGTTATGCCTGTTTTACCGAAGGGGGGTCACAAAGACTCGATGTGGAAAACGATTAGGGTTGTGGGGGGGGGTTTCGGGTGGGGAATTTTTTGAGACACAAGACCAACTACTACTCAAACGACACAAAGGGATGACTAAACCAGCAACAAGACTCGACCAAGAACACAAACTCAACAAAGTTAAAAACTGAAATTAAAATCGCAAGGCACAAAGGGGTTCTCGGTGGGGATTTTTTTGTGAGGGGTTTCTGGACTCTAGGTAAAAATAAAAGCAGATCGAGATTACCTAACGGGAAAACCTTTGCTCTGATACCAACTGATGGGGTATTTGGTCCCGATCTTCCGCTAGGTAAAGGATAACTTGGATTGGTGGAGAATCTCGACGTTGGCGATCCAAGGCTCCGGTCCGACGGATCAAAACCTTGCAATCGTTACACCACTGTCTCCGTTGGTTATCAACCACGCAGGACGCGATTGACCTCGCCACGAAGGCTAATTCTTGCAAGCGAACCCAAGAACACAAGCAAGAACAGGAAGGATACAAGTCGAATGCCAAATCACAGACAAACGATGAAAAGGTGAGGTTTCACAAACGCCTATGCAGCAGCCAATCGGTCCGGTGCAAGGGGCGGGATCTAAACACACAAGTGTAGATGCAAACAAAGCAAAACCTAACCCTAAAGGCGGCTGGCGTGAGTATATAGGGCATGGCAGCCTGTTGAAGGCGAAAAGACAGCCTGTAGAAGGTGAACAGACTCAAACTATGGGCCAACTCAGTACAAGGTCCAACTCGGCCCAATTCTGTCACGCAGGACTGTTTCAAACACACAGGACAGCTCAAGACTCCAAATAAGGCGGAACCAACAGAAAACGATCCGTCTTCTCCTCAGCTTTCCAAAAAGTCCAAGAATGCGCCAATCGGACTTCGTATGAGGAAGTTACGCCCATTTTGGTGCATGGTGGTCGATGTAGTCCGAACCAGCGAATTCTTGACTTTAAATCATCCGTGCGACTCCGTCTTCAACTCCAACTCTTCTATTCCATCTCCCATGTTCCTAAGCAACAAAATATCACTAGTATTCAGTAGCATCCCGTCCAAACAAATATTAACATAGTTGCTAAGGAAAGAATTAATCTCATGGTTCAAGCGATGGGCACGGGCGCGTGTGATTGGTCCTTGTAATTGAATTGTAGGTGGAGGCTCCATGTGTGTATCAGGCGAAGTGATGTCCTCATCATCCTCCCCCTCTTGAATTGGAGTCGTCCTCGACTCAAGCTCATCGTTATCTCCCAAATAGGGCTTTAAATCTGAAATGTTAAATGTGGGGCTAACCCCAAAAGCTGCAGACAACTCAAGTTTATATGCATTATCATTTATCTTCTCAAGCACACGGAAAGGACCATCAGCACGGGGCATCAATTTAGACTTTCTCAAATCAGGAAAATGATCCTTGCGCAAGTGCAACCAAACAAGATCTCCTGGTTTGAAGAACATCTTCTTTCTTCCTTTATTTGCCTTTTGAGCAAAATAGCGTGCCTTCTTTTCTATAACTTTCTTGGTCTTTAGATGCATAGCTTTCAGAAACTCTGCACGCTTTGTTGCCTCCATGTTTGCTCTCTCTTGAAAAGAAAGTGGCAGCAAATCAAGTGGTGTGATTGGCTTAAAACCATACACCACTTCAGACGGGCACAATTGTGTTGTTGAGTGAACAACTCTATTGTATGCAAATTCAACATGTGGAAGGTAGTCCTCCCATTCTTTCAAGTTCTTCTTAATCATTGTTCGCAGCAACATGGAGAGTGTACGGTTTACCACCTCTGTTTGACCATCAGTTTGCGGGTGACAAGTTGTTGAAAATAGCAATTTTGTGCCAAGCTTGGCCCACATTGTCTTCCAAAAGTAACTCATAAACTTCACATCACGATCTGAAACAATGGCTCTAGGCATCCCGTGCAATCTCACAATTTCCCTAAAAAATAAATCAACTCGGCCCAATTCTGTCACGCAGGACCGTTTCAAACACACAAGATGGCTCGAGACTCCAAATGAGGCGGAACCAACAGCAAACGATCCTTCTTCTCCTCAGCTTTCCAAAAAGTCCAAGAACACGCTAATCGGACTTCGTATGAGGAAGTTACGCCCATTTTGGTGCATGGTGGCCGATGTAGTCCGAACCAGCGAATTCTTGACTTTAAATCATCCGTGCGACTCCGTCTTCAACTCCAACTCTTCTATTCCATCTCCCATGTTCCTAAGCAACAAAATATCACTAGTATTCAGTAGCATCCCGTCCAAACAAATATTAACATAGTTGCTAAGGAAAAAATTAACCTCATGGTTCAAGCGACGGGCACGGGCGCGTGTGATTGGTCCTTGTAATTGAATTGTAGGTGGAGGCTCCATATGTGTATCAGGCGAAGTGATGTCCTCATCAAGAGTGGAACTCCGACTCTGATTTTGAGTTCAAGTCAGACTCCAACTCTAGCAAGAAGGGAGTTGCCACCGTCACCATCGCCAACATCACAACTCCAAAGCAGTCACTATTTGGACATTATAGAGACAATGACATCATCTCTCCCACATGCTTCATGGCTAAATATTTAGATAAATATGATCATAGTGATTCTAGCAATGATGAGTCTAGATTTGATAATAACATGTTTAAAATTATGAATAAGCAAGTTTTATCAAAATTTAAAGATCTTATGGAAACAATAAAGACGTAAAAAGAAACTTTTAAAAAACAAGAGGACATTCTCATTAATGAGAATGGGTGGAAAATTGAACTAGAAAGGCTTCTTTGCTAAGGAAAAGAAAAGGTAAACAGATTAACTAAACAATTTAGTTTAGTAAATGAGCCTAAAGAGGAATTAGAGGAAAAATTCAAAACTCCTAAAAGTGAGCTTATTCTTCTCAAAGAGAATAGTAAGAGCCTTAAAGAGAGTTGAGTCTCTAATGATTCACCATATTTCTATTCCTTCTATTGAATAGTTATAATTTTCATATTATTGCTTATGAGACTAATATGAAGGAAATTGAAGTGTTGAGAAAGGAAAATAAAAGTATTGACACATTGGTAACCTACAAGTGTATGAAAACTTACAAGGCAAAGGATGCCTTATACAAGACACTCAATACCCAAAATAATGTTGAGAAGAGAGGTCTTGGCTTTCATCCATATGAGAGCAAGGTAAATGCAAGAAGTAAGTACAAGGTTAAGGAGATCATAAAGTTGTAAAGGAAGAACAAAGTTCGAAGAATATCAACAACAAGCCCTTTACTTTACAAGCTACCTTTTATGCATCATTTGTTACTAGGAGAAACCATAGTAGTAAAGCGGTTGCTTAATTCATTGGTAGTAAAACTGAAAAACCATTGAGATACATTTGTATTTTTAAGGTTCTTCTGAGTAACATTGGAGGGCCCAAAAAGGTTTGGCTACCTAAACCATGAACTCTCTGTTGACACAAAAACATGCCCTCGTACTTGGGTCAGTTCGACGATCCAAAAGTGTGCGGATACTTAGGGACAAGCCTAAGAGTAACACAACACCGACGTCGCGTTCCGACTACCCTTAACCGTGGTAAAGGGGTGGAGTCGCTAGGTAATCAGATCACACAGAAATAACCCAATTAGCCGAAAAGAAATATGTTAAATAGAATAAATCAGTGAACCGAGCAGAGCCTAACTGATTCGAAGTATACAGTGCGAAGGGTATCGCCGAAGGGTACCTTCGGTGTCTGATGCGAAGGGTCTCGCCAAAGGGTTCCTTCGGCGTTCAGACTGATCTAGTCAAAGGCGGGCTCCGAACAGATCTCGACGCGACAATCACCTCCGAACAGCGGGGTTCGGCGCGAAGTCTCTGACACGATAAAATAACTCGAACGCAATGCACTGGCGTGACTTCGTCTGACGCGGGGTACGAACGTGGTGAAGCCTATCGTGATGAAGCCTATTGCGAAGCGTGATGGCGTGCGGGACTCAGTCAAACCGACAACAGCGTGACGGTCCAGCACGGGTAGTCGAAGCAGTATTTCCGCCGAAGGGTGTTTTGGCAGCCTCCAAAACCAATATCCTGGCTCCGGACACCCCTATATTTGTGTTGGGAGGGTTAATGAACCGGCCTCACCCTTATATTTATAGGGGCTAGTCTTCTAATCTCTAAGATTAATCTATTAAGATTCGGCCTAATCATGCATAGGGATAAAATTAGCTAGAATCAGACTCAAACTATCTCTACAATCCTGCCCGAAGTGGGCCTTCGGCTAGGCCCGCCGAAGCCTGCTCCTCGGGTCGAAGCTTCGGCGAGGCAGGCCTCCGATGGCCTTCAGGCCGAAGGTAGCAGGCCTACTAGAAGCTTCCGAAGCCCACAACTTTAATGGGCCTTCGGCCCTATAGGGCTTCGGCCCGATCCAGGACATGTGTATTTTCGGTCCAAATTATCAAAATTGATATTTTGACAATCTTAACCATTAATGCCATTTTTGCTATCAACACATGCCCCCTGCCTTTTAGTGAACTAAAAGTATAACAGACTAAGGACGATACCTCTCACATTGGTCTTTCGACATTTTCAAGTTGTTTGCCACACACTTGGGAAATACCTTTTCAAGTACCTGTCATTCAAAGCTATTCGAAATCGTTCTCCTTGTAGAGATTCTAACACATATGCATTACCTGGAGCAATTTTGGCTATTTTGAAAGGGTCTTCCCAACTAGGTGACCACTTACCAAACTTAGTGCTCTTAGTGCCTAAGGGCAAAATCATATTCCAGACCAAGTCACCCACTTGAAACAATTTTGGTTTAACCTTCTTATTGTAGGCTTTAGCTACTCTCCTCTTGTATATCTCTATAGCCTCTAAAGCTCTTAGCCTCTTATCGGTCACTTCTTCTAGATTATCCTTCAAAAGAGTCTCATACACATTGACCTATAAGTTGTCTTACTTTAGAATTCTTAAAGAGCCAAGATCTACTTCTACAGGTAGAAAGGCTTCTTGTCCATATACTAGTTCATATGCACTAACTTTTGTAGCACCGTGCTTTGCAATTCTACAAGCCCATAGCGCTTCAGAAAGCACTTCATGCCACCTCTTAGGGAATTCTTCGATTTTCCTCTTAATGAGCTTAATCATAGTTTTATTACTAGACTCGGCCTGACCATTGGCCTGAGCATAGTATGGTGAAGAGTTTACCAACTTAATATCATAAAGTTTGGCAAAGTCTCTCACTTCTTTGGAAATAAATGAACTACCTTGATCTGTAGTGAGAGTTTGGGGAATACCGAATCTATGTATAATGTGCTTCAAGATAAAATCAAGTATCTCATTGTGAGTCATATTCTTGAGAGGCACGGCTTCGGTCCATTTGGTGAATTAGTTCATCACCATCAACACGAACCTATGACCTTTTGAAGGAGGATAAATCTGGCCGATGAAGTCTAAACCCCAACCTTGGAACGACCATGGCTTGATAATAGGGTTAAGCAATGAAGCAGGAGCTAGCTGAATATTGCCAAACTTCTGGCACACTTCACACCCTCTATAATATCTAAAACAATCTTCAGTCATAGTCGGCCAATAAAAACCTGCTCTTTTGAGCATCCAACTCATTTTTTGGGCCGACTGATGAGTGCCACAAAGCCCTTCATGGACTTCTCCCGTAGCTACCTGCGATTGTTCATCGTCTAAGCACCTCAAAAGTACTCCATCAATAGTTCGGCGATATAGTACATCATCTAGCAACACAAATTTAAACGCCTGTCGCCAAACTTTCCGATCAATCCTTTGACTAGGATTTCTCAAGTACTAGACGATTGGAATTCTCCAATCGCCCTTATGGACCTCCGGAGGGTTTGTTGACTCCTTTCCTAGAGTGATGTCCAGATTATTGATTTCGGAGTACTCCCTGGGCCTTTCCCACTTCTGTCGAAGCCTGTCTGGATCGGTCATGCGGAGCCGATTAGGCTGAAGCCTTCCGTTGGAGGGCTCTAGCTCCCGAAGACCTCCGCTGTACAGCGGGCTTCGGCGCAGGGGCTCCGGTGTGCTAGGCCCTTCGATGGATGGAGTGTCCCGGTGCGAGGGATCTAGCACATGACATCCTTCGGTGGCTAGAGGGGTCTGACCTGTAGGGTTTGACAGACCTCGCGCCTGTCTGAAGCTTCTGGCTTCGGGAGTAAGACCAAATATTGGCTTTTCTTGTACAGAAAATTTCCCTCTCCTAACTAAGATAGTCAGATGCTTGTCGAGCCAAATCATTTGCAATTGAATTGGCTTCTCTTGACATGTGAGATATTTTGAAGTCATCAAAAGTAGCAATTATGTCTAAACATTTGTCTAAGTAACTATTTAGGAGGCCATTGAAACATTGAGCGCTCTTAGCTACTTGTTGCACTACTAACAAAGAATCACCATACGCATGGACATGTTTAGCACCTAGTAATAAGGCTTCATATTCAACTTGGTTATTAGTAGAGGGAAATTCTAACTGGGGTGAGGTCTCAAAGTGTGCCCCATTAGGTGATATGAGAACCACCCCAATACCTTGGCCACCCTTGCAAGAAGAACCATCAAAATAAAGTTTCTATGGTACTACTTCAATTAGAGCAACACTGTCACTCCAACTGACATCTATGTGGTGATAAACTATGAAATTAGCAACAATTTAGCATTTCATAGCTCTTAGAGGTTCATAGAAAAAATCATACTCAATCAAAGAGTAAGCCCACTTTCCGATTCTTCCACTTAGAATCGGCTTTTGCAACATGTATTTTATAACATCGGTTTGGCAAGCGACAATACATGTAGTAGGGAGAAGATAGTGACATAATTTGATACATGCGTAGTAAAGTGAAAAACATAAGCGCTCCACAAACACGTACCTGGTTTTGGCGTCCAGCAGGCGGCGGCTCAAGAACGTAATGATGTACTCTTTTCCATCCACTTCCTGGGTTATCATGGCCCCTATCACGCTATCTTCGGCGACAATGTATAGTAGAAATGGAATTCCGGCTTTTGGTGCTCTCACCACAGGTGGTGACGATAAGCACTCTTTAATTTTTTTCAAATGCGCTTTGCTGACTTGCCCCCCAAATGAACTCGGCTTCATTCTTTAACCGGAGTATGGTGACAAAGGCATCAATTTTGCCAGACAAGTTAGATATAAAGCGACGCAAATAATTCATCTTGCCTAGCAACTTCTGCACATCTTTCTTGCATGTCGGCGCTGCAAAGTCTCTAATCTTCTCAAGCCTCTTAGGATCAATTTCTATACCTCTTTCGTCAATCATGAATCCTAAGAATTTTCCCGTCGACACGCCAAAAGCACATTTGAGTGGGTTCATTTTCAAGCCATACCGTCCCATCCTATCAAAGCAACCTTCAAATCGGCTAAATGGTTTCCCATAGCGTCCGATTTGACTACAACATCATCTATGTAAACTTCTAACATAACTCCTAACAAGTCATGAAAGATCAAGTTCATAGCATGTTGATATGTAGCGCCAGCATTCTTTAAACCAAAAGTCATAACAACTCACTCGAACAAGCCGACAAAACCAGGGCATCGAAAGGATATCTTGTAGACGTCCTCTTCGGCCTTAAAAATTTGATTATAACTAGCATTGCCATCAAGAAAACTTAGTACCTTATGTCCTAAAGCATCGTTGATTAACATGTCGGCTATCGGCATTGGATACTCATCCTTCGGAGTGGCCTTGTTTAGATCCCTGAAATCAATACAAACTCATATTTTGCCGCTCCCCTTCTTTTCAACAGGCACAATGTTAGTGACCCATTCAGCATACCTACATGGCCTAATAAGCTTAGCTTTGAGCAACCTCTCCACTTCTTCTTTAACTCGGTCATAGACGGATGAATTAAAATGACGAGGAGGCTGTTTATAGGGCCTAAATCCAGATTTGATAGGTAGCCGATGCTCCACGAGCTCACGGCTTAATCCAAGCATCTCGCTATACTCCCATGCGAAACAATCGACGTACGACCAAAGAAACTTTATTACTTCGGCCTTTTCATCAGGCTGTAAATGTTGGTTTACAAAAGTCGGCCTTGGGATGCTACCGTCGCCTATGTCAATTTCTTCTAAAGGATCGGCCAACGCAAAACCTTTTCCTAATTTCTCTACTTCACTAAAGTCTTCGATGGCCTCGGCAATACCGTCTTTAGCAGACCGATATTGCTCTACACGAGACTTTAGCCAATCTAGATTACTTTTGCTAGACATGACTACTAATTTAGAAACAGTCGTGCTACACCAGCCGGCTTTACAGACACTGGATTGAAATGTCCTCCGAACACGCTAACAAAGTCGTAATCTATAAGATCCCTACCTGATAGACATTCTACTTTATTGTGGATGGCGTCAATGGACACATCGGCCAATGCTACCTAGGACAAAGTATATGCGGGTATGACCTCTACTTCATCATCGTCCCACTGAATTAGGCATTGGTGCAAAGTAGAAGGAATGCAGCAGTTTACATGAATCTAGTCACACCCGAGCAGCACACTGTAGTTACCTTGCACGTCAATGACGAAGAATGCCATTGGCAATGTCTTGTTGCCCACTGTTAACTCCATGGAGAGCACACCTATGGCCTCAGAACTCTCACCATTGAAGCTATTGAGCATTAAGTTAGTTTTCTTCATGTCCTCCTCGTCCCTGCCAAGTTTATTCAATAGCGAGTAAGGCATTAGGTTGACGGTGGCACCACCATCAACAAGCAACCTAGAGATCAGCTTCCTGTCAATGTGACCCCTGACGTAGAGAGGCTTTAGATGGCGAGCCAAATCCTCGGGTTTTTCAAAAACAGCATTGTGTGGGTCGAGGTTCAACTGAGCGACCTTGGCCTCATCCTACGGTAGGGCGAACTCGGTGGGCAGAATGATGACATTGATGTCCATCGCCTGAGGTACGGGTCCTCAGAGACGGGCGAGTAATCGTCATCGAGCATATCATTGTTGTCATCACTCGGACCAGGAGCTAGGTTGGTTATCTCAACCGGCTTGATCTTCCATACTTGTCTCATCATTGGCCGAGGGTGGATTTCCTCAAAGATGGCGTCTCGCTCATCCTCGGCTTTCTTCTCGTGCATCTCCAGTTCCCATAGGTGTTGCAGACGCCTTTTTTGTGATTTGGACGTACCTGGAGGTGCCCAAGATGGTTGTGGCTTGGTACCAGGTGCCACTGTCCTGTCCCTGTTATTTTTGGCCGAAGGGGTACCACTCGGCTCAGCCTCACATGTTTCATAGTCAGAGGGGCCTTCGCTACAGACCCCGCCAATCGGACAGGCCTCGTTTAGCCGGTCGAACCAAGCTCCGGTGCTAGCCTCGGTTGGAGTAGGGGACTTACCTCTGTCAGGCTTCGACGAAGGGGCCTTCGGGATTGGGACTTCCTGAGACCCTATTCTGACTGCGATAGATTCATACTCCCTGTCCTTTGCCTCTTCGCATTCATCTCCCTTGGCTTCGTCCCGTGCGAGTCGATTCGGAGGTACTATGGACAGCCTGTGGATAATTTCTCCCTCTACCGCGTCTGTTTGTCCCTGTCAGTTATAATACTCTGAAGGAAAATAAGGGACAGTGTTATGCTATGGAGGATGCTCTGATTGTGATACATACGGAGCCCACAAGTTCCCCGCCCAGTTGTATGGTGGGGGCATCGGCGAATCCAGCGGCTTCGCCCACTGTGAGCCAAACCCATTACCCGAAGGGGGGTTCGGCCAGGTCGACGGTATCTCGGACCATATCAACGAGGGGTCCTGCTAGGCCGGAGGTACGTTCGGCTAGTGCGGTCTGAAGCCTCCCGCCGGAGGGTTCGTCCAGAGTGGAACTGGGTTCGGCCATTGGGGTCCGAACTCATTTTGTGTGCTCGGCCACTTGGGTCCGAGGCCACTGTACAGAGGGTTTGGCCACTGTCCAAAGCCACCGTAGGAGGCGTTAGGCCACTATGGCCCAAAGTCCTCATGCAGAGGGTTCGACCACTGTGGTCCGAAGCCACCACGCAGAGGGTTTGGCCACTGTGGTCCGAAGCTACCCTCCGACTTCTTTGGTCCCTTTGGTTGACTTAGCCTTTTGGTGCGGGGACCTGTTTCCTTAGCTTTTCTTTGGTGTTTGTTTAACAACATCTGGTATGTTACCTTCAGCTTCTTGTGAGCCCTAGCCGAAGGAGGCGTGCTAACATTCCGTTTCCACACTCCTACTTTAGGGTTCTTACGTACGAGCGTGCGTGTACGTGATTCTCCAATAACGGCCGCTTTCCCCTTAGTTGACTCGGCCTGGTCTGGCCGAATCAGCACTCTCTTTTCATTGAGATCGATGGTGTTCATGGGAAAGGGGTCTTTGTCTAGCTTCATCTTTGGACTGGGGTCTATCTTCAATCGTCCTTCCTCTATGGTCGATTAAACTTGTCAACGAAAAACATTGCATTTGTTAGTATAATGCGAATGTGAATCATGCCACTTACAGTATGGGTGTTTCTTTAGCTCGTCAGCAGATGGAATGACTTGGCCTTTAGGAAACCTGAGAAGCTAGTTTGTCAAGATGAAATCAAATATTTTATTACACATGGTTATATCGAACGAGTACTTGACTTTGCTAGGCCGATTCTTGGTGGGAGACGGCTGTAACTCGGAGCAAGTAATATGTTTGCTTTTAGCGTTCCAAACCCATTCGGCCGCGTACATGTCGGTTGAATCTTCTTCCTCTTCCGATTCTTCTTTGTCGGAGTGTTCCATGATGTGGACTTCGGCCCTAGGCTTGTTAAACGTCTTAATGAACTTTTTATCCTTAGCTCGGCCTTCATGGACCAGAGCCTGTTGTAAGACTTGGCTAACCTCTCAAAAGTGCTGATTGTCTAGTCTCTCTTTAATTTCAGAACGCAACCCACTAAAAGCTAGATCTGCCAAATCGCTTTCCAAAATATTTAGACTAAAACACCGATTTCTAGTATCTCGAAAATGCTTGATATACTAAGAGATGCTCTCGCTAGATTTCTATCTAACCGATGTCAAGTTTGAAATCCTAAGTTCTGTTTCACCCGTGTAAAAGTAGTCATGGAATTTTTGTTCTAATTCAGCCCACGTTTGGATAGAGTTCGGCGAGAGCGCCGAAAACCAAGTGAAAGCAGTGCTGGACAGTGAGAGAGAAAATAGTCTAAGTTTTAAAGCGTCCGACGCACTAACTTCTCCACACTGTGCTAAAAACTGACTAACATGCTCTAGTGTGGTTTTGTTACCCTCACCGTCGAACTTGGTGAATTCAGGGACTCTATAGCCGTGAGGGTAAGGTATCGTGTCGAAATGATCGGGGTACGGCTTTCGGTAAACCCTATCCCAACCCCTAGGTACGAAGTTGGTGCACTCCCTAAACAGTGCACAGATCCGCTCCTCAATGTCATCCTGACCTACGGCCTGTGCGTGTCTCTCATGTGGGGGCGCGACACGTGGTGGGATGTCGGCGTGTCATCTACGAGTTTCTTCCTCATGCGCTAGCTCGGGACGTATGACGTGTTCGGGCCTATGCGCTTGTGCATGTGGCGCGGGCAGCGTGGGCAAAACTAGCGCTGGTGCAAGTGGAGGCAGTGCATGGTAGGCGGTGCTAGTTTGGCCGTAAGTATAGTGATTAGTCTCTGCCATGGATATTGAGGTCGGAGACGTAATGGCTTTGCCGGTACTACCGTCAGTTCTGCTGTAAATGTGATTTATCGGAGGTACGCTAGCAATAGGAGCTGGAGGTATGGCGTCGGTAAAGTTGAACCTTCTAAGCGTTGCCTCTACTTGAGAGCTAACTGCTGAATCTAAACGGTTGGCTAGCGAAGCGCTAACAGCTTGGTCTACTGATATGGCTATCTTTTGCTCAATCTCTAAAGAAGATAAACGAGGTGATACTAGAGTTACCTGGATCCGAGCGAGGTTGGGGACGTTGACGTCATGCTTGATGAAGCCTGCGCATGTCTTGACGTATCTCCCAAGCATGAGGTCTTAGAGTGCCTTCACCTTTGCCTCGATATCTGCTCGGTCTTCTATGGGAATATCTTCAAGGGTAGACATCATGATGTTGCGGTTGTCGATATCTGTGCCTCCCATGGGATCCATCGGTGATGTAGACGTAGTAGTCGTTGTAGACGTACCGGCGGCCGATGTAGATGTACTTGTCATGTAGGCGTAGCCTTCCCTAGCGGAGTCGCTAAAAAGTGTGTTGACACAAAAAAGTGTGTTGATAGCAAAAAAGGGCATTAATGGTTAAGATTGTCAAAATATCAATTTTGGTAATTTGGGCCGAAAATGCACATGTCCCGGGTTAGGCCGAAGCACTACAGGGCCGAAGGACCACTAGCTATGGGCTTCGAAAGCTTCCAGCCAGCCCACAGCCTTCGGCCCAGAGACCTTCAGAGGCCCACTCCACCGAAGCTTCGGCCCGAGGAGCAGGCTTCGGTGGGCCTGGCCGAAGGCCCACTTCGGGCAAGAGTTGGAGATTGAGTCCGATTTTTGACTAAGTCTTTTACGCGTGATCAAATAGAATTCCACCAGATTAGGCTTAGAGATTAGAAGTCTAGCCCCTATAAATATAGGAGTGAGGCCGGTTCAGAAGGCCCCCAACACAAATAAACCACAAAGCCCTAGCTTTGAATCGTACTTTACTTTATCTTTGTTTTCTGTACTCTTTGTGGGTTTGCCTAGAAGCCCTCCGACGGCCACTTCGGAACAGTGGTAAGCCTTGTTACTTTGCTTGTGAAGTATTCGTTAATCTACGTAATAGATTGCTATCACCTTGTTACTTCACCTATGAAGTATCCGTTAATCTACGTTATAGATTGCTATCGCCTTGTTACTTCGTCTGTGAAGTATCGGCTAATCTGCGTAACAGATTGCTACCTTCGCCACTAGTGCAACACTTAGCAGAATTTGGTCCTCGGGACGAATTGGTACTTTGAATCTACTCCGTTGCAGGTTTCCACGTTCGGAGCTACTTCACCGGAGGTGTCCGGAGCTGAGAGATCGGTTTCGGAGGTTGCCAGAACACCCTTCGGCGAGACTGCTGCTTCGACCGACCATGTCGGACCATCACGCTGTTGTCGGTTTGGCCAAGTCCGCGCGCCGACATGCTTCGCCAACAGACTTCATCACGACAGGCTTCGCCACGCTCGTACTCCACTCCAGATGAAGTCACGCTTGTGCGTTGTGTCTAAGTCATTATTATGTATCTTACTTTATCGGAGACTTCACGCTGAACCCCGCTGTTCAGAGTTGATTGTCGCGTCCAGATCGGATCAGGGTCTATCTTCACGCTAGATCAGTCCGAACGCCAAAGACATCCTTCGGCGAAACACTCCGCACTAGACGCCGAAGGTACGCTTCGGCGACACCCTTCGCACCGTACTTCAAATTAGTCAGGATCCGTCCAGTTTCTGACTTGTCCTGTTTAATACATTTCTTTCGGCTAATTGGATTATTTATGTGTGATCTGGTTACCTGGTGACTCCACCCCCCTTACCACGGCTAAGGGTAGTCGGAACGCGACGTCAGTGTTGTGTTACGCTTAGGCTTGTCCCTAAGTATCCGCACACTTTTGGATCGTCGAACTGACCCAAGTGCGGGGGCACATTTCTGTGTCAACACACTTTTTGGCGACTCCACTAGGGAGAAGCTACGCCAACATGACGGGTACATCTACATCGGCCGCCGGTACATCTACAACAACTACTACATCTACACCGCCGATGGACACCGTGGGAGGCGTGGATATCAACAACCGCAACATCCTAACACCTACTCTTGAAGATATTCCCGGAGAAGACCGAGCAGAGATCGAGGCAAAGATGAAGGTGATCCAAGACATGATGCTTGGGAACTACGTCAAGACACGCGAGGGTTTCATCGAGCGCGACATCATCATCCCTGACCTTGCTATTATACAGGTAACACATGTATCGCCTCGTTTATCTTCTTTAGAGATTGGGCAAAAAATAGCTGCATCGGTAGATCAGGACGTTAGCGCTTCGCTAGCCAAACGTTTAGATTCGGCAGTTAGCTCCCAAGTAGAGGTGACACTTAGAAGGTTCGGCTTTACTGAGGCCGTACCATTAGCCCCTATTACTAGTATACCTCCGATAAATCATGTTTACAGCAGAACTGACGGTAGTACTAGCAAAACCGTTACGTCTCCGGCCTCAACACCCGTGGCCGAGACCAGTCATTATGCTTATGGCTAAGCTAGCACCACATACCATGCGCCGCCCCCACCTGCGCTGACACCGTCCTTGCCCACACTGCCCACACCACATGCACAGGCACTTAGGCTCGAGCACGTCGTACAGTTAGCGCATGGGGAGGAAGCCCATGGCTGACACGTCGATATCCCGCCACATGTCATGCCCCCACATGAGAGATATGCACAGGCAGCGGGCCAAGATGACCTTGAGGAGCGAATTCGCGCACTGTTCAGGGAATGCACCGGCTTCGTGCCAAGGGTTCGGGCTAGGGTTTACCGGAAGCCATATCCCGACCATTTTGATACAATACCCTACCCTCGCGGCTATAGAGTTCCTGAGTTCACTAAGTTCGACGGCGAGGGCAACAAAACCACACTAGAGCATGTTAGTCAATTTTTAGCACAGTGTGGAGAAGCTAGCGAGTCAGACGCTCTAAAACTTAGACTTTTTTCTCTCTCGCTATCTGGCACCGTTTTTACTTGGTTTTCGGCACTCCCGCCTAACTCCATCCAAACATGGGATGAATTAGAACAAAAATTCCACGACTATTTTTATACAGGTGAAACAGAACTTAGGCTCTCACACCTGACATCGGTTAGACAGAAATCTAACGAGGGCACCTCTGAGTATATCAAGCATTTTAGGGACACTAGAAACCGATGTTTCAGTCTTAATATTTTAGAGAGAGATTTGGCGGATATAGCTTTTATCGGATTGCATTCCGAGATTAAAGAGAAACTAGACAACTAGAACTTCTTAGAGGTTAGCCAAGTATTGCAGCAGGCTCTGGTATCAGAGCCTGGTTAGGGTTTTTCCATACCTTAACCGGTTCTAACCCAAGGTAGTGATCATGACTTCCTCTGGCAAGGTCCCGTCCCTTGAAGCTTTTGGCTACAATTGCTGGAAGACTCGCATGCGAGCCTATCTCATGAGCCAGAGCTCGGCCATTTGGGATGTTTGTGTTCATGAGACTTTCACTATGCTTCCTGTTGCTGAGCGCACTTCTCCCAAGATAATCGCCTAGCATCAGGACAACAACAAAGCTATGAACATTTAATTTTGTGGTATAGGTCCCACTAAGTTTGAGCGTGTGAGCCATCTCAGCATTGCTAGAGAGATCTGGGCTACCCTCCAGGCACACCATGAGAGGACAGCTCAGGTCAAGGCTCGGCTCTATCAGACCTACCAGCGTGAATATGAAAATTTCACACAGAAGCCGGGTGAATCTATTGAAGCTTTGTTTGGTCATTTTCAATCGATCATTAACAAGCTTCGGGCCAACAAGGCTAATGGAGTTCAGCTAGTCTCAGATCATGAGAAGGCGCTCAAGGTTCTACATACCTTGGACCCTAAGATCTAGGAGATCAAGGTATCCTCTATCATTAAGAGCACCTCTTACGATACCTTGACTATCGCGGAGCTTTTCAGTAAGCTCAAGGCCACAGAGGTTGATATCCAGTTGAGATCGAATCTCACTAGTTCTGGCTCAAAAACCCTGGCCCTTGTGACACCTTCTGCTGACTCTTCCGCTTTGAGTTGTGTTGCATTCTCTTTGATGTCTATCACTGAGGACCAGCTTGATTCGCTAGGAGATGATGATCTTTGTTTGTTTAATAACTAGGTGCGTCGTGTCTATGATAAACGAATGATAAAAAGACAGGGCACAAAATCCAGATGCTTTGAGTGTGGTGACCTAGGTCATTTCATCGCCGACTGCCCCAAGCGGAACAGTCACAAGAAGGGCACCAATGGTAGATCCTACGACTTTGGCAAGCACGACAGCTCGACCTTCACAAAGGGCAAGCCCAAGACGAGGTTCTTTCGAAAGGCCCTGAAGGACTACCGGCGTGAGAACAAGAAGCGAGACAAGGCTTTCTTCGCCGAGATGGAGAGAAGCTACTCCAAGAGATCATCATCTTCTTCCTCGTCTTCAGGCTCAAGTGATGAAGAGATCGTGATCAGGAAGGGGGAGGACAAGGATGATCCGGTGGGCCTCTGCTTCATGGCCTTCTGGGAAATGCCGAAGAGCCATTCGCGTCATAGCCGAAGATCCCGCAAGAGCTTCTGCTCAATGGCTCTTGAGGATAAAGATGAGAAGGGATCCCCCGACAACTTCGACGATGACGACGATGAAAACATATCTTTCTATGAACAAAAAGTCGTTGAATTACTAGAAGAGAACGTCATGAGTTGAGGTATCAGGAGAAACTGCTTAGAGGGGCTAAGAAAAGGATAGATGAGCTTGATAGTGAGCTTGCCATGGGCAATGGTAAAATTGAGAGTCTATCTTATTTCCCTTGCTTGGGTGGTAGTAGTGAGTGCCCTAACTATGAGGTGTTGTTGTGTGACCTGACGACTCTGAAGTCCAGGTACACAGAGAGGGTAGATGAGAGAGACGCTTTGGCCACTAAGCTTGAAAGAGCTCAGCTGGAGCTGAAAGATGCTCATGCCACTGTCATCGTGCCATGTGTAGACTACCTATCCAATCTAGCTAGTTTAGCTGAGCTGAGAGCCAAGAGTGATGAGCAGTTGGGTCAGTTAGCGAGAGTCAGAGCTGAGCTAGAACAGACTAAGCTAGAGCTTGAGACATTGTCAGTTCCACCCACTGTTTGTGAGAACTGCTTGTCTCTGAGATTGGAGCTGATCAAGATAAAAGCTGAGAAGTCTGTTCAAGTTGATAGAGAGTGTGAGATCTGCTTGTCTCAGGTGGAGGTGCTAGCTTCCTTGAGGGAAGAGCTAGCTGATGCTCGGAACAAGAATTTTTACCTCCGTCAGATCGTGACACTACTACAAACTGTCACTGTAGTGGCGTTGGGCAAAACCACTGTAGTGGCGGGCCATTAGATGCCCGCCACTACAGTTGCTGGTGCTGACGGCAGCACCAGCGCCCGCCACTATTGCTGGTAAAGTAGTGGCGGTCGGTGATGACGTCAGCCCGGACCGCCACTAATGTACCAATAGCAGTGGCGGGCGCTGGTGCTGCCCGCCGCTGCTAAGATGGCCGCCACTAAAGTAATGATGACATCACTTGCGACCGCCACTACTATTCTAGCTATAAATGCGCAGCGTCTTCCTCCCCGAGCTCTACTGGAGTTCGCATTCAATTTTGTCCGTACAATGGCGACAAAAATCTAGATAAAGAGGGGGGAGGCTTTGTTTTCGTTTCTTTTGAAGGATTTCATTCTAGGAGGTAAATCCATTCCGAATCTCACATTTATTTTGTATTTAATCATGTATACAATGAGTTATTATCGTTTTTCTAATTTAGGGTTTGTGAATAGAAATTTTCAAATAATCTTCCATTTACGGCGTTACCTTCTCCCAAATGAACAAATATGACCCTCCTCACAATTATTCATCACTTGTATATTGATTTACGTCATTTTAATCTCCTTTTTAATTTGATTTATGATTATAGATCTAGAGTTATGTTGTTTGGAGAGAGAGAGAGAAACCAATATAGTTAATTTATTTAATAATTTTTTCTGCTTAATAAGTAGTTTTAATTAAAGCATTGAGGATTTTTAATTAATGTTGTTATGAGCGATAATAAATCAATATATTTTCAATTTGTAAATTAATAAAATTAACAATAATGATTTTATTAATATTTTTTCAAATAATATATGTTTTAGATGGAGCACAGGTCCTGGATGTACTCGTCCAACGACGGAGATGTGGTGGCATATTTTAACAGAGTAACTGAATTTACTGAAGCTGCCGCACAATATGCTTCCCGTCAGAGTGAAGAGGCAATATATTGTCCTTGTAAAGTTTGTAAAAACGAAGCGATGTATCCGTGTTCTGATCGTGAAACCATACGATTTCACTTGTTGAAAAATGGTTTCGTGAAGAACTATTATATATGGACGAAACACGGTGAGATGGGCCAAAATCCTCCTGAAGATTCTGATGTGCCGCAAGATGCTCATCAACATAGAAGAGGTTGTGATCATACATCCGACATAACACATGATGATGTTGATCAACATGATGATGATGACGCCTTTGATGTGGAGGAACTGATGCGAAATGTTGCGCCTGAGGTGTTGTTGCAGAGAACTACAACAAAAGGATACGATAACTTTGAAGCACTTGACAAAGCATCAAAAAACCTTCTTTACGAGGAACGCCACGGATGCGATAAGCAGTATACTGTGTTGTACACAATTCTTGAGCTTATGAAACTGAAGGCCAGCAATGGATGGTCTGACACCAGTTTTTCAGATCTTTTACAACTCCTAAAAAAGGTTTTGCCAAAACCCAATGGTTTACCATCTGATACGTACCAAGCAAAGAAGATGATTTGTCCGTTGACTTTGGGCGTTCAGAAGATTCATGCATGCCCGAACCACTGTATCCTATATCGAAAAGAGTATGGATTGTTAGAGAGATGTCCGCAGTGCAACGCGAGTCGATACAAACGTCCAAATGACTGTGCGGAGGACTACAATGACCACCAGAAGAAGAATAATAAGAGGTTGCAGAAGAGGAATAAAAATGTTATTGAAGACCATCCTGGAAAAAAGATGGAGAGGAAAGTTCCGGCCTTAGTAATGTGGTACCTACCGGTGATTGATCGCTTGAAACGTATGTTCTCTAATCCTAGAGATGCTGAACTATTAATCGTGCTTATCCAGAGGGTTCCATGATAGAGGGCTACACGACTGAGGAAGTCATTGAGTGCTATGCAGATTACATAAGAGATGGAAGACCAATAGGAGTTCCCGTGTCGCGGCACCATGGAAGACTCACCGGTAAAGGAACTAAAGGCAGGAAAATCATACGAGACAATAGTTATCAAAGAATAAGAGAATCACATTACAGTGTAATGCATCAGTTGGCGATTATGAGACCATATGTTGAACAACACCTACAAGAGCTTCGTGAAAAGAATGAAGATCACGATGAACAATGGATTATGAAAGAACACAAAATTTATTTCACATCATGGCTGAGGGATCTAAACCTTTCGATCGGAGAAACCGACGAAGAGATGATGATAAATAAATTGTCTTACGGTCCATTGAGCATGGTTAAAACATGGCAAGCGTATGACATCAATGGTTTCACATTCTATACCAAAGCAAAGGATCAAAGGAGTCAGCGCCAAAATAGTGGTGTCAGAGGAGAAGCAGAAGATAGCACTGGACAAAAGAATGCTTACTATGGATACATCGAAGAAATATGGGAACTTAACTACGGGAACTCTATAGAAATCCCTGTATTTAAGTGTCAGTGGGTGAGACATCCAGAAGGTGTGGAGGTGGATGATTACGGGTTTACGATAGTTGACCTTAATAAGGTGGCTTATAAAGATGACCCTTGGATACTCGCTCAATCCGTGGCACAAGTATTTTACATACTTGATCCTAAAGATGAGAAAAAATACATCGTTGCTCCAGGAAAACAAAGAATTGTTGGAGTTGATGGAGTCGAAGACGAAGAAGAATACAATCAGTTTGATGAGGTGCCGTTTTTCGTTGACATATCAAGGATCAATGTGGTTGAAGCAAAACTGTCATTTGGTAGTGTGATTCCTTATCTACGCACCAATGGCGATGGAAAATTAGTTCAAGGCTAGATCATTTATGTTTAGTTGTAAAATCAATTATGTCATTTATTATTAAAACATTTTCAAGATCAAATGAGGATTGAGTGTTGTGAATTATTTCATGTCTTGTAGTTCAAATTGAACTTTTTTTGACTTTGATCATAAAAACATACTTAATGAAATAAAAACAGTACACTAAGGGAGAAAAAGTAAAGTGAGGCATAAAAATACATATTTTCTAAATTTGATAAGTTATGATGTATTTTTATTATTAAAAAAATCAAGTTCAAACTAGAATTTAATTATGAATAAAAAAGTCATGAAAATTAGAATAGAAATGTAAAAAAAAATGTTTGGATGCTAGCAGCAAGGTTCGAACCTCAAACCGCCTGCAGGCAGCAAGGTTCGAACCTCGAACCGCATGGCACCAAAGCAACCCCCGCACCACTGCGCTACTAAGTCTTTCTCGACTTGGGTGGCAACGTATGCTAGATAACCCCACCAGCGTCGGATTAGTAGTGGCGGGCAGGATGACGTCACCAGCCGCCACCGTTATCCTTTTAGTAGTGGCGGGCATGCTGACGTCATCATGCCCGCCACTATTAAGACACCTATATATACTTTCCACTCCAGCCGTCCGAAAACCTAGTTTCATTTTCTAAACCCTAAACTCGCCCCCCTCCTCCCGTCGCCGCCGTCGACGTCCCGGAGCACGTCGCCGCTGCCCTCCGCCCGTCGCCGCCTTCCTCGGAGCCCGTCGGCGCCGCCCGTCGTCGCCGCCATCCAGTCGATCAGTAAATAATTATTAACCTACTTCTTTATTTGGTCTTATTTTATTCGAGCTTAGGGTTAAAATGATGGAGGATTGTTATATTAATTTATGCGTGGTAATATAATTTAGTATAATATTACTAGTAGAATGCACTAACAATAATTTCCACTATAACAATAATTTTTTTAATGTACTGTAAAAAATTTCTGAGAAAAAAATTTCCACTATAACAATAATTTTTTTAATGTACTATAAAAAATATCTGAGAAAACAAATTTCCACTATAACAATAATGTTTTTTAATGTACTATAATATTACTAGCTTAGGGTTTTTTAATGTTATAATATCAATGTGACAAAAAAATGCAGATGGCTCCTCCTAAGATTGAACCAACAAACAGTCGATCCTCAGACTCTACATCAAGTGGCGTGTGTGAGGTTTGCAAATGCGGTAAACATAAGGTACATGATGGTATAGTTTGCAGTTGTTTGGCGAAGAAAGTGATTCTCATAATGGACTCCGACTCGGAGGACGACTCGCGATCGCCGCAACCAGATAGGGTAAGTGTTGTGCTACGGAAGAATGATGAGACAACCGGTGGTAGAGGGAAACATGTCGAGGCTAGCGGTGGAAAAGGGAAGCATGTAGAGCAATGCGGCAGCAAGAGGATGAAGGAGGCAAGATCCTCTTTTTATGCAAATTTTATATTTTTATCATCCAATTCAATCATTGATAATAAGTTGTTCTCACTATCGTCGCCGCGTGTATTTTCTTGTTCAGGAACATGGAGAGAAGTTTATACTGCCTGATGATGCCGAGTTGGTTGAGGATTGGCAAGTTGAGGCTTTTAATCTGTTTAACCAGAAATAGGTTGGGTTTGTGCCGAGGAAGAAGAAGAAGCTCCAAACCATATCTTTCCTTTGGGTTTGACCAGTAGTGCGTTTCGATGTGTAAGCTGGTTTCCCCAGCCTGGACTTGTGTTTGTTTACTTGGTTTCAAATAAACATGATGTGTCAAAAGCGAGCCCCCGCACCACCGCGCTACAAAAGTCTCGATCATATCGTAACAACATGTAATAAAAACACACTTTCTGATAAAAACAGTAAACTAAGGGAGAAAAATACCAATTTTTGCAATTAGAATATTGGTGTTGTATTTTTATTGTACAAAAAGTTTCAATTTCAAAGGAAGAATAAACTATAGATAAGTTATGATGTATTTTTATTGTACATGTTTATTAATGAAAAAAAAAAGTAAAGTGAGGCATAAAAATACATATTTTCTAATTTGATAAGTTATGATGTATTTTTATTGTTAAAAAAACAAGTTCAAACTAGAATTTAATTATGAATAAAAAAGTCATGAAAATTAGAATAGAAATGTAAAAAAAAATGTTTGTATGCTAGCAGCAAGGTTCGAACCTCAAACCGCCTGCAGGCAGCAAGGTTCGAACCTCGAACCGCATGGCACCAAAGCAACCCCCGCACCACTGCGCTACTAAGTCTTTCTCGACTTGAGTGGCAACGTATGCTAGATAACCCCACCAGCGTCGGATTAGTAGTGGCGGGCAGGATGATGTCACCAGCCGCCACCGTTATCCTTTTAGTAGTGGCGGGCATCCTGACGTCAGCATATGCCCGCCACTACTATACTCTTTTCCACCTGCCCAGACTAAACCCTAGTAGTGGCGGTCGGTGACGTGAGTGGCCCGCCACTACTATGTCTTTGCCCGCCACTACTACGATAAATATCAGTGGCGGGCATGCTGACATCAGCGTGTGCCCGCCACTACTATACTAGTAATATATAGTTTTTGGCTCCCGCCCAGACTAAACCCTAGTTCATTTGCAAATCAAACTCCCACCGTCCCCCTCGGAGACTGCCGCCGCCACCGGAGACTTCCGCCAACCTCGGAGACCGCAGCTGCCCTCGGAGACCGCTGCCAACCTCGGAGATCGTCGTCACCGGAGTCGGCCCGTCGGCACCATCGGAGCCTGCCACCGCCCCCAGAGCCCTTCACCGTGCGCCGTCCCCGTCGCCGCCCCGGAGACCACCGCCACCACCGGAGACCGTTGTCGCCACCGTTTCCCGGCGCCGTCACCAGAGCCTGCCCATCGCCACCATCGGAGCCTGCCATCACCCCCAGAGCCCTTCATCGTGCGCCGTCCCCGTCGCCGCCCCGGAGACCACCGCCACGCACCACCGGAGACCGCTGTCGCCACCGTTTCCCGGCGCCGTCACCGGAGCTTGCCACCGCCCCCCAAAGCCCCGGAGACCACCGCCACCGTTTCCCGTCAACGTCACCGGAGCCGGCCCGTAGCCACCATTGGAGCCCGCCACCACCCCCCAGAGCCCTTCACCGTGCGCCATCCCGTCGCCGCCCCGGAGTCCGCCGCCGCCACCGGAGCCTGGCCTGTTGCCCTCAGGTAATTAGATAATCAATTTCATTCATGCTCTTCACTTGTTTGATAAAATGTCAATGCCTTATGTAATATATGTAAGATGATGTGCTTTTACATGATGTGCTTTAATTGAATTGTGAGTTTTAAAATGAGCTTTTACATGATGTGCTTGATGAAATATATGTAAGATATTTGTGCATGACAAGCATTTGATAAAATGCTTGTGAACTATTGATGTATGAAATAAATTGATGTATGAACTATTGATGTATGCTGACGTCAGCATATGCCCGCCACTACTTGATGTAATCACCAAAGGGATTTAATCCTACCCAAAAGAACACATAATTAAAAGGGAGGGATTTAATCCCAAGGGAATTTAATCTAGGAGAGGGATTGAGTGACATGAGAGGGATTCACTCACGCCCGCCACTGCTAATCCACCTATATAAAAGTTTTTGCTCCCGCCGTCCGAAAACCTAGTTTCATTTCTAACTCCCGTGTGCCGAACTCTGCCCATTGCCACCGCTCCCGGAGCCCACGCCGCCCTCGGAGCCCGTCGTCGTCGTCCCCGAAGGTCGTCGCCGCCAAACTCCGCACGTCGCTCCCAAAGCCCACGCCACCCTCGGCTACCCTTGAAATCATTGCAAGGTGTTTAGATAATTAAGTTTGTTTAAATTCTGATTTCTTGATTAGACATAAAGATTAAATAGCAAGTTTGTGATGTACTCTTTAATTTGACTCATTGGAGCTAAATCTAGTTCTTGAGTGAAGTCTTCTATATCTAAGTTATGCCATGAGAAATATTGCATACCACATTACCACTTTTTTAGAACAACTTTTAGAGGCCTATGATGCAAATTGTAATTGAGTTATCTCATGTATGTCATCAAGCCGTGAGACACATCCATTCCGGTCAACAACTTCTTTCTCGTGTTGCTGACAGGGAATGGATGTGCTCACGGTTCCATGGCAGCCATGAACATTTTGAAAAGCTACACAAAATATGCTGAGGCCTAAACAACACTGTGACCAGTTTACTACCGCTATTATTTCTAAGGCTACTATATACTAATCCTCAAGTTAATGCATCTGGCTGAAGGCCAACATTAGATTCTGCAATTCTTTTTAGGGGCCTATGATGCAAATTGTTATTGAGTTATCTCATGTATGTCATCAAGCCGTGGGACACATCCATTCCTATCAACAACTTCTTTCTCGTGTTGCTGACAGGGAATGGATGTGCTCACGGTTCCATGGCAGCCATGAACATTTTGAAAAGCTACACAAAATATGCTGAGGCCTAAACAACACTGTGACCAGTTTACTACCGCTATTATTTCTAAGGCTACTATATACTAATCCTCAAGTTCATGCATCTGGCTGAAGGCCAACATTAGATTCTGCAATTCTTTTTAGGGGCCTATGATGCAAATTGTAATTGAGTTATCTCATGTATGTCATCAAGCCGTGTGACACATCCATTCCTATCAACAACTTCTTCTTTCTCGTGTTGCTGACAGGGAATGGATGTGCTCACGGTTCCATGGCAGCCATGAACATTTTGAAAAGCTACACAAAATATGCTGAGGCCTAAACAACACTGTGACCAGTTTACTACCGCTATTATTTCTAAGGCTACTATATACTAATCCTCAAGTTCATGCATCTGGCTGAAGGCCAACATTAGATTCTGCAATTCTTTTTAGGGGCCTATGATGCAAATTGTAATTGAGTTATCTCATGTATGTCATCAAGCCGTGTGACACATCCATTCCGTTCAACAACTTCTTCTTTCTCGTGTTGCTGACAGGGAATGGATGTGCTCACGGTTCCATGGCAGCCATGAACATATTTGAAAGACAACACAAAATATGCTGAGGCCTCAACAACACAAGAGAGAGAGAACAACACAATCTCCTAACTTGAGGATTAATATAGTAGCTTCAGAAGTAATAGCTCACTACTGTAGCCAAGAAGAGTGTTCATACATTTTCCACCTTTGACACTGTGATCAGTTTACTACTGCTATTATTTCTGAGGCTACAGTAGTAAACTGATCACAGTGTCAAAGGTGGGAAATGTATGAAAAATCTTCTTGGCTACAGTAGTCAGCTATTACTTCCGAAGCCACTATATTAATTCTCAAGCTAGGAGATTGTGTTGTTCTCTCTCTTTAGTTTTGTTGATACCTCAGCATATTTTGTGTTGTTTTTCCCTCTAATGTTCCATGGCAACAAAATATGCTGAGGCCTCAACGACATTGTGATCAGTTTACTACCGCTATTATTTCTAAGGCTACTATATACTAATCCTCAAGTTCATGCATCCGGTTGAAGACCAACATTAGATTCTGCAATTTCTTTTAGAGGCCTATGATGCAAATTGTTATTTAGTTATCTCATGTATGTCATCAAGCCATGGGACACGTCCATTCCTATCAACAACTTCTTTCTCGTGTTGCTGACAGGGAATGGGCGTGAACATGGTTCCATGGCAGACATGAACATTTTGAAAAGCTACACAAAATATGCTGAGGCCTAAACAACACTGTGACCAGTTTACTACCGCTATTATTTCTAAGGCTACTATATACTAATCCTCAAGTTCATGCATCTGGCTGAAGGCCAACATTAGATTCTGCAATTCTTTTTAGGGGCCTATGATGCAAATTGTTATTGAGTTATCTCATGTATGTCATCAAGCCATGAGATACATCCATTCCTATCAACAACTTCTTTCTCGTGTTGCTGACAGGGAATGGATGTGTTCATGGTTCCATGGCAGACATGAACATTTTGAAAAGCTACACAAAATATGCTGAGGCCTCAACAACATTGTGTTCAGTTTACTACTGCTATTATTTCTAAGGCTACTATATACTAATCCTCAAGTTCATGCATCCGGTTGAAGACCAACATTAGATTCTGCAATTCCTTTTAGAGGCCTATGATGCAAATTGTTATTTAGTTATCTCATGTATGTCATCAAACCATGTGACACGTCCATTCCTATCAACAACTTCTTTCTCGTGTTGCTGACAGGGAATGGGCGTGAACATGGTTCCATGGCAGACATGAACATTTTGAAAAACAACACAAAATATGCTGAGGCCTCAACAACACTAGAGAGAGAAAACAACACAACATCCTAACTTTAGGATTAATATGACATCAGACCTTTTTTGCATAACCAAAATTCTGATACATTAGCATCTTCATATGAATAGTTTATCTATGGCGGAAGAAGGACGTTCCATCGAGGAGCTCATCTACGAGTCTCCCGCAAAAACAAATAAAGAGGGTTCATCTGAAGGATCCTCCGATAGCGAATCTTCGTACCACTCTCCGGAGAATGAACATCCAATGGAGCCTAGGAAGAAGAGAACGAGAGAAGACGCCGATGAGGATTACATTCCTGAAGCTCAAGCGGAGGTAATTATTACGTTAGTAACAAGTCAGAGCAGCTTCTAACCGAGGATTACATTCCTGAAGCTCACATTGTCTATCATCGTAGGATCGTCCAAAGCGAGGAAGCAAGCGTCGATTATTCCAAAGCGAGAAAAGAACAACTATTGTCCCAGCTATTGAGTCAGCTGAGCGAACAGATGTTGAGCCCGCTGCCACAACATCGTCTGCAAATGCGAAGAGGAGAGGGAAACGGGAGAAGAACAAGCTACATACAGCTATCTATGAGGTTGAAGAAGTGCATGTTGATGGGGCTCCAAAGAAGCCAAAAGAAATCACAGCGAAGTGGCGTAACGACTGTGGATGTCTCGCCAGGGAGCGATGTAAGATAGTTTGGAAAAATTGGAAGACTGTCCCTGAAGCTACAAAGAACGAATTGTGGCAGCATATAAAAGCGCATTATAAATTCCCGGAAGACCGCTTAGAAGACGCTAAAGCTGCCACATTGAAGACTATCGGGAAGGCTCTCCGTACATTTAGGACTAAACTGAACACACAATACCTTCAGAAAGATGAGTCGCCACTCAACGACTACGGCTTTATAACGCCAAATGAATGGAATGAATTCAAAATGCAGCATTGCTCCGAAGAAGCCAAACAAGAGAGCATAATGTTCAAAGAACTTAATAAGAAGAATAAGTTCCCCCATAAACTTGGGCCAGGTGGATATAAGGCTAAGGAGGATGAGTGGAGTAAAAAGGAGGAGGAGGACCGTGCGGCTGGGTTACCTGAACAGTTTTCAGGTGCTGATCAGCGCACTAAGAGATGGCTCCTAGGTCGAGCTAAAAAAACACCCGAGGGCCAATATATGCTCTCCGACTCACGGACTAGTGAAGTATTCCAGAAAGCACAGGAAATCGCTGAGTTGGAGAAGACTGGAAAGTTCAAGCCCGAGGGATGTAATGACCAGCTTACATCTGCTCTCGGAAACGAGGAACATCGAGGGCGCACCCGAGGTGTCTCTTCTATAGCACCCTGGAAAAATACTTTCAAGAAACAGGATGGTGCCACATACAAGAAGCGTCAAGCACGCACAGACGACGCCGCAGAGCGCCGTGCAGAGTGGGAGCGACAGTTTTTTGAATTTATTAACGAGAATCCAAACATAATGCAGGCTGCAGCTGGACAAATAATTGTGCCAGAGGTACGACTCGACGTACCAAGCAGTGTTGGCTCAGTACAAGACAAATTTCCTGTAAATTATATTAAAGAGGACACACCCTGCAGCCTGCATGTACCGATAGGGCGCAAAGGGCATTCCCAAGAGGCTGCACGAGGCATTGCTATGCCTGGGGATTTATTTCACAATCGGCCTATTCCTGCTGACTATACCAAGGTTCAGGTCAATGAGATCACCAACGACAGATTTATTAATGACCCCTTGGATCTTCCAATGCCTGATGAGGGGATTGAGACAATCGGAGATGCTCTAAATAACTTTGTCCTATGGGCGAGCCGAGATATCAAATTACTGCAGACAAGTTCTCAGAGTAAATCACCTATTGTCTCATCACAATCCCCCGCATATCTTTCATCTCAGGATGTGCAAAATATAGGATCATTATCACCTGTTGATGAGCGTGAAATAGAGGAAAAGGCAGAGGAAGAGCCAGTGCCCAATAAAGTGGCAGAAGTGATAGAATCGAAAGTGACTTCTGATCCTCAAGTGACAAAGCTAGTGCCAGTGCTTGAGCCCACTGATGAGCCCAACACAAATGTGCCAGAGCCAGATCAAATGCCAGTGCTAGTTCCGACTGAGCCTCAAGTGCCAGTTCCGGCTGATCCTCAAGTGCCAGTGCTAGTTGCTGCCGAGCCTGAAAAACAAGATGCATGCCCAAAGCCAGCAATCCACAAGATAACTGTTCAAGCTGGGCAGTGTTCTGCGCTGAAATCTGAAATGCATAAATTTTTTAATACTTTGGGGCAAACACGTTCTATGCCCGAAGCGGCTCCCATTAAGGCTCCAGTACAAAAGCATGCGGGCTCACTTTCTGTTGATAAGAGGACCTACGGAGACGAGGATTATATCGAATACGAACCAGGCAAACCATTATTACCCCAAGGAGTACTTAATTGTATGCCTTGGGCGATGAAAACATTTCATGACTGGTACCTCGAAGCGTCTTCGTTAGGTGTAACACAAATAGAACTGACGGTTCCACAAGAAATATTCAATTGCCCAGAGTTTAAGCTTGCACTATTTTTCGACGACTTCCATCGGATGTTTCGTCTGAAGCGAACCGACATCACAAGCATGATGCTCTGGTGCATGTAAGTACTTTATACTTTGTCAATACAAAGAAAAAATAAATAATGTCTTATATTGACTATTGTTTTATAACATATGCAGTTGTAATTCACGCGGTGACGAGTCTAAATTGTATGGGTACCTAAACCCGTCATTAATAAGCCAAAGTGCGCTGAACCCGACACTAAACCAGAATGATAGCAAGTACTGGACTGCGGGTAAGAAAAAATTTCAAAGAAAAATGTTCAATAAAGACGAAGACAAACTTAAGAAGAACAAAAGGAGTTGTGCCGCGTTGTATATTGCGCGGTGCATGTATCAATGGAAGGACAGAGAAATTATATGTGGGGCATATAACTTTAAGTAAGTATACCCACTATATCCACTTAAACACGTTTTATCGATTATGAAACTAACATAATCATATATTACTTCTTTCGATAGTGATCATTGGATTGCACTTCTGATATACCCAAAAAGCTCAAGGGTTTATGTGCTCGACTCGCTCGACAAACCCAAAAAAGAATATCAAGATATATTAAATGTTATTCAGAGTGCACATAGATACTACGTGGAAAAGTTAGGTGGCCCACATGATCCACAGAGGCCGAAAGAAATGCTTATCAGAACCAACTTTCCGGTAATATTATATTTTTAAATTTGTTAATTCAATTGATAAAGCCAAACTATATCGTTCTAACTTTGTCTATTTTGAAGTGTCACAAACAATCTCTTGGTTCCGTGCATTGTGGCTACTATACTTGTGATTTCATGAGCAATAACTTAGGAAAGTTTGGGCGGACAGTATCTGAGGATACTAAAGAAGTAAGTTGATTTCTTGTGTGTTAATCTAATATAACTTGCAGCGTATTTACTTATATTTTACGTATGCAGGCGTCAGGTCCATCAACCGTTGCCGAGAAGAGCCAACTCTCTGAATTACAAATGTACGAAATCGTATCAAGGATCTGCCGCTTCACGATGCATGAGATTCTTCATGAGCTTGGAGTATTTTTCGATCCTGAGAGTGAAGTGGCCAAGCATCCAACTTTGTATGATTGGGCCGGAAGAATGAAAAGGCGAACCAATTAAGATATGAGTTAGCCTTCCAAGAAAACATAAACCGCATGAGCATGTATTTGTGAAACAATGAATTGTGTTGATGGATGGTTATTGCGAAACAAAAACCGGAAGAATGTAAATATTGTGAATTTTTGAAAATTGATGAGATTGATGGTTGTTGTGTTGATGTGTTGTTGTTGTGGATGTGTATGTGGATATGTGGATGTTTTGCTGCTGTGTATGTGGATATGTGGATGTTTTGCTGCTGTGTATGTGGATATGTGGATGTTTTGCTGCTGTGTATGTGGATGGCTGTGTGAAGCATATAATTTCTGTGTTTTGGTTTGTGGGATCACAGCATTCTGTGTTATGGCTTATACACAGCAGTGGCGGGCGTGCTGACATCATCTGCCCGCCACTGCTATTGATAACGGCAGTGGCGGGCAGATGAGGTCAGCGCGCCCGCCACTGCTGTTGACATAGTGGTGGCGGGCGTGCTGACATCATCTGCCCGCCACTGCTATTGATAACGGCAGTGGCGGGCAGATGATGTCAGCACGCCCGCCACTGCTGTTAACACAGCGGTGGCGGGCGCTCTGACCGCCACTGCTAACCAGCGATAGCAGTGGCGTTAGAGCAGTGGCGGACTAGATGCCCGCCACTATAGGTCGATTTTGCCCGCCGCTACAGTGTCGCTTTGTAGTAGTGTGAGTTGGGTGAGTACCAGAGAGCCATAGCTCGACATGATGATCTAGCAGTTCAAGAGGCAGGATGGGTTTGGGGTAGGTTACACCTACACCAAGGTTGATTTTGAGAGTGCCATTAGCCGTGCAGTGGAGTGGAATAAGATGACTCCAGAACAGAGATATCCCAAGACTCACTCCACTGAGTCTTTCTAGGCCTATCAGCCCAAGGATGGAGTGTTTCAAGAACAACCTAAAGCTCCACCCAAGAATCCTATCTGGGTCCCAAAGCCTAAACATATCCACCGTTCTCTTGACTCTCTACCTGGACCCTCTCACACCAAAGAGTCTACACCCAACACCACCAAGCCCAAGAACCCCAAGTCTCAACCACATCCCAAGAAGCCTACCTATCACTGTGAGTTTTGTTAGAGAGACGGGCATCTTGAGGAGTTTTGCTTCAGGAAGAAGTAGGTTGAGAGAGCAGAGAGAGCTCGAGGTGGGCAGGAGCAGTTCTACCAGCAGGGTGGTAGACATAGAGTCCCTTGACGCGGAGAGAGGCTAGAGGCCAGGGCACGTCATGTAGGTGGTGGTAGAGGAGACAGCTTTCGTGCTCATGCTTCGGAGGGTGGTTTTCGCTCCGACAGAACTCGAGGTCATTCTGGATATGGCTTTGGACCTCGTGGCCGAGACTTTAGGCAGAATAGTGGACCACACTTTGAGCCGCACTTTGGTCCAGACTCTTATGATTCCTTCTGCTTTCCTTCTTTTGAGTAGATGGCTTGACACTGGTTTAGCTCTTTTGCTAAACCTGGTGTTGGACCGTTTGCTCCCACTTATGACCACTGATTGTGCAGGATCGAGGACTGGAGGACGTGGGGATCATGGATTCAAGATGCTCTCGCCACATGATGGGACATCGCAGATGGTTCTCTAGCCTCACTCCCCCGAGATCCAAAGAGAACATCACTTTCGGGAACAGTGGTCAAGGGAAGGTACAAGGCATTGGCTTAATTCACATCTCTGATCATTTCTCTTTGAAGAATGTTGCTTTGGTTGGAAACTTGAATTTTAATTTGATCTCTGTTTCGCAACTTCTTGAGGATGGTTGAGAGGTTCGTTTTAAGAAGGGCATGTCTTCTATTGTTGATTCTAGAGGATCTTTGGTTTGCCAGATCTTACCCTTTGGTAAGGTTTTTTAGATTGATTTCTCTAGTTCTTTTCGCCCTTCTCGCTGTTTGATTGCTGGATCCTCCGCTGAGCTCTGGAAGTGGCATAGGAGGTTAGGTCATTTGAGCTTTGATCTGCTAGTCAGATTGAGCTCTATGGACCTTATCCGAGGATTGCCCAAGCTTAAGATGGAGAAGGATCTAGTTTGCCATCCCTACCGTCATGGGAAAATGGTTGCCGCTTCTCACGCGCATGTGACTCAGGTGATGACATCGTACCCAGGAGAGCTATTACACATGGATATTGTTGGTCTAGCTCGGGTACGCTCAGTCGGTGGGAAGTGGTACGCGCTTGTGATAGTTGACGATTTTTCTTGATTCTCGTGGGTTTTCTTTTTGGAGTCTAAGGATGAGACTTTCCAGTTTGTTGATGACCTGATTTTGAAGCTGAAGAATGAGAACAATGGTCGGATGCGAGCAATTCTCTATGAAAATGGCTTTGAGTTCAAGAACTCTCAGTTCGTCAGCTTCTGTAGTGATCAGGGTCTTGAGCACCAGTTTTCTGCCCCTTACACTCCCCCATAGAATGGCATTATGGAACAAAAGAATCGCATGCTGGTCGAGATGGCCAGGACGATGCTCGATGAGCATAGGACTCCTAGGAATTTTTGGGCTGAAGCCATGAACATGGCTTGCTATCTGGCCAACCGCATTTTTCTTAGAGCTTACTTAGGTAAGACATCATATGAGTTGTGGTTTGGCAGACAGCCCAATGTGAGTCATTGCGAGCGTGTGGCTGCAAGTGCTTTGTGCTCAAGAAGGGAGGGCATTTGGACAAGTTTGAGTCTCGTTGTTGGGATGGAGTCTTTCTTGGTTATGCTTTGCATTCTCGAGGCTTCCGTTTTTGGAACATCGACTCCCAGCAGCTTGTCGAGACTTGCGAGGTTTCTTTTGATGATTCTATGCCTTCGCTGACTCCTTCTTTTGAGCTTTCTGGAGATGATGAGCTTGGAGAGTCCATCTTCAAGGAAGATGATGACACTCCTGCTGTTGATGAGGGTGAGCCTTCTACCCAGCCTGCAGACCCCACACCTTCTGAGACTTCGACTAAGGACGAGGGCAGACCTCTGATAACTTCCTCCACTTCGATCGAGCCCCCTCAGTCGAGTCCAGAGGTGCCAGCTGCTGACTCCGGTGAGGTGACTTCAGATCACCTAGGATCTCGAGCAGTTCAGCGTGATGACCCCTCAGAGCTCATCATCGGTGATCTCGCTTCGAGATCTTTGCGTTCTTCTGTTGGCTCACTTGCTGTGTTTGCTGAGTCTACGTTTGTTGCTACTTTTGAGCCGAAAGATGTTTCTCATGCTCTTTCTGATTCAAATTGGATAAACGCCATGCAAGAAGAGCTTGAGAATTTTGTTCGCAATCGGGTTTGGACACTAGTTGGGCTGCCACCTGGATGCAACCCCATAGGCACCAAGTGGGTGAAGATGGGGTTGTGGTGCACAACAAAGCTCGATTAGTTGCCCAGGGTTTTTGCCAGAAAGAGGGTATTGATTTTGAGGAGACCTTTGCACCTATTGCCCGTCTTGAGTCCATTCGCATACTTTTGGCATTCGCTGCTTCTAAAGGTTTTAAGATTTTTCAAATGGATGTCAAGAGTGCTTTTCTGAACGGGTACATAGAGGAGGAGGTCTATGTTAGGCAGCCCCCCCGGTTTTGAGAACCCTAAGTTTCCTCAACATGTTTTCAAGTTCCAGAAAGCTTTATATGGTCTGAAGCAAGCTCCTAGGGCTTAGTATGACTGTTTAAAGAAGTTTTTGTTGGGGAGTGGCTTTGTGATGGGTTCTGTGGACAAGACTCTTTTCTTTCTCAAAGATGGCTCAGACTTCTTGATTGCTCAGATTTATGTGGATGACATTATTTTTGGTGGTTCTACTAATGAGCTTGTGTCCAAGTTTTCTAAGCAGATGCACAGCGAGTTTGAGATGAGCCTCATGGGTGAGCTCAAGTACTTTCTAGGGCTCTAGATCAAGCATACCAAGTAAAGATCTAGGCGCTATGTGAGTTTTGGTAGTTAATAACAAACACGCGTTTGTGGACTAATATTTTTCTTAAGTGTGAAGGAAATGATTAGGTCCCACGTAAATGGAGCACAAGATGGAAAACCCGAAGACTTTGACGTGTTAAATAACGACGGCAAAAGGTTTGAAGAAAACTAGAAATTGATTGAGGTGTTTGGAGTGATCAATTAGGCTAGGTTTAAATTTTTTGCCATACAATAGAGGGGTTGCATCTTTGTTATGAGTTGATTTTCAAGTGCCAATTTGCATTGCATATAGTAGCTTTTGATCATGTGTGGTTTTTGCAAAAGTTACAAAATTGGAAAAATTATTGAAACTTCAAATGCACTTTTGTAGTGTTTTTGGCCCTAGCGGTCTAACCGACCATGTGGGTCCGGTCAGACCGGCCTAAGATGGGCGGTCCGATCGGCCAGGGGGTCGGTCTGACCGGTTTGCACTGGTTTGAAAAGTGCAGTTTTATAGAGCCGACGGGGACCTTATCGGTCCGACCGAGCCGATGGCCGGTCAGACCGGGTAAGGCCAGTCTGACCAGGCCAGTATGGCCAGTCAGACCGGGTATCCCTGTCACATCAGTAAAACGGCTAGTTTTCTAGCTGTTGCAGTAGGGGTCGGTCCGACCAGCCCAAGATGGGCGGTCAAACCGACATTGCGCAGACAGCCACCTAACTCTTGTAACAGCTACTATTTGTGTGTGTGGCTATATAAACCCTTGCTACAGCTCCTTTGCTAGACTTTTTGCACTCATTTGAGCATACTTGAGCATTAGAGAGTCTCTCCCACCATTGAGCACTAAACTGAGCACTAGTGTGGTTGGGAAGCAAAGGGTGATCAAGTGATTGATAGATTGCATTGCATTTGCATTTTTTGGCACTTGATCGTCTTCTCCTAGCTTTGATTGCAGATTGTTACTCTTGGAGGTTGCCACCTCCTAGACGGCTCGGAGAAGAAACCAGTGATCTCTCCAAGAAGGTTGTGGAGGAGACCCGGGAGGTTGTGAAGGCCGGAGCCCGCCTATCCAGAGTGGAGAAGAGCTACCACTAGTGATCGAGGCCTGTGAGTTGTACTTCCGGTGCTGGCTCATCTTCAAGCTAATTCCTCCTTGAGGAATCCATGGCTTGGTGAAGAGAGCGGTCAAGTGAAACTCGCCTCAACGAGGACGTAGGAAATTGGCAAATTTCCGAACCTCGGGATAAAATTCGGTTGTCTCTTGTCCCCTTTAACTTGAGCAAGTTAAATTGAGCAAATTTACCTTCTTAGAGTAATTTAACTTTGCCATCCTAGGTTGCACTCCTTTAGACTTAGTTGTTTGTCACTTATCTCTAGAATCATTTGCCTAGATAAGAAAATTTATTAAAAACTAGTCTAGTGCTAATTAAATTTGAATTAATTTTTTTAAAAAACCGTCTATTCAACCCCCCCTCTAGTCGGCACATCGATCCTACAAGTGGTATCAGAGCTTGGTCTCTCATTTTAGGCTTTACCGCCTAGAGAGAAGATGTCCGACGAGATGGTTCACAACGTAGGCAAAGATCCTTTCTTTGATGGCTCAAATTATTCCATTTGGAAAGTACGTATGGCCGCTCACCTCAAAGCCATGAGCTTTGAAATTTGGCGTATTGTTGACCTAGGTTTTGAGGTTGAAGACAAGACGAATTTAACGTATCAAAACAAGAAAGATATGCAACTTGATGCTAAAGCTACAAATGCCTTGTTCAATTGTTTGTGTGCCAAAGAATTTAATAGGATAAGAAATATTCCAACGGCACATGACATTTGGATCACACTTCAAGATATCCATGATGGAACAATAAGTGTGAAGAATGCCAAGTCATACTACCTCAAGATAAACTATGAAACATTTACCATGTTGCCAAATGAAAGTGTAAATGAGATGTATGCAAGGCTCAATGTGATTGTCAATGATCTCAAGGGTGTTGGAGTAAAGTACTCGGAGTTGGAAGTTGCTCAAAATATGTTAAGAGCTTTGCCCGAGAAGTATGACACATTGGTGACCTTTCTTATTAACTCGGACATGTCAAATTTGACTCCCACAACACTTTTGGGGACAATCAACACAAATGAGATTTACAAGAACAAGAGAATTGAAGGAAGCACCGAAGATCACTCCTCATCCAAGAAGAAGAGCATTGACTTGAAAGCCAAGGTGGAGAAAAAATGTGAAGAGGAAGAAGACACTTCTTGTGATGGTGATACCGAAGATGAAGAGATGGCTCTCTTTATGAAAAGGGTTAATTTTTTTCATGCCATTACAATTTTTGCGGTTTGCCAATATGCCATCGATGTGTCACTGACAGATGGGGGCCGCCACAGTCACTGACAGTGGCATATAGGCAATTTCTAAAAATTATAATGGCATGTGAGTAATTTTCCCTTATGAAAAAGTTCAATCAGTTCATGAAAAAGAGAAGAAACTCTTCAAGTTCCTTCAAGAACAATGGTGACAAGAAGTCAACCAAAAGGAGTCTAAAGAATGTGAGGTGTTATGAGTGCAATGAGAAGGGTCACTTTGCCTCAAGGTGTCCAAACAAACAAGAAAGTGAGGATGAAAAATCTCAAAAGAAGAAAAAGGATAAGAGTGGAAAGAAGAAGCTCTTCATGAAGTTGAACAAGAAAAAGGGTAGAAATGAAGCATTTGTGGGAGAATGGAATTCAAATGAAGATAGCTCCGACTCTTCTTCAAGCTCCGACTCCGGTGGTGAGTCAAACCCAAGAAAGAAGAACATGGCGAGCATTGTGATAACGGAGGCTCCATCACTATACTCTCCTTTTGGTCTCATGGCAAAAGGAAGTACTAAGGTAAAATCCGCTTGTGTTAGTGAAAAAGATGATAGTGATGATGAATTATCTTATGATGATCTTGCACAAATACTTGAGGAGCTTAATGAGTTAAATGGCAAAGAGAGAGTCAAGTTTAAAGCTCTAAAGAAAGACCATGAGTCTTTAGTGGCTAAATATGAGGAGTTGAAGACTTCTCATGAGATGCTCTTGGTCTCTCATGAGAAGCTTCAGGAAACTCATGAAACTCTCCTTGCCTCTACACTCATTAAGTCCAAGGTAGATATAGGCATTACATGTGATATTTTTGATGATGCTTGTCTAAATGTTGTAAATTTCATTCCAACCAAGACTAGTATATCCACCTCATGTGATGACCTACTTGCTATGTCATGCTCATCTACTATTGATGGTTCATTATGTTCTACCAATGTATCATCATCATCTAATTCATTATTAGTTGTTGAGAACCATGAGCTCAAGTAGCAAGTAGCTAAGCTAAGTAAGAGCTTATAAAGATGCTTCAAGGGTAAAAATACTCTTGACAAAATCTTGAGTGAACAAAGATGCTCTTTTAACAAGGAGGGACTTGGTTTTGTTCCCAAGAAGGGCAAAAAGCCTTCCTACCAAGCTCCAAGATTTATTAAGAGAAATGGTAAATTTTGTAACAAATGCCATGAAGTTGGTCACATGATTGGTGAATGTCATATCAATAAGATTCCTAAATGTGGTGTATTTGATTCTCATTATATGCTTAAGAGAGCTAATGATAACTCTATTTATGCTAAGTTTTTAGGCACTCCTATTTTAGGAGAAAAGAAGAAATCTATTTGGGTGCCAAAAGCTTTGGTAACTAACCTACAAGGACCCAAAAGGATTTGGGTACCTAAAAAGGCTTGATCTCTTTTGTAGGTGAACTACCACACCGGAGGATCACATTGGGTACTTGATAGTGGGTGCACTCAACACATGACCGGTGATAGGAAAATGTTCACATCATTTGAAGTTGGTGCCAAAGATCAATAAAGAGTGACTTTCGGTGATAATAGCGAAGGGAAGGTAATGGGATTAGGTAAAATTACTATTTCAAATGATTTCTCTATTTCAAATGTTTCACTAGTTGAGTCATTAAATTTTAACTTGTTATCTATTGCTCAACTATGTGACTTAGGCCTTTCATGCACATTTAATCCTCAAGAAGTGTTTGTAACTTGTATCCATGATAACTCCTTAGTTTTCAAAGGCTTTCATTTTGGAAATCTTTATTTGGTGGATCTCTCTTCAAATGAAGCTAATTTAAAAACTTGTTTGGGTGCAAAAACCTCATTGGGTTGGCTTTGGCATAGAAGGCTTGCTCATGTGGGGATGAGTCAACTAAACAAGCTTGCAAAATGAGATTTAGTTATTGGTTTAAAAGATATAAAATTTGAAAAAGATAAACTTTGTAGTGCTTGTCAAGCGGGTAAACAAGTCGCTTGCTCTCACCCTAGCAAAAGCGTCATGTCTACTTCTAGACCATTTGAGCTTTTGCATATAGATTTAGTTGGTCCAACAACTTATAAAAGCATCGGTGGAAATAGCTATTGTCTTGTAGTTGTGGATGATTACTCAAGATTTACTTGGGTTTTCTTTTTGCATGACAAATCTAAGACCTCCGAGATTTTCAAAAAGTTTGCAAAACGGGCTCAAAACGAATTCAATTTTTATATTGTAAAAGTTAGGAGTGCCAATGGATCTGAGTTTAAGAATACAAATATTGAGGATTATTGTGATGATCTTGGCATTAAACATGAGCTTTCCACCACCTATTCTCCACAACAAAACAGTGTTGTGGAAAGAAAGAACATGACCCTAATTGAGATGGCTAAACTATGCTTGATGAGTATAGTGTCTCCGACTCTTTTTGGGTAGAAGCTATAAACACTTCTTGCCATGCATCTAATCGTCTTTACTTGCACCATCTTTTGAAAAAGACTCCATATGAACTTCTAATTGGACGAAAACCAAATATTGCTTACTTTTGTGTTTTCGGTTGCAAATGTTATATTTATAGAAAAGGTGTTAGACTAACCAAATTTGAAAGCCATTGTGATGAAGGATTTTTCCTTGGATATGCATCAAATAGCAAGGCATACCGAGTGTACAACAAGAGCAAAGGTATTGTAGAAGAAACCTCAGATGTTCAATTTGATGAGACTAATGGCTCCCAAGAGGGGCACGAAAATTTGGATGATGTAGGTGATGAAGGCTTGATGAGGGCGATGAAGAACATGTCTATCGGTGATATCAAGCCTAAAGAAGATGAAGAACCTCCATCCTCTACACAAGTTGAAGCCTCTACTTCCGCTACGCAAAATTTGGCTCAACTTAATGAAGATGAGGTTAAACATCAATCACCTACCATCCCATCCAAGGTTCACAATGCCACCGCAAAGGATCACCCAATTGATCAAGTCTTAGGTGACATCCGTAAGGGTGTTCAAACTAGATCTCGTGTTGCTTCTATTTGTGAGCATTATTCTTTTGTTTCTTCTATTGAGCCTAAACATATAGATGAATCTCTAAGGGTGCGTTTGGTTTTGCTGTGAGCTGTGAAAAAGCAGCTGTGAGATGTCTGCTGTAAAAAAGCTGCTGTGAGCTGTCTGTTGTGAAAAAGCTAAAAGTCGTTTGGTTGAAACTGCTGTGAGCTGACTGTTTTTTATAACTTATGTAATTTTCATCATTATAATATTCTATACATATATATATAAATAGAAAACACTCAACATTGATGCAACTAAATAACTAAAAATATATTATATAAATAAAAGTGCATAGTTCATCTTATAAAGTAACCAAAAATTACATATTATCTCATGAAATTTTGCAATGCAATACAAACCATAATAATGTTAAATCAATTAAGACACCTTGAATTCATACTATTTAATCTGAACTAAAAATCAGAAAAGCAGAAAAGCAAAAGCAGAAAAGCAGGGTCCAGGCTGCTTCCAAATTTGTACTAGAAAAAAACTGCTTTTTCACAGGAGAAGCAGTTTTGGTAAACCCGTTTGGTTCAGCTTCTGTTTTTTCACAGCAGAAGCAGATTTCAAAAGCAGAACCAAACGCACCTTAAATGACTCGGATTAGGTAAATGCCATGCATGAGGAACTTAACAATTTTAAAAGAACAAGGTTTGGGCATTGGTGGAGAGACCCAAGAAGCACAATGTCATTGGAACCAAGTGGGTTTTTAGGAACAAGCAAGATGAGAACGGGTTGGTTGTAAGAAACAAGGCAAGATTGGTGGCACAAGGTTTCACTCAAGTTGAAGGTTTGGATTTCGGTGAAATTTTTGCTCCCGTTGCTAGACTAGAGGCTATTCGCATCTTACTTGCTTTTGCTTCATGTTTTGATATTAAATTATATCAAATGGATGTGAAAAATGCTTTCTTAAATGGTGAAATAGCCGAACTAGTTTTTGTTGAACAACCACCCGGTTTTGAAAATCCTAAAAATCCTAATCATGTTTATAAACTCTCAAAAGCTCTCTATGGTTTAAAACAAGCTCCTAGAGCTTGGTATGAAAGATTGAGAGATTTTATTCTCTCAAAAGGTTTTAAAATTGGAAAAGTCGACACCACCTTGTTTACAAAAATAATTAATGATGATTTATTTGTATGTCAAATTTATGTCGATGATATTATTTTCGGTTCTACTAACGAAGATTTTTGCAAGGAGTTTGGTGATATGATGTCTATGGAATTTGAGATGTCCATGATTGGAGAATTGAGTTTATTCCTTGGACTTCAAGTTAAGCAACTCTAGAATGGGACTTTTGTGAGTCAAACGAAGTATATTCATGACCTTCTCAAAAGATTCGGGTTGATGGAAGCTAAGCCTATCAAGACACCCATGGCAACCAACGGACATCTCGACCTAAATGAGGGAGGTAAACCGGTAGACCAAAAATTATATAGATCCATGATTGGTAGTTTGCTTTACCTTACCACATCTAGGCCCGATATTATGTTTAGTGTGTGCATGTGTGCTAGATTTCAAGCCTCACCAAAAGATTGCCATTTGATGGCGGTTAAGAGAATTCTAAGATATTTAAAACATTCTACCCATATAGGCTTGTGGTACCCCAAAGGTGCTAAATTTGAGCTAACTGGCTATTCCGACTCGGATTATGCCGGTTGCAAGGTTGATAGGAAAAGAACTTCTGGGGGTTGTCAATTTCTTGGGAGATCTCTTGTTTCTTGGGCCTCTAAGAAACAAAACTATGTTGCCCTTTCCACCGCCGAGGCGGAATATGTCTCCGCGGGGAGTTGTTGTGCCCGATTACTTTGGATGAGGCAAACCTTGCTAGACTATGGAATAGAATTCTCAAATATCCCTCTCCTTTGTGATAATGATAGCGCCGTTAAAATTGCCAACAATCCCATCCAACACTCTAGAACCAAGCATATTGATATTCGCCATCACTTTCTAAGAGATCATGTTGGCAAGGGCGACATTGTTATTAGCCACATAAGAACCGATGATCAATTAGCGGATATCTTTACCAAACCACTTGATGAATCCCTCTTTTGTAAATTTAGGAATGAATTAAATATAATAGACTTCTCAAATGTGGCTTGAAATCATGCATATATGTGAGTTTTGCATTTTTCTATCCATATATGTCATATATGTGTGATTCTCTTCTTAAAATGCCATATTTGAACTTTATGTGATCTTATATGTTTACTTAAGGCTATACATTAAGGGGGAGTGTTGTTCTCATTCATGTGAATTGCAACTCCCTGAATATGTAGAAATCAAAATCAAATGGAAGTTTGGTTGAAAACGATCATTTTGCCCCCAAAATGCCTTTTATCAACAAAAGGTCCTAAATTTGTAAACAATTTCATGAAAAGCTTCTCTATATGCTTACAAATGTATTCCAAGGTTTTTGGTCCAAATAAAACTCCTTTATAGCCTTGAACATTCTTTTTGGTCCAAAAGTAACTTAAAGATTCTAATTTTGAGCTAAATCGGATTTCACTCCTAGTTTCAATTCAAAACATCTTTTGAACATTATCCCAAAACAAAACTTGTAGAGATTGACCATATGAACATTTTTCATATTCAAAAGTTTTAATTTTAGCCATCCTACAAAAAGATACTTGTTGACACGGAATCGTGCCCCCGCACTTGGGTCAGTTCGACGATCCAAAGGTGCACGGATACTTAGGGACAGGCCTAAGCGTGACGTGGCACCGACGTCGCGTTCCGACTATCCTTAGTCGTGATAAGGGGGTGGAGTCGCTAGGCAACCAGATTACACAAAATAATCCAATTAGCCGAAAGAGATAGATTAAATAGAATAAAATCAACAAACCAGTCGGAGCCCGCCTGGTTCGAAGTCTGGTGCGAAGGGGTCACCGAAGTGTACCTTCGGCGTTTGGTGCGAAGTACTCCGCCGAAGAGTGCTTCGGCGTTCGGACTGATCTGGCCAAAGATAGACTCCGAACGGATCTGGACGCGATGATCACCACCGAATAGCGGGGTTCGACGTGAGATCTCTGATACAGTAAGCTACGGAATAATGACACGAGGGCCACGCGTGGGCGCAACTTCGTCCGGTGTGGAGTAAGGCCATGGCGAAGCCAGTTGTGATGAAGTGTGCTGGTGAAGCCTGTTGTCGGAGCCTGCAGTCCCACCGAAGGGTGTCTTGGGGACCTCCGAAACCAATCTCTCAGCTCCGGACACCTCCGACGAAGTAGCTCCGAATGTGCGGACCTGCAACAGAAGAGTGCGAAGTACCAATTCGGCCTAAGGACCGAATTTTGCTAAGTGTTGCACTAGTAGCGAAGGTAGCAATCTATTACGCAGATTAGCGGATACTTCACAGGCGAAGTAACAAGGCGATAGCAATCTATTACATAGATTAATGGATACTTCACAGGCGAAGTAACAAGGGTTACCACTGTTCCGAAGTGGCCGGCGGAGGGCTTCCAGGCAAACCCACGAAGAGGTACAAGAAAATAAAGATAAAGTAAATGTGATCAAAGCGAGGGCTTTGGTTTGATTTGTGTTGGGGGGCTCTCTACGCCGGCCTTGCCTCTCTATTTATAGGGCCTTAACTCCTAATCTAATCTACTACTAATCCGGCCAGATAGAGATAAAAATTGAACTGGAAACACATACAACTCTATCTCTGCCGAGGTGGGCTTCGGCCAGGCCCATCGAGGCCTATCCTCGGGCTGAAGCTTCGGCAGCGTGGGCCTCCGAAGGCTTCCCGGCCGAAGCCCATGGGCTGGCTTGAGGCTTTCGGAGCCCATAGCTCAAGGACTTCGGCCCTATAGGGCTTCGGACAGACCCTAGACATGTGTATTTTTGGCCCAAATCACCAAAATTGATATTTTGACAACCTAGCCATTAATGCCATTTTTTGCTATCAACACATGCCCCCCTGCCTTTTAGTGAACTAGTGAACTAACAGCACAACGAGCTGAAGACGATACCATCCATATCGGCTTTTCTATACTTTTATGATGTTTTCCACACACTTGGGAAATACCTCTTCAAGTACCTACCATTCAAAGCTCTTCGAAACCGCTCTCCCTGCAGGGATTCCAACACGTATGCGTTGCCGGGAGCGATTTCGGCTACCTTAAAAGGACCTTCCCAACTAGGTGACCACTTACCAAACTTGGGACTCTTCGTGCCTAAGGTTAAAATCGTTTTCCACACCAAGTCTCCTATTTTGAATGATTTTGGTTTAACCTTTTATTGTAGGCTCTAGCTACTCTCTTCTTGTCCATCTCTACGGCTTCTAAAGCCCTTAGTCTCTTATCGGTCACTTCCTCTATATTATCCTTTAGAAGAGTTTCATACTCGTTGACCGATAGGCCATCTTGCTTCAACACTCTTAAGGAGCCAAGATCTACCTCTACGGGAAGAACGGCTTCTTGTCCATATACCAACTCATATGGACTGACCTTGGTAGCACCGTGCTTTGCAATCCTACAAGCCCATAGCGCCTTGGAAAGCACCTCGTGCCACCTTTTAGGGAACTCTTCGATTTTCTTCTTAATGAGCTTAATCATGGTTTTATTACTAGACTCGGCCTGACCATTGGCCTGAGCATAGTAAGGTGAAGAGTTTATCAACTTAATACCATAATATTCGGCGAAGTCCCTCACTTCTCCAGAAACAAATAAACTACCTTGATCCGTAGTAAGAGTTTGGGGAATGCCGAATCTGTGTATTATGTGCTTCAAAATAAAATCACGTACCTCATTGTGAGTCATGTTCTTGAGAGGTACGGCCTCGGTCCACTTAGTGAAGTAATCCGTTGCCATCAACATGAACCGATGCCCTTTTGACGAAGGAGGGTGAATCTCGCCGATGAAGTCTAAACCCCAACCTCGAAACGGCCATGGCTTAACAATAGGATTGAGCAATGAGGCAGGATCTAACTGAATATTGCCAAACCTCTGACATGCTTCACACCCTCTATAGTATTTGAAACAATCTTCAGTCATAGTCGGCCAATAAAAACCCACTCTTTTGAGCATCCAACTCATTTTTTGGGTCGACTGATGAGTGTCGCAAAGCCCTTCATGGACTTCTCCTGTGGCCACCTGAGATTGCTCATGGTCTAAACACTTCAATAGCACTCCGTCGATGGTTCGGCGATACAATGTGTCGTCTATCAACACGAATTTGATCGCTTGTCGCCGTACCTTCCGACCAACCCTTTGGCTAGGGTCTCTCAAATACTGGACGATTGCGACTCTCCAATCGCCCTTACAGGTTTCAGAGGGTTTCGCTGGTCCACCTTCTAAAAAAACTTCTAAATTACTGACTTTGGGGTGCCCCCGAGCCATTCCAGCTCCCGCCGAAGCCTGGCCGAGGTGGTCGTTCGGAGCGTGCTAGGCCAAAGCCCTTTGGAGGGTTCGGACTCCGGGGAGCCCTCTCTGTGCAGGAGGCTTCGGCTTGTGGACTCTGGTGTGCCAGCACCTTCGGTCAGCAGGGCACTCTGGTCTAGGATCCTTGGTGCGTAGTGACCTTCGGCGGTCAGAGAGGTTCGACCTGGAGGGTGCGCCTGCACACCGTTACTGGCTTTGGCAGTGAGGCTAAACACCGGCTTCTCCAAATACAGAAAATTTCCCTCTCCTGACTTGGTAGCTAGATGCTTGCCGAGCCAAATCATTGGCGACTGAATTGGCTTCTCTCGACACGTGAGATATTTTGAAATCATCAAAAGTAGCAACTATGTCTAGACACTTGTCCAAGTAACTATTCAGCAAGCCATTAAAACATTGAGCATTCTTAGCTACTTGTTGTACTACTAATAACGAATCACCATATGCGTGAACATGTTTAGAGCCTACGGATTCTAGCAATTCAAGACCTAGCAATAAAGCCTCATATTCAATTTGGTTATTGGTGGAAGAAAACTCGAGCCGGGGCGAAGTTTCAAAGTGCATACCATTAGGTGATATGAGAACTACTCCAATACCTCGGCCACTCTTGCAAGCCGAACCATCAAAATAAAGTTTCCATGGTACCACCTCAACTAAAGCAATAGTATCGCTCCAGCTAACATCTATGTGATGATCAACTATAAAGTTGGCTATGACTTGGCTTTTCATCGCTCTCAAGGGTACGTAGGCCTAATCGTACTCAATCAACGCGTAAGCCCATTTCCTGATTCTTCCACTTAAAATCGGCTTCTGTAACATGTGTTTTATGACATCGGTTTGGCAAACGACAACACATGTAGTGGGGAGAAGATAGTGGCGTAACTTAGTGCACGCGTAATAAAGTGATAAACATAATCGTTCCACAAACGTGTACCTGGTTTCGGCGTCCAGTAGGCGGCGGCTCAAGAATGTGATGATGTACTCCTTCCCTTCTACCTCCTGGGTAAGCACGGCTCCAATCACGCTATCTTCAGCGGTGATATATAACCGAAACGGAATCCCGGCTTTAGGTGCTCTCACCATGGGCGGTGATGACAAGCACTCCTTGATCTTCTCGAAAGAACTTTGTTGGCTTGCCCCCCAAGTGAACTCGGCTTCATTTTTTAGCCGGAGTATGGGGACAAAGGCATCAATCTTGCCTAGCAACTTTTGTACATCCCTTTTGCATGTCGGCGCTGCAATGTTTCTAATCTTCTCAAGTCTCTTAGGATCAATTTCGACGCCTTTCTCGTGAATCATGAAACCTAAGAACTTACCCGCCGACACACCAAAAGTGCACTTGAGTGGGTTCATTTTCAACCCATACTGTCGCATCCTATTGAAAGCAACCTTCAAATCGGCTAAATGGTTTCCCATAGCATCCGATTTGACTACGACATCGTCGATGTAAACTTCTAGCATAACTCCTAACAAGTCATGAAAGATTAAGTTCATAGCGTGTTGATACGTGGCGCCGGCATTTTTCAAACCTAAAGTCATGACGACCCATTCGAATAAACCGACAAAACCAGGGCATCGAAAGGCAGTCTTGTAGACGTCTTCTTCGGCCATAAAGATTTGATTATAACCAGCATTGCCATCAAGAAAACTTAGTACCTTATGTCCTGAAGCATCATTGATCAGCATGTCGGCTATCGGCATTAGATACTCGTCCTTTGGAGTGGCTCTGTTCAGATCCCTGAAATCAATGCATACTCGTATCTTGCCGCTCCCTTTCTTCTCTACAGGCACAATGTTAGCAACCCATTCCGCGTACCTGCATGGCCTAATAAATTCAGCCTTGAGTAGTCATTCCACTTCCTCTTTAACCCGGTCATAGACGGCCGAATTAAAGCGGCGGGGAGGCTGCTTATAAGGCCTAAATCCGGCCTTGATGGTCAGCCGATGCTCCACGAGCTCGCGGCTTAGCCTCGGCATCTCGCTATATTCCCATGCGAAACAATCAACATACGACCGAAGTAACTTTATTATTTCAGCCTTTTCATCGGGCTGTAAATGTTGATTTACAAAAGTTGGCCTTGGGATGCTACCATCACCTATGTCGACCTCCTCCAAGGGATCGGCCTACGCAAAACCTTGCCCTAATTTTTCTACTTCGCTAAAGTCCTCGATGGCTTCGGCAATACTGTCTTTTTAGATCGATACTGCTCCACACGAGACTTTAGCCAATCTAGATTACTCTTGCTAGACATGACTATTAATACAAAAATAGCCGTGCTACTCTAGCCGGCTTTACAGACACTGGTACAAACCGTCCTCCGGATACGCTAACAAAATCGTAGTCCGAAAGATCTCTACCTGACAGACACTATACTTTGTTATGGACGGCGTCAACCGACACATCGGCCAAAGCTACTTGGGCCAAAGTATCCGCGTGGATGACATCCACCTCATCGTTGTCCCACTGTATCAAGCACTGGTGTAGAGTAGAGGGAATGCAACAGTGGACGTGAATCTAGTCACGTCCGAGTAATACGCTATAGTTACCTTGTACGTCAACGACGAAAAATGTTGTTGGCAATGTCTTGTTGCCCACCGTCAACTCCATAGAGAGTACTCCCTTGGCCTCGGAGCTCTCGCCGTTGAAACCGTTGAGCATCAAGTTGGTCTTCTTTAGGTCATCCTCATCCCTGCCAAGTTTCTTCAACAACGAATAAGGCATTAAGTTAACCGTGGCACCGCCGTCGACGAGCATTTGGGAAATCGGCTTCCCATCGATGTGACCTCCGACATAGAGGGGTTTTAGATGGCGAGCCGAGTCCTTGGGCTTCTCGAAGATGGCATTGCATGGGCCGAGGTTCAATTGAGCCACCTCGGCCTCGTCCTGTGGCAGGGCGAACTCAGCAGGTAATGTGACGATGTTGATATCCATCACCTGGGGTGCAGGCCGTTCAGATATGGGCGAGTAATCATTGTCGAGCATGTCATCATCGTCGTCGCTTGGACTAGGAGTCGGGTTGTTTATCTCAACTGGCTTCTCCCTCCATACCTGCTTCGTAGCTGGCCGAGGGCGGATTTCCTCGAAGATAGCATCACGCTCGGCCTCAGCTTTCTTCTCGCGCATCTCATGTGCCTGCAGCCTTTGTAGGCGTCTCTTCTGTGATTTGGACATGCCTGGAGGAGCCCAAGATGGCTGCGGCTTGGTGCCTGGTGCCACTGTTCGGCCTCCATTAATTTTGGCCGAAGTGGTATTGTGCCCTTCGGCCTTGTGCACCTCGCGTTTGGAGGGGGCTTCGCTACGAACCCCGTAGGATGGACCGGCCTCGTTCGGCCGATCGAACAAAGCTTCGGCGCAGAGCTCAGCCGAAGCATGAGACTTACCTCCGTCAGACCTCGGTGACAAAGTTTTTGGGAGTGGGACTTCCTAAGACCCAACTCTGATGGTTATGGCTTCGGACTCTCTGACTTCGGCCTCCGCGTGCTCGCACCCTTCGGCTTCGCTCTGCATGGTCCAATTCGGGGGCACCATGGACAGTCTGTGGATGATGCCCCCCTCCGCTGCGTCTGTTTGCCCCTACCATCCATAGTACTCCAAAGGAAAACAATGCATAGTGTTAGGTTACGGAGGATACCCCGGCCCAGATACGTATGAATCCCACGGGGTCCCCGCCCACTGTGGCCTCGCCCACTGTGGGCCGAACCTGTTACCCGGAGGGGGGTTCGGTAGAGTTGATGGCACCTTGGACCACACTAGCTTAGGGTCCTGCCAGGCCAGAGGTACGTTCGGCCAGTACGGGCCGAAGCCTCCCACTGAGGAAGTCCAACACGTCGTGGGGTTCGGCCATTGGGGGCTGAAGTTGTTGTATAGGGGACCCGACCACTGGGGCTCGAAGCTGCTGTATGGGGGGTCAGCCATTGTGGCTCGGAACCACCGTGCGGAGCATCAGGCCACCGTGGCCCGAAGCCTTCGTGCGGAGGGTTCGCCTGCTTTGGTCCGAAGCCACCCTTCGAGGGTCTTGGACCCTTCGGCTGTTTTAGCTTGGCGCGTGGGCCTGCTTCCTTGGCCCTCCTCTGATGCTTGTTCAATAGCATGTCATATGTTAACTTCAGCCTCTTGCGAGCCTTAGACGAAGGGGTATTAGTGTTCTGTTTCCACACTCCTACCTCGGGATTCTTTGGTATGAGTGTGCGAGTGTGTGGTTCTCCAACAATTACACCTTTCCCTCTAGCTGACTCGGCCTGTTCTGGCCGAATCAACAACTTCTTTTCGCCGAGGTCGATGGCGTTGATTGGAAAAGGATCTTTATCCAGCTTCATCTTCGGATCATGATCTATCTTCAATCGTCCTTCTTCTATGGCCGATTGTATCTGTTGACGGAAAACAATGCAATTATTAGTATTATGTGAATGTGAATCATGCCACTTACAGTATGGATGCTTATTTAACTCATCGGCAGGTGGAATGACTTGACCTTTAGGTAACCTGAGAAGCTGGCTTTTTAAGAGAAAATCAAATATTTTATCACATTTAGTTATATCAAACGAGTACTTGACCTCACTAAGCTGGTTCTTTGTGGGGGAGGGTCGTAACTCAGAGCAGGTGATAGGTTTATTTTTAGCATTCCAAACACATTCGGCCGTGTACATGTCGGCCGAATCCTCCTCCTCTGACTCCTCCTCATCAAAGCGTTCCATGATGTGGATTTTGGCCCTAGGCTTGCTAAATGTCTTGATGAATTCCTTATCTTTGGTTCGGCCTTCTTGGACCAGAGCCTGCTGCAAAACTTGGCTAACTTCTAAAAAGTTTTGGTTATCTAACCTCTCTTTAATTTCGGAACACAATCTGTTAAAAGCTAATTCCGCCAAGTCCCTTTCTGAAATATTAAGGCTAAAACATCAGTTTCCAGTATCCCTGAAACGCTTGATGTACTCAGAGGCGCTCTCAGTAGATTTCTGCTTAACCGATGTCAAATGTGAAAGCCTAAGTTCTATCTCACCTGTGTAGAAATAATCATGAAATTTCCGCTCTAAATCATCCCACGTTTGGATGGAGTTCGGCGGGAGCGCCGAAAACCAAGTGAAAGCGGTGTCGGATAGCGAGAGAGAAAATAGTCTAACCTTTAGAGCGTCTATCCCGCTAACCTCTCCACACTGTGCGAAAAATTGACTAACGTGCTCTAGTGTTGTCTTGCTACCCTCGCCATCGAATTTAGTGAATTCAGGTATTCTATAGCCATGGGGGTAGGGTACTGTATCAAGGTGGTCGGGGTATGGTTTACGGTAAACCCTAACCCGTCCCTTGGGCACGAAGCCGGTACACTCTCTAAATAGTGCATGGACCCGCTCCTCTATGTCATCTTGGTACATTGCTTGTGTGCGCCTCTCGTGCGGGGGCGCGACACGCGGTGGGATATCGGCGTGTCGGCCATGAGCCTCTTCCCTGCGCGCAATTTGTATGGCGTGTTCGTGTCCAGGCGCCTACGCATGTGGTGCAGGTAGCACAGGCACCATCGTTGGTGGTGGTGCGTGATATGCCATGTTAGTTTGACCATAGGTATAATGATTGGTCTCGGCCATAAGTGATGAGACCGGAGACATGATTGTGCCTGTGTTGTTGTTAGTCCTACCGTATATGTGGTTTGCCGGTGGTGCACTAGCAATGGGAACTGGGGGTACGGCCTTAGTAAAGCCCAACCTGGGAGCTGACTGCCGAATCTAAACGGTTGGCTAGCGAAGCGCTAACGGCTTGATCTACTGATGCGGCTATTTTATCCTCAATTTCTAAAGAAGATAAACGAGGCGATACAGGTGTTACCTGGACCTGAGCGAGGTCGGGGGTGACGATGTCGCGTTTGATGAAGCCTGTGCGTGTCTTGACGTAGCCCCTAAGCATCATGTCTTGGAGCGCTTTTAACTTTGCCTCGATCTCTGCTCGGTCTTCTGCGGGGATATCTTCAAGTGTAGGTGACAATATGTTGCGGTTGTCGATATCCGCGCCTCCTATTGCATCCATCGGTGGTGTAGACGTAGTAGTCGATGTAGACGTACCGGTGGCCAATGTAGACGTACTCATCATGTTGGCGTAGCCTTCCCCAGCAGAGTCACCAAAAAGTGTGTTGACACGGAATTGTGCCCCGCACTTGGGTCAGTTCGACGATCCAAAAGTGCACGGATACTTAGGGACAGGCCTAAGCGCGACGTGGCACCGACGTCGCGTTCCGACTACCCTTAGTCGTGATAAGGGGGTGGAGTCGCCAGGAAACCAGATTACACAAAATAATCCAATTAGCCGAAAGAGATAGATTAAACACAATAAAATCAACAAACCGGTCGGAGTCCGCCTGGTTCGAAGTCTGGTGCGAAGGGGTCACCGAAGTGTACCTTCGGCGTCTGGTGTGAAGTACTCCACCGAAGGGTGCTTCGGCGTTCGTACTGATCCGGCCGAAGATAGACTCCGAACGGATCTGGACGCGATGATCACCTCCAAACAGCGGGGTTCGGCGTGAGATTTCCGATACAGTAAGCTACGGAATAATGACGCGAGGGCCACGCGCGGGCGCAACTACGTCCGGTGCGGAGTATGGCTGTGGCGAAGCCCGTTACGACGAAGTGTGCTGGCGAAGCCTGTTGTCGGAGCCTGCAGTCCCGCCGAAGGGTGTCCTGGGGACCTCCGAAACCGATCTCTCAGCTCCGAACACCTCCGACAAAGTAGCTCCGAACGTGCGGACCTGCAACAGAAGAGTGCGAAGTACCAATTCGGCCTGAGGACCGAATTTTGCTCAGTGTTGCACTAGTAGCGAAGGTAGCAATCTATTACGCAGATTAGTGGATACTTCACAGGCGAAGTAATAAGGCGATAGCAATCTATTACGTAGATTAACGGATACTTGACAGGCGAAGTAACAAGGGTTACCACTGTTCCAAAGTGGCCGGCGGAGGGCTTCCAGGCAAACCCACAAAGAGGTACAGGAAAATAAAGATAAAGTAAATGTGATCAAAGTGATGGCTTTGGTTTGATTTGTGTTGGGGGGCTCTCTACGCCGGCCTTGCCTCTCTATTTATAGGGGCTTAACTCCTAATCTAATCTTCTACTAATTCGGCCAGATAGAGATAAAGATTGAACTAGAAACGCATACAACTCTATCTCTACCAAGGTGGGCTTTGGCTAGGCCCGTCGAGGCCTGCTCCTCGGGCCGAAGCTTCGGCAGCGTGGGCCTCTGAAGGCTTCCCGGCCGAAGCCCATGGGTTGGCTAGAGGCTTTCGGAGCCCATAGCTCGATGGACTTCGGCCCTGTAGGGCTTCGGACAGACCCTGGATATGTGTATTTTTGGCCCAAATCACCAAAATTGATATTTTGACAACCTAGCCATTAATGCCATTTTTTGCTATCAACAATACTTAAAGTTAAAGTTCGGTAAAAATAGCCCGATGACCGTTTTGAACCAAAGCGTACTTTTGAGTAATTCTCTATATTTGAGCTCCAAAAATATGAAAATTTGATGTTTTATAAACTTTGGGAGTTATACATTGTTTCTACAAAGTTTGAAATTTTAAAAAATTATTTTGCTATGTTTTTCACTTTTGCCCCTTGGTTGGTTTGATTTAAATTTTTTTTGGGTGTTTAGCCGTCGGTATGACCGGGTGGGCATGGCCGGTCCAACCGCCCAACCTGAGTCGGTCCGACCGGGCCCCCATGGCCGGTCAGACCGAGGCTCGGGCAGGTTATAACTCCCCCCTTTTTATTCAGTTTTCTCTCCCCTCTATTATTCCCCTCTTCTCAAACCGAGTTCTTCTCCTCTCCGCTTGCCCCCTCTCCTCAAAAATCGATTTCCTCCCAAATCTTGCCAGTCCAAACAGTGATTCTTCTCTGGTCCGACCTCGACTTCATCTTCCCGTGCCGGTAAGGTTCTCTCCTCCGCAAAATCCTTGATTTCATCCCCTTGGAGGTTAGGGTTAGGGTTCTTGTTCATGGGATTGCTTGTGGTCTTGCCTAGGCTAAATTCATCTTCTACTTCAATTATTAGCCTTATGGTACCATTTCCCATGCCTCTATGCAATTTGTTATGACAAATTTGACCTTGGAGAATTTTTTTGCAAAAAGGAAATTTTTGCCCGGGTTGCTAGGCCGGTCGGACTGGCTAGCAATGGGCGGTCAGACCGGCCATGTACTGGTGGTCAGACCAGCCCAATTGCCTCGGTCAGACCGGCCTCCCCGTTCCAGCACTCCTTTTTGCTCATCTTTGCTCCTTGATATTTTTGCCCTCTAGCAACTTCATAGCCTAACTCTCCATCATTTTCATAATCCTATCTTACGCAATCTTGATTCATTTATTCATATTCTCCTTGATTCCTTCAGTCATGCCTCGTGCCGGTCGCTCTTAAGGAAATGAGCGTCGCTCAAAGCATGTTGAGGACCGTGGTCAGTCGTCTCGGCAATTTCAAGAAGATAGTGATGAGGACTTTGCCTATGAAGATGACAGCTCTGAGCATGAAGAAGAAATGGCTCCTCAGCCCCCAGCAGCTAGTGAAGACCCATTTGCATCTCTTGAGTTCAAAGTGGATGTCCGGAATCAAGAGAACTTTGCTCGTCTGCGCCACCACAACTAATTCCTCAGACCAAGAGACACCTCGGATCAACGGTTTCACACCAAGTTTCAGAAGGAGGTATACAATATTGCTTATGAAAACCGCTCTTTGGCTCCTCATAAGTGGATCTCTTGGAGGGACTTAAGTGGAGAGGCGGTAGCTCTCATAAATGTGTTTGGGACTGTATGGATTCACAAGACAGTTAGCTTGAAGTAAGATTTCAACTGGGATGTCATCCATTAGTTTTATGCCACAGTGTTCATTCCGGCCACTTGTGATTCTCTTACTTGGATGACTGGAGATATTTTCTGCATTGCTTCAAAACAAGAGATTCAGAGTGCTTGGGACATCAGGTTTTCTTCTGGCCTCAGACTACATGATGTGTTCACTCATAATCCCTTGTCAGAAGCTGAGATGGCACAGTTTTATATCCCTTCTGCTACTCACAAGATTGGAGGGGTCACTGGGATGAAGACTCTGCACAGTGTGGCTCATCGCATCCTGTGGCATTCCATCTTACCTCATCTAGGCAACAACGATGCCATTCGTGGTGTTGCTTGGACTCTCTTGGACGCAGTGATGACTGGGAAGAGGTTTGATGTCATCCACATGATGCTATATGAGATGGCCCTCTCCAAGGGAAGCCTCACTCTTGGAGTCTACTATGCTCCCTTCATCATGAGGCTAATTTTGAGCAAAGTGGGAAATGTTAATGAGCGCCTTGATATCTCTCATTCTCAGTATAGGCCTCATTTCCTGACAGCTCCTCTGGCTCCAGCCGTCGATCCAGCTGATGTGGGTGTGGAGCAGGTTCATTCTCAGAGCATGCCCAGCAGCTCCCATGCTCCCCCACCTCCACCTCAGGATTTTGGATCAGGCTCCTATGCTACTCCTCCTCCTTATTTTGGTATGGATGTCGCTCAGTTCTTTGATCCAGTGCTGCAACAAGTGATAGCGGGTTTCCATTAGCTGAATGCAAGGATGGATCAGATGTCCTTGGGTTAGGAAGCAATCAACACTCATCTGCAGGACCTTCATAGCAGTCAAGAGCGCCTCAACTCTAGGATTGACACTCTTTCTTCTCGAGTTGACCGACTGGATTCATCTTCTTCTGCAGGCTATCCTATTCAGTACCAGCGTCGTCGTCGTCACCTTGATGATACTCATCCTCCTCCATCCCAGGATTAGTCTCTCTTTTTTCATTCTTGATGCCAAAGGGGGAGAAGTCTGGAATTAGTCAGGATTAGTTCTTAGGATCTAGTCTGCTCTATCTATCTATGGTTGGTTGTAATAGAACCCTATTTGCTTCCTATGTCATGTTAAACTTAATTTGAACTATTTTCTTGTGTTAAGACAAACTCATATGTGCTATGTTAGTTATGCTTTGTCGAACTCTTGGTTGTGCTTTGGAAAGTAGCATTTTGGCCATATGTTTCATTCATCTCATATCTTGCTCCACATACTTGCACCCTATCACTCATTCAGGGGGAGCTTTGCGCTTAATTGTAGAAACTTTATTAAAATATCTCTTTATCTTTGAAGTGTTTGTCATCAATTACCAAAAAGGGGGAGATTGAAGATCTAGGCCACATGTGAGTTTTGGTAATTAATGACAAATGCGCGTTTGTGAACTAACATTTTTCTTAAGTATGAAGGAAATGATTAGGTCCCGCGTAAATGGAGCACAAGATGGAAAACCCGAAGACTTTAGCGTGTTAAAGAGCGATGGCAAAAGGTTTGAAGAAAACTAGAAATTGATCGAGGTGTTTGGAGCGATCAATTAGGCTAGGTTTCAATTTTTGCCGTACTATAAAGAGGGGTTGCATCTTGGTTATGAGTTGATTTTCAAGTGCCAATTTGCATTGCATATAGTAGCTTTTGATCATGTGTGGTTTTTGCAAAAGTTACAAAATTGGCAAAATTATTGAAACTTCAAATGCACTTTTGTAGTGTTTCTGGCCCTAGCGGTCTGACCGACCATGTGGGTCCGGTCAGACCGGCCTGAGATGGGCGGTCCGATCGGCTAGGGGTCGGTCTAACCGGTTTGCGCTGGTTTGAAAAGTGCAGTTTTACAGAGCCGATGGGGACCTTATCGGTCCGACCGAGCCGATGGCTGGTCAGACCGGGTAGGGCCGGTCTGACCGGGCCAGTAGGGCCGGTCTGACCGGGCCAGTATGGCCGGTCAGACCGGGTATCCCTGTCACATCAGTAAAACGGCTAGTTTTCTAGCCGTTGAAGTGGAGGTCGGTCTGACCAGCCCAAGATGGGCGGTCAGACTGACATTGCGCAGATAGCCACCTAACTCTTGTAACGGCTACTATTTGTGTGTGTGGTTATATAAACCCTTGCTACAGCTCTTTTTCTAGACTTTTGGCACTCATTTGAGCATACTTGAGCATTAAAGAGTCTCTCCCACCATTGAGCACTAAATTGAGCACTAGTGTGGTTGGGAAGCAAAGGGTGATCAAGTGATTGATAGATTGCATTGCATTTGCATTTTTTTGGCACTTGATCATCTTCTCCTAGCTTTGATTGCAGCTTGTTACTCTTGGAGGTTGCCACCTCCTAGATGGCTCGGAGAAGAAACCGGTGATCTCTCCAAGAAGGTTGTGGAGGAGACCCGGGAGGTTGTGAAGACCGGAGCTCGCCTATCCAGAGTGGAGAAGAGCTACCACTAGTGATCGAGGCCCGTGAGTTGCACTTCCGGTGCTGGCTCATCTTCAAGCTAATTCCTCCTTGAGGAATCCGTGGCTTGGTGAAGAGAGCGGTCAAGTGAAACTCACCTCAACGAGGACGTAGGAAATTGGCAAATTTCTGAACCTCGGGATAAAATTTGGTTGTCTCTTTTCCCCTTTACTTTGAGCAAGTTAAATTGAGCAAATTTACCTTCTTAGAGTAAGTTAACTTTTCCATCCTAGGTTGCACTCCTTTAGACTTAGTTGTTTTTCACTTATCTCTAGAATCATTTGCCTAGATAAGAAAATTCATTAAAACTAGTCTAGTGCTAATTAAATTTGAATTAATTTTAAAAAAACGCCTATTCACCCCCCTATAGTCGGCACATCGATCCTACACCAAGGACGAAATCTTCATACACCAGAGCAAGTACGCACAAGAGCCAAGCAACAGGATTTGTCGCTTCTGTAGTCCGTAGTCCCGTGCAGAGCTACCTTAGGAGCAGGCCTTCGCGCGAGGCTGGCCTGCAGGCTTCGCAAGAGCTTCGAAGCTACAAGCTTCGAACATCAAGCTTCGTTGTGCCTTGATCGAAGCAGGCTTTGAATGTCACGTACACAGACTCCGACATAGGCTTCATCAAGTATCGAACAGGAGACAACTTTTGAACAGTAAGCCTTCTCCTCATTTTGCGCGTACTTGAGTTTAATGCATGTGATGATTAATTTTTATGATGCCTGAAATGTCTATGTTTTGAATGCTCTGTTAATCTGCCTTTAAACACTTTGTTGGTGTCTTTCCAATTAGGACACTAGTTGTTTTTAGGCTAGATTATTTTTAGCACTTTTGATCTGTTTACTTCCGTTGATTGTCTGTTGAGGTGTGTTGGGTGTTGGGAGAAGGCCATTGATTCAAAAGAATTTTTAGGCACTCATTCACCCCCCCCCTCTGGTCTCTACTTTCGGTCCTACAGCACGCAGTGGGCCAAGATGACCTTGAGGAGCGAATCTGCACACTATTCAAGGAATGTGCTGGCTTCGTGCCAAGGGGTCGGGCTAGGGTTTACTAGAAGCCATATCCCGACCATTTTGATACAATACCCTACCCTCGCGACTATAGAGTTCCTGAGTTCACTAAGTTCGACGGTGAGGGCAACAAAACCACACTAGAGCATGTTAGTCAATTTTTAGCACAGTGTGGAGAAGCTAGCGGGTCAGACGCTCTAAAACTTAGCTTTTTTCTCTCTTGCTATTCGGCACCACTTTCACTTGGTTTTCGGCACTCCCGCTGAACTTCGTCCAAACATGGGACGAATTAGAACAAAAATTCCACGACTATTTTTATATAGGAGAAACAGAACTTAGGCTCTCACACCTGACATCGGTTAGACAGAAATCTAACGAGGGCACCTCTGAGTATATCAAGCGTTTCAGGGACACTAGAAATCGATGTTTCAGTCTTAATATTTCAGAGAGAGATTTGGTGGATCTAGCTTTTAGCATATTGTGTTCCAAGATTAAAGAGAAACTAGACAACCAGAACTTCTTAGAGGTTAGCCAAGTATTGCAGCAGGCTCTAGTCCAAGAAGGCCGAGCCATAGCTAAAAAGTTTATTAAGACGTTTAACAAGCCTAGGGCTGAAATGCACGTCATGGAACACTCCGATGAGGAGGAATTAGAAGAGGAGGATTTGGCTGACATATACGCGGTCGAATGGGTTTGGAACGCTAAGAGTAAACCTATCACTTGCTCTGAGTTACGACCGTCTCCCACGAAGAATCAGCCTAGTGAGGTCAAGTACTCATTTGACATAACTAAGTGTGATAAAATATTTGATTTTCTCTTAAAGAACCAGCTTCTCAGGTTGCCTAAAGGCCAAGTCATTCAATCTTCCGATGAGTTGAAGAAACATCCATACTGTAAGTGGCATGATTCGCATTCACATAATACTAATGACTGCAATGTTTTTCGGTGGCAGGTTCAATCGGCCATAGAAGAAGGACGATTGAAAATAGACCACAATCCAAAGATGAAGCTAGACAAAGATCCCTTCCCCATCAACGTCGTCGACCTCGGTGAGAAGAAGGTGTTGATTCGGCCAGAACAGGCCGAGTCAACTAAAGGGAAGGCAGTAATTGTTGAAGAGTCATGCACACACACTCATACCTACGAACCCTGAGGTGGGAGTGTGGAAGCAAAACGTTAGCATTCCTTCGGCTAAGTCTTGCAAGAAGCCGAAGGTAACATATAAGATGTTGTTAAACAAGCACCAAAGAAAAGCCAAGGAAACAGGCCCCCGCGCTAAGAAACTAAGTCAGCCGAAGGGCCCAAGGCATCCGGAGGGTGGCTTCAGACCACAGTGGCCGAGCCCTCCTCATGATGGCTTCGGACCGCAATGGTCGAACCCTCCGCATGGTGACTTCGGGCCACAGTGGTCTAACACTCCATACAGTGGCTTCGGACCTCAGTGGCTGAACCCCCCGTACAATAGCTTCGGACCCCAGTGGCCAAACCCTATGCAGAGCGAGTCCGGGCCCCAATGGTCGAACCCCTCACCACTCTGGATGAACCCTTCGACAGGAGGCTTCGGCCCACACTGGCCGAACGTACCTCCGGCCTAGAAGGACCCCTCACTGATATGGGCCGAGACACCTTCGACTCTGCCAAACCCCCCTCCGGGTAACGGGTTCGTCTCACAGTGGGCGAAGCCACTAAAGCCGCTGATGCCTCCGCCGTACAACTGGGCGGGGACTCCGTGGGCTCTATACGTATCACAACCGGAACACCCTCCACAACTTAATGCTATGCCTTGTTTTCCTTCAGAGTATTATGAATGGCAGGGACAAACAGATGCAGCAGAGGGAGGTATCGTCCATAGGCTGTTCGTGGTACCTCCGAATCGGCTCGTGCAGAGTGAAGTCGAAGAATACGGGCACGAAGAGGCAAATGATAGGGAGTCCGAAGCTATCATAGTTAGAGTAGGGTCTTAGGAAGTCCCAAATCCTGAAGGCCCCTTCGCCGAAGTCTGACGGAGGTAAGTCCCCTGCTTCGGCCGAAGCCCGCGCTGGAGCCTGGTCCGATCGGCCAAACGAGGACGATCCAATTGCTGGGGTCCGCAACGAAGGCTCCTCCGAATACAGAGTGTGCGAGGCCGAGGTGGGAAGTACCACTTCGGCTAGAGTTAACAGGAACCCGGCAGTGGCACTTGGCACCAAGCCACAACCATCTTGGGCACCACCAAGCATTTCCAAATCACAAAAGAGGCGACTACAATGACTACGGGCACAGGAGATGCGCGAGAAGAAGGCCGAGGATGAGCGAGACACTATTTTTGAAGAAATTCGCCCATGGCCAACGACGAGACAGGTATGGAGGATGAAGTTGGTTGAGATAACAAACCCGGCCCCTAGTCCAAGCGACGATGACGACGACGACTACTCACCCATCTCCGAGGGGCCCGCACCCTAGGTGATGGGCATCAACATCGTCATGCTACCCGCCAAGTTTTCCCTTCCGCAGGACAAGGCCAAGGTCTCTCAGTTGAACCTCGGCCCACTCAGTGCTATCTTTGAGAAACCTGAGGACTCGGATCACCATCTAAAGCCTCTCTATGTCAGGGGTCACATTGATGGAAAGCTGATTTCTCGGATGCTTGTTGACGATGACGCCATTGTTAACTTAATGCTTTACTCGCTATTGAAGAAACTTGGCAGAGACGAGGATGATCTAAAGAAGACCAACTTGATGCTCAACGGCTTCAACGGCGAGAGTTTCGAGGCCAAAGCCATGCTCTCCATGGAGTTGACAGTAGGAAACAAGACATTGCCAACAGCATTCTTCATCGTCGATGTACAAGGTAACTGGATTCACGTAAATTGCTGCATTCCTTCTACTCTGCACCAGTGCCTAATTCAGTGGGACGATGATGAAGTGGAAGTCATACCCGCAGACACTTCGGCCCAAGTGGCATTGGCCGATGTGTCAGTTCACACCGTTCACAACAAGGTAGAGTGCTTGTTAGGTAGAGATCTTTTGGATTACGATTTTGTTAGTGTGTCCAGAGGACGTTTTGTACTAGTGTATGTAAAGTCGGCTGGTGTAGCACGACTGTTTTTATATTAGTAGTCATGTCTAGCAAGAGTAATCTGGATTGGCTAAAGTATCGTGTAGAGCAGTATCGGTCTACTAAAGACGGTATCGCCCCAAAGCCATCGAGGACTTTAGTGAAGTAGAGAAATTAGGACAAGGTTTTGCGTTGGTCGATCCCTTAGAAGAAGTTGACATAGGTGATGGTAGCATCCTGAGGCTGACTTTTGTAAACCAACATTTATAGCCTGATGAAGAGGCCGAGGTAATAAAGTTGCTTCAGTCGTATGTCGATTGTTTCGCATGGGAGTATAGCGAGATGCTAGGACTAAACCTCAAGCTCGTGGAGCATCGGCTACCTATCAAGTCCGGATTTAGTCCTTATAAACAGCCTCCTTGTCGCTTTAATTCGGCCGTCTATGACCGAGTTAAAGAAGAAGTAGAGCAGCTGCTCAAAGCTGAGTTTATTAGGCCATGCAGGTACGCAGAATGGGTCGCTAACATTGTGCTTGTAGAGAAGAAAGGGAGCGGCAAGATACGGGTATGTATTGATTTCAGGGATCTGAACAAGGCCACTCTGAAGGATGAGTATCCGATATCGATAGCCGACATGCTAATCAACGATGCTTTAGGACACAAGGTACTAAGTTTTATTGATGGAAATGCTAGTTATAATCAAATCTTTATGGCCGAAGAGGACATCTACAAGACAGCCTTTCGATGCCCTGGTTTTTTCGGTTTATTCGAGTAGGTCGTTATGACTTTTGGTTTGAAGAATGCTGGCGCTACATATCAGCGTGCTATGAACATGATCTTTCATGACATGCTAGGAGTTATGTTAGAAGTTTACATTGATGATGTTGTAATCAAATTGGACGCTATGGGAAACCATTTAGCAGATTTGAAAGTTGCTTTTGATAGGATGCGACAGTATGGCTTAAAAATGAACCCACTCAAATGTGCTTTTGGTGTGTCGACGGACAAGTTCTTAGGTTTCATGTTTCATGAAAGAGGCATAGAGATTGATCCTAAGAGGCTTGAGAAAATTAGAAACGTTACGGCGCTGACATGCAAAGAAGATGTGCAAAAGTTGCTAGGCAAGATGAATTATTTGCGTCGCTTTATATCTAACTTGTCTGGCAAGATTGATGCCTTTGTCCCCTTACTCCGGTTAAAGAATGTGGCCGAGTTTACTTGGGGGGCAAGCCAGCAAAGAGCCTTTGAGAAAATCAAGGAGTGCTTGTCATCATCGCCCGTGGTGAGAGCACCCAAAGCCAGGATTCCATTTTGGTTGTACATCGCTGCTGAAGATAGCGTGATCGGGGCCGTGCTAACCCAGGAGGTAGAAGGAAAAGAGTACATCATCACGTTCTTGAGCCACCGCCTGCTGGACGCTGAGACCAGGTACGCGTTTGTGGAATGTTTATGTTTATCACTTTACTACCTGTGTACCAAATTATGCCACTATCTTCTCCCTACTACATGTGTTTTCGTTTGCCAAACCGATGTTATAAAGCACATGTTACAAAAGCCGATTCTAAGTGGAAGAATCGAAAAGTGGGCTTATGCTTTGATTGAATATGATTTGGCTTATGAACCCCTAAGAGCTATGAAAGGCCAGATTGTAGCCAACTTTATTGTTGATCACCACGTAGAAGTCAGTTGGAGCGACAATATTGCTTTGATTGAGGTAATACCGTGGAAACTTTACTTTGATGATTCAGCTTGCAAGAATGGCCAAGGTATTGGAGTAGTTCTCATATCACCTAGCGGAGCGTACTTCGAAACCTCGGCTTTTTTAGAATTTCCCTCTACTAAAAACCAAGCTGAATATGAGGCTTTACTACTAGGGCTTGAATTGTTGGAATCCATGGGTGTTAAACATGTTCATGCGCATGGTGATTCCCTGTTAGTGGTGCAACAAGTGGCTAAGAGTGCTCAATGTTTTAATGGCTTACTAAACGGCTACTTGGATAAGTGCCTGGACATAGTTGCTACTTTTGATGACTTCAAAATTTCTCATGTGTCAAGAGAGGCCAATTCAGTTGCAAATGATTTGGCTCAGCAAGCATCTGGTTACCAAGTTAGGAGAGGAAAATTTTCTGTACGGGAGAAGCCAATGTCTGGTCTCACTGCCGAAGCCAGTGATTTCGGACAGGCGCACCCTCTGGGTCGGATCCCTCCGGATGCCGGAGACTACCGCGCACCGAGGTCCCGGGACCAGAGTACTCTGCCAACCGAAGGGTCTGGCATGCCAGAGACGGTGAGCCGAAGTCCTCGGGACAGTGAGGGCTTCCGGGAGCCCAGACCCTCCGGCAGCAGGCTTCGGCCTAATGCGCTCCGCATAGCTAGTCCAGCCAGGCTTCGGCAGAAGCAAGAAGGGCTCGGGGGACACCCTGAAATCAGTAGCCTAGATTTTTTTTCAGGGAGTGAGCTAGAAAAACCCTCAGAAGTTCATAAGGGTGATTGGAGAACTCCAATCGTCCATTATTTGAGAGACCCTAGCCAAAGGGTTGATCAGAAAGTTCGGCGACAAGCGTTCAAATTTGTGTTGCTAGATGACACACTGTATCACCGAACCATTGACGGAATACTTTTAAAGTGTCTAGACCATGAACAATCCCAGGTGGCTACGAGATAAGTTCATGAAGGACTTTGTGGCACTCATCAGTCATCCCAGAAAATGAGTTGGATGCTCAAAAGAGCGGGTTTCTACTGGCCGACTATGACTGAGGATTATTTTAAGTATTATAGAGGGTGTGAAGCATGTCAGAGGTTTGGCAATATTCAATTAGCTCCTGCTTCATTACTTAACCCTATTGTCAAGCCATGGTCATTCCGAGGTTGGGGTTTAGACTTCATCGGCCAAATTCACCCTCCTTCCTCAAAAGGGCATCGATTCATGTTGATGGCGACGGACTACTTCACCAAGTGGACCGAGGCCGTGCCTCTCAAGAACATGACTCACAACGAGGTACTTGACTTTATCTTGAAGCACATCATACATAGATTCAGCATTCCTCAAACTCTCACTACAGATCAAGGTAGTTCTTTTGTTTCTAAAGAAGTGAGAGATTTTTCTGAATATTATGGTATTAAGTTGATAAAATCTTTGCCCTATTATGCTCAGGCCAATGGTCAGGCCGAGTCTAGTAATAAAGCTATGATTAAACTCATTAAGAAGGGAATTGAAGAGTGCCCTAAAAGGTGGCATGAAGTGCTCTCCGAGGCGCTATGGGCTTGTAGAATTGCAAAGCACGGTGCTACCAAAGTTAGTCCATACCAGTTGGTATATGGACAAGAAGTTGTTCTACCCGTAGAAGTAGATCTTGGCTCTCTGAGAGTGTTAAAGCAAGATAGCATATCGGTCGACGAGTATGAAACTCTTTTGAAAGACAATCTAGAAGAAGTGACCGACAAGAGATTGAGGGCTTTAGAAGCTATAGAAATAGACAAGAGGAGAGTAGCTAAAGCCTACAATAAGAAGGTTAAATCAAAGTCGTTTCAAGTAGGTTACTTGGTTTGGAAGACGATTTTACCCTTAGGCACTAAGAGTCCCAAATTTGGTAAATGGTCGCCTAGTTGGGAAGGCCCTTTCAAAATAGTCAAAATCGCTCCTGGCAACGCATATGTGTTAGAATCTCTGCAAGGAGAGCGGTTTCGAAGAGCTTTGAATGGTAGATACTTGAAAAGGTACTTCCCAAGTGTGTGGCAAACAACTTGAAAGATGTTGAAAGGCCGATATGGAAGGTATCGTCTTTAGCCCGTTGTGCTTTTAGTTCATTTAGTTCACTAAAAGGTAGGGGGCATGTGTTAATAGCAAAAAATGGCATTAATGGTTAAGATTGTCAAAATATCAATTTTGTTAATTTGGGTCGAAAATGCACATGTCTCGGGTTAGGACGAAGCCCTACAGGGCCGAAGGACCACTGGGCTACGGGCTTCGGAAGCTTCTAGCCAGCCCACAGCCTTTGGCCCGGAGGCCTTCGGAGGCCCACTCCATCGAAACTTCGGCCCGAGGAGCAGGCTTTGGTGGGCCTGGCCGAAGGCCCACTTCGGGCAAGAGTTGGAGATTGAGTCCGAATTTTGACTAAGTCTTTTACGCGTGATCAAACATAATTCCACTAGATTAGGCTTAGATATTAGAAGTCTAGCCCCTATAAATATAGGGGTGAGGGTGGTTCAGAAGGCCCCTAGCACAAATCAGCCACAAAGCCCTAGCTTTGAATCGTACTTTACTTTATCTTTATTTTCTGTACTCTTCGTGGGTTTGCCTGAAAGCCCTCCGACGGCCACTTCGGAACAGTGGTAAGCCTTGTTACTTCGCTTGTGAAGTATCCGTTAATCTACGTAATAGATTGCTATCACCTTGTTACTTCGCCTGTGAAGTATCCGTTAATCTACGTAATAGATTGCTATCGCCTTGTTACTTAGCCTGTGAAGTATCCGCTAATCTGCGTAAAAGATTGCTACCTTCGCCACTAGTGCAACACTTAGCAGAATTCGGTCCTCGGGCCGAATTGGTACTTTGAATCTACTCCGTTGCAGGTTTCCACGTTTGGAGCTACTTCGTCGGAGGTGTTCGGAGCTGAGAGATCGGTTTCGGAGGTTTCCAGAACACCCTTCGGCGAGACTGCTGCTTCGACCGACCGTGCCAGACCGTCACGCTGTTGTCAGTTTGGCCAAGTTCGCACATCGACACGCTTCACCAACAGACTTCATCACGACAGGCTTCACCATGCTCGTACTCCGCTCTAGATGAATTCACGCTCGTGCGTTGTGTCTAAGTCATTATTCTGTATCTTACTGTATCGGAGACTTCACGCCGAACCCCGCTATTCGGAGTTGATTGTCACGTCCAGATCAGTTCGGGGTCTATCTTCGCACTAGATCAGTCCGAACGCCGAAGACACCCTTCGGTGGAACACTCCGCACTAGACGCTAAAGGTACGCTTCGGCGACAACCTTCGCACCGTACTTCGAATCAGTTAGGATCCGTCCAGTTTCTGACTTGTCATGTTTAATACATTTCTTTCGGCTAATTGGATTATTTTTGTGTGATATGGTTACCTAGCGACTCCACCCCTCTTACCATGGCTAAGGGTAGTCGTAACGCGATGTCGGTGTTGTGTTACTCTTAGGCTTGTCTCTAAGTATCCGCACACTTTTGGATCGTCGAACTAACCCAAGTTCAAGGGCACATTTCTGTGTCAAAAATGTGCCCCCGCACTTGGGTCAGTTTGACGATCCAAAAGTGTGTGGATACTTAGGGACAAGCCTAAGCATACACAACACCGACGTCGCGTTCCGACTACCCTTAGTCGTGGTAAGGGGGGTGGAGTCGCCAGGTAATCAGATCACATAGAAATAACCCAATTAACCGAAAAGAAATATGTTAAACAGAATAAATCAGTGAACCGAGCGGAGCCTGACTAATTCGAAGTATACAGTGCAAAGGGTATCGCCGAAGGGTACCTTCGGCGTCTGATGCGAAGGGTCCCGCCGAAGGGTTCCTTCGGCGTTCGGACTGATCTGGTCAAAGGCGGGCTCTGAACAGATCTCGACGCGACAATCACCTCCAAATAGCGGGGTTCGGCGTGAAGTCTGTGACATGATAAAACAACTCGAACGCAACGCACTGGCGTGACTTCGTCTGACACGAGGTATGAACGTGGCGAAGCCTATCATGATGAAGCCTGTTGTAAAGCGTGCTGGCACACAGGACTCGGTCAAACCGACAACAGCGTGACGGTCCGGCACGGGTAGTCGAAGCAGTATTTCCACCGAGAGGTGTTCTAGCAGCCTCTAAAACTAATCTCTTGGCTCCAGACACCTCCGGCGAAGTGGCTCCGAGCGTGGAAACCTGTAATAGAACAGAGATCAAGTGCTAATTCGGCCTGGGGACCGAATTCTGCTAAGTGTTGCACTAGAGAGCGAAGGTAGCAATATGGTACGCAGATTAGCGGATACCTCACAGGTGAAGTAATAAGGCGATAGCAATCTATTACGTAAATTAGTGGATACTTCACAAGCGAAGTAACAAGTATTACCATTTTTA